>CM045758.1:122037872-122631888 GCA_025200525.1 Camellia lanceoleosa | reverse complement strand
TTTGATGTATATCAAAATTGCATAATAGGACAAATTAATCAATTTAAAGTATGATTTTTTTTAATTTACAAAACCAGATTAACAACTTATTGATTGATTTGTTGTTTAATAACAAAAACTCATAATCTCTCTGTCTTGTCTTTCTTCTTGATTTTCATATTTACAACTGTGGGTCCTTCTCTTTTCTCGAAAATCTAGATAATATTTTTATTAAAGTTCTAGATATCTATCCATTTAGTATATTATCAATATAATATAACAAACAAAAAAATCTTTGGGGTTCGTCCTAAACAAATCTAATTTGAAAATATTTTCCCACCATTATATTTTAAATCAATAAAATTATGTCTATTATATATCAACCATTTTATAACTTACTAAATAATAATAATTAAAGACAAATAATCACAGATAAATTAAATTAAAAAAATAGATACCCATAACTCCATCTAAAATAAATTGAAAAAAAAAAACCTGAATAAAACCACACAAAATAAAAAATAAAAAAGAATTTAGATATAGATAAAAAATAAATAAATATTAAAACTTTCATTCTAACTATATATTTCCCAAAAATCGATAATATTTTTTGTGGTTAATGAATATCTATCGCTATCTTATATATTATATTATAACATAACAAAAAAAAAACTAAAAATCGAGATATATAAAATAGATAAAATTAATAAATTAGATTTTTATTTATTCAAGGTAAAAATTTTCTTTTGCATCCCAATATCGATTTTTTGAAAATTTTAAAAAATCTTTAAAAATTATTAAACAATCTAATTTGAAAATATCCTACCGTTATATTTTAAATCAATAAAACTCACATGTTTTATCACATATCTAACTCACATTATAACTTACCTAAATAATAATAATTAAAACAAATAAAACTACAAATAGAATTGGAAATTAAAAAAAAAAGATACCCCACAACTCCATTTTAAATAAATTGAAGAAAAAAAAACTTGAATAGAGGAAACTATACAAAATACCAAAAAAGATAAGGAATTTTAGATATGGATCTAAAAAATATGATAATATCTACATTTTGAATTATGATTTAGTAATATAATTCTCTATTTTTTTGATGAACATATATCAAATTTTTAAATCACTTAATGAGACAAATTAATCAATTTTCAAAAGTCTTATTTAAAGAATTAATCTAATTAGTCATCCCAACTCCCTAAACTTTCTTGATCACTGGTAGAGAGCTAATGGATTGGGTTAAGTAAGGTTTAAGTTGTTGGAGGTAACATTTTCACCTCTATAAATTTATTTATTTTATTTTTCCTTGTGTGATTCTCTTTCTCTACTTTGCTTGGTTTGGTTTTTGGTTTTTGATTTTAGTGAGGTTTATGTGTTTGTTTTCTGAGTTTGCATTGGCAAAAAAAGAATTAGCTAAGCGATTATGGTTGCAATTGAAGTATTTATATCCAGGTTCACATCTTGAGAGATTTTTGATGGGATTTTATTTTTCCCCGATCAGTGAAGACCATAAAATTGAAAGTTAAAAATAATTATCAATTTTTTATGTTTTTATCATGTTTTATTTTTATAAAAAATGTAAAATTTATTGAGAATTCAAAATTTTACTATAATATTAGATTTTTTGTATACTTGGAGTGAAATTAAAACTTTTAAATATCATTGTATTCCTTTTTTTTGTTCTCTTTCTGTCCCATTAGACCATTACTTGCTTATTTGTTAGTTTGTTAATTATAATTCAATTAATTGAAAATGAAAGTTTAATATAACTTTCCATATATATTATAGTTAATTTGTTACAACTATGATTATATCTAATAGCATAATATATAGGGATAATATCTAAATATAATTTATATTTTTTTATGTGATTAAAATAATCTATTTTAATAGTATATAGAAGAGTTAGATGGTTTCTTTTATCTCTAAAAAACCCAATTTATTTATTTATTTTTTTTACTTTTCATTTTTTAAATTGAAATAGTCCATCTTAATATTCTATAGAAGAGTTAGGTGGTTTCTTTTATCTCTGAAAAACCCAATTTATTATTTTTTTTACTTTTTAATTTTTTAAATTGAAACATCAATTATTTATGTCCATCAAACAAAATTGATAAACACATATAAAAAAGCTACACATTTTTTTTTTCATTTTTTAATATGTAGGATATTTACAAATAGAAAATGCTTGACACCCCAAATTTTTTTTCATAATCCAACTTATAATGATGTAGTTATAAGTGTCAATTTTTATACAAATATGAGAAGAGAGTTAATTAAATTATACATTTCAATCAACTACATACTCAAACTTTGACTATTTCAAGATGTTATTTCACTATAATTCCAATTAAGAGAATCTTCAACCCTTAATATATTTTTTTAGCAAATTATAATTTGATAAAAATTTAAAAAGATGAAACATTAAAAATTATTGTTTTTCCATCAAAATTGGTGAAAAGAAAAAAAATTGGGATAAAATGAAAATTCTTTTAAAATTGATAAGAAAATTTAATTAAAAGTTTAAGTTATTCATATCAAATCAAAAAGAATTCTATTCAAATTTAAATCAAATTAGATAAAAAAAAATTAAAAAAAAATGATAAAAGTTTGAAAATATTTTGAAACCTTCTTATTCATAAAGGCTAGAAATCCGTGTGTGACCAATATTATTGTTTTAGTTATAAAATTGAAATAAAAAAGAAATGTAACCATTATTGGATTAGTAATAAAATATATCATATTAATTATTGTTTAAATATCCACTTCACTTCATATTTAATAATAAAATTATATATTTGTTTTAATTTTAACTTTTAAATTTATATATTTTCATAACAAGAAGAGGTATGTTATAACTCAATTAATCTTATTTAATCGAGGTTTATCTTTTTTAATAAAATTATCAAAATTGCACTTTAAAAATATATATATATTTTAAATTTTTTAAAATTAATAATTTAAAAAGTTATAACATAAAGTTAACTTATTAATTTCATATACCATAAGATAAAATATTGAAGAAATTACTTCAATGTAATTATAGTATATATATATATATATATTTAAATTTATAAAGTCTAAATTGCATATGCGGTTACCTAACCTATTATATAAGGAAAAAGGGTCTTTTTTAACCTACAAACCTTGTGGGAGCTCAATTATTTCAATCCTAATTTTTAATTTTTTGATTTTTAAAAAAAAAAATCCTCATCACTTGTTGACTTTTCTCAAATCTTTTTGATTTCTCCCCATACACACTCTTTTTAGCTTCTCCACATTCCCTATTTAATCATTTTGGAAATAATAATTATTCCTTAATTTATGGATTTCAAATGGAGAAGATAATAAAATATTTTATAATCTCCGCTCTAATTTCTCTCATTGATTTTCAAAAGAAAATATTAAAACTTGCGTTCATTTTCTCTCCCTCAAAAAATCAGATAATATTTTTCATGAGAATTGTGGGTATCTATCTATATCTTATATATTATATTATAACATAAAAAAAAATCGAGATATACAAATAGATAAAATTAATAAATATGATTTTTATTTATTTAGTTAAATCTTTTTGCCTTTCAATATCTAATTTTAAATTTTAAAATATTTAAAGTCTATCTAAACAAATCGATTTGAAAATATATCACTATCATATTTTAAATCAATAAAACTAACATGTCTATCACATTTCTAACCCATATCATAACAACTAAATAATAACAAAAGAATATAAGAATTAAATTAAAAACCATAGATAAATTAAATTAAAAATATATAGAAACCCACAATTCCATCTTAAATAAATTGAAAAATAAAAAAACAAATATATACCACACAAAAATAAAGAAGATAAGAATTTAAATATACATCTCAAAAAGATATAACTATATCTATATTTGAATTATAATTATCTATTTTTTGATGTATATCTATCAAAATTTTAAATCATAATGGCACAAATTAATTAATTTTAAGTCTTATTTAAAAAGAATAATCTAATTAGTTATCACAACTCCTAGACTTTGCGGGTATTAGCCAGAGGATTAACGGATTAAGCGGCGAGGTCTAAGTTGTTGGAGGTAATATCCCACCACTCCATACATTTATTTGTTTTTTACTTTTATTTTTTTTCGGTATGATTCTCTTTTTTGTTGTTGGTTTGGTTTTATTTTCGGTTTAGTGAGATTTAGGTGTTTGTCTATAGGTTTATATAATAGAGAAGAATTATTGGTGATGATGGTTGCAATAAAATATTTATGCCTTACTAATATTTTGTGCCATGGATTTTGATCAAATTTTATTTTTTCAATGAAAGCTAGTAAATTGAAGTAAAAAAAACTAGCATCGATTTTTTTATTGTTAGTTTATTTTATAGAAAATGTGAAAATTTATTGAGAATTCCAGTTATTGTACTATAATATTAGATTTTTGTATAACTAGGTAAATTTAAAACTTTTAAATATCATTGTATTTTTTTATCCTCTTTTTATCTTATTATACCATTCTTGCTATTTGTTAGTTTATTAATCATAATCAATTAATTGAAAATGAAAGCTTAGTATAACTTTTCACATATATTAATTAATTTGTTACTGCTATATTTGTATATAATAGCATAATAGAGATAATCTCCAAATATAATTTTTATTTTTTATGTGATTAAAGCAGTCCATCTTAAAATAGTATATAGAGAAGTTAGATGACTTATTTTGTTCCTAAAAAGCTCGATCTATTTTTTTTTTATACTTTCTAATTTTTTAAATTGAAACATCAGTTATTTATGTTTACAAAACAAAATTGATAAACACATATCCAAAAACTACACATTTTTTTCCCTTTTTCTTTTATTTATTTATTTATTTAATAGGTAATATATTTACAAATGAAAAATGTTTGACACCTCAATTTTTTTTTTTTCCATAATCAACTTATAATAACATTGGTCATAAGAGAATGCCAATTTGTATACAAATATGAAAAGAGAATTAATCAAATCATACATTTCAACCAATTACATACTCAAACTTTTACTATTTCAAGATGTTATTTCACTATAATTCCAATTAAAAAATCTTCAACCCTTAATATTTTTTTATCGAATTATAATTTGATAAAAATTAAAATATGAAGCGTTGGAAATTATTATTTTTTCATCAAAATTGATGAAAAGAAAAAAAATTGGGATAAGAATGAAAGTTCTTTTAAAATTGATAAAAATTGAATGAAAAAAGTTAAGTAATTCATATCTAATTTTTATTTTTTATTCAAATTTAAAATCAAATTAGATAAAATAAAATTAAAAGAAAATGATGAAATGTTGTAAATATTCTAAAACTTCTTATTCTTAAAGATTAGAAATCCGTATGCGTATTATATTCATATTGTATTTTTAGTTATGAAATTAAAACCAAAAGAAATGTAATTTAAATTATTAGATTAATAATAGAAACATCATATCAATTATTATTAAATATTACTTCACTTCACATTTAATAATAAAATTGTATATTTGTCTCAATCATAACTTTTAAATTTGTATATTTTCATAACAAGAAGAGATATATCATAACTCATGTAACCTCATTTAAATAGGTTTACCCTTTTTTTTATTTATTAAAAATTATCAAAATTGCACTAAATAGATATATATTTTATTTTTTAAAACTAATAATTTAAAAGTTATAAATATAAAAAATTAACTTATAAATGTCATGTATACCACAACATAAAATATTAAATTGTTTCAACATATTTGTAATGATTTTTTTTAAAAAAAATTTATAAAGTCCACACGAGTTACCACTAATTCTGTATACATTAGAGACTATAGATACACAGATTTGTTCAAGCTACTTTTCAATTATGAAGTTGAAATTAAAAGCCATTTTGTTTTCTAACTGGTTTGATAATTTAATATTTTCTTTTCTCTTTGTATGGCTTTAATGATATTAAATTGGTTTTACATTTTCTTTTCTTTTTTTAAAACAAAATCTCATCTACTTTTTTTTTTTTTTGATCGGTGAAAAAATTTCATTTGACGTGAAATTAAAAAGTCTGAGGAAGATAAGATCATCGAAAAAAATCTCATCTACTTATATGCTTGTTTGTTATGACATGTTATAATCTATAAATTAGTTTTCTACCCGTGCATAGTGTTTGAATCTTTATTTTATGAAAAATTAGCTTTAATATGTCACTTTTGGTAAGTTAGTTAAAATTAGAATTAAACTAAGTTTGAAAATATTATATTAGTAAAAGTAAATCAATTTTAATTTTCTATATAACTAGAGCATTGATTTGATCCTAGTTTCGAAAACTTAGAACCGATCATAATTAGATTAGTTCTAAATTTAGGAGTTGTTTGGAATGATCTAAATAAGTGTACTTTTTGACTTTTTATAAAATATGGGTTGGGTATGGATTGGGTTTGAAGGGATGTGATAGAGGTGATATGGCTTAAACAAGATGATGTGGTTTAAATAGAATGGTGCCTTTTGACTTTTTGATTTTTGATTTTTTAGGTCATGACAAATAAAGCCTTAATGACAACCTAAACCAAACCAATATGCACACTCCTAGCTTGGAGTAATGCATGCATGTTGTATTATTATTATAATCTTCTATGATGAATCATAACAAACCTCATAAGGTTAATGTGCAATAATAAAATATTACTCCAAGTTAGTACCAAAAGCAGTTCTACTTTATATATTTGAAAAGTGTAAACAGTTATCAAACTTTATAACATCCATCGATAATCAATTGTTAAAGAATTTGATCAAATTAAAATAAATAATATTAAATTAGTCAAAATTTCTGCTACAACTACAATCTCAAACATATAAAGACAAATAATTGAGAAATAGTTGATAAAATAATGAACGAAATTTTTGTTCGAATAATTAGTTTTTGTTTAGAAGTTGATATTCAAATATTCTATTTTTGTTTGAAAATTGATATTCAAACGATACAAATAATATGTACTAAGATAAAGTATGGTGTGCAAATAAATTACCAAAAAGTTTGACATCCAAATCAAAATATGGAGAGAATTATAGTATTTTTTAACAAAGGAAAAATGAAAAGACCATAAAATAAATAAATAAATAAAAGTCTCTTAATTAGCAATGACACATGTCAATAATTTGCATTAACACATGAAGGCCTTCAGGCATTCTAATGTAAAGGTTTACTATACTTATATATATATATATATATATATATTTTATATGGTACATGATGTGTGCTATTTGCTTTATTTCACTCTATTTTGTTTCTTATTATTATTTGTGGATAAATTACATCATTAGTTTTTATAATTTGAGTGAAGTTTTAATTTAGTCTATAGTTTTAATTTGAATAATTTGAATCTCATACTTTCAATTTTATTGCAACATTATCTCTCCATTATATATTATTTGCATTTTATATAGAAATATAACACGTTGTATATATTCATTTTTGACCGGTCCTAAGATTTGGACACCTCCAAAGCAACTCCTCGATAATGGAATAAAGATAGACCTCGATTACTTTAAAGTGCAAGCCTTCAAATGGAAGTGTTATCAACTTTAAACCATTTTAGCCAAAAACATTTTCAAGCCTTAAAGAGTTTTCAAATATTAAAAGATTACATTTCAAGGATTCGATTAAGTCTAACTCCACCTTTTCAAAATTAGAACATTATTTCTTTCAAAAGTGAGCGAAGACGAAGTTGAAGTTAAATTGCATGAAAGGAAGGAGAACACTTAAGAAAATTTCAACTTTATGTAATCATGCAAATCCACGAGTCTTACAACCTGCAGGTGATCAAGCAAGGAGATAAAACCTATGGAGGATCATATGTGAGACAAACACTTGGACCAATCGAATATGTGAAGCGATTATTTTCAAAACAATTTTGAAAATAGGTTTTAAAATGTTTTGGTTAAAGTGTGGTTTGGTTTGTGTTTGGGATCTCATTATTCCATTGGCCAAGTCGAGAAGTTATAAGCATTCGCTTCTTTTTTTCATCATTGAGGAGCATCAAAGGTATCTAATCCTAATATTGATAAAAAAATGAGGTATCTATAGGTATCTTTGTACATACTTGTGTGGCACTCTTGCATAAAAATGTGCCCTATCAATCACGCTAACACAATCTTTTAGAAAATTCATTTTTTATACCTAAATAGGGTCGGCCTTGAGGTGAGCAAGGTTGCCGCCTTAGCTAATTCGAACAAAAATCAGGGGCCAAAATATTGGTAGTTCATGTAATATTAATAGCCCAAAATTGAAGCCCTAACCCAATATTCTTTAATTTAACACAAAAGGCTCATTGTAAAATTGACCTATTAGAGCATCTCAATGCACTAGGCATATAATACTTGTTAGTTAAAATGCCTAGTGTGATTCATTTTCAATTCCAATGCACTAGGTATATGATCGACATTTGGCTCGACTCATATTCATTAGCTACATGTAGCCTTCAGCAGCCAATGAGCAAAATGCATTCTATCATTAGGATCATTTTCCTCCATCTTTGTTGTTGGCGTGGCATTATAAAATTAATAGTATTTGGATAAATAGCTAAAATAAAAGTATGGTTGGAGTAAAAATATAAAAAAGCAGGTTGATAGGCAAAATAAAATATATATTTTATAGTAATATTTAGATAGGTAAAATGCCTACTAGTTAGAAATGCTCTTACATTGTAAAATTAATAAGAACACACAAGGCTCATTACAACAGAACACAAAAGGTCCATTTCAAATTTGATCTATTGTGGCACACTCACAAACTATTAGTCTCCTCTTGTTCTCTTTCTCTGCCTTAAATTTATTATTTGGGACCTAATTTCTTTTTAAAATTCATTGCTTTTTATTTATTTCTTTGAAGACTATGTATTAATCCACTATCTCTTTTTGTGAATTATATTTGTGCCTTAAATCTAATTCCAGTGCCCTAATTTTTAATCTAAGGTTTGTGGCGATAATTTTGTTAATTTTATTTAATTTAAACTTTGTCATGCTTTTGTTTTGCTTGAATTAGATATTCTCTTCAATTGTTTGTGAATTTGTGTAGGTGTTCTTTGGATTGTGAGCTGAATTTTTGTTGAGTTGCAAATAATCTATATGGTTTGAATTTTTTTCCAATTTGGATTCTAGAAAGTGTATGGATGTGAAAAAGTAAAAAATAAGCAAATTTCTTTTTTAAAAAAAATTAATTCAAGCTTAAAGAAACAAACAAAAGTTCAAATTCAATTGATAATTAAGATCATATTAACGAAGAATTTGAAAATTTTGTAAGTGAAACCTATCAAAATGAAGAAGTTAGTCAATGATTAAAGAGCCTGTGGGAAAGTATTTTGTAAATGACAACACGTGGTTGAGGTAATGCAAAGTGTCAAGCTGAGTGCCACGTGGCTTGGTCATCTTGCCAAGATGATCTCGGCTAGGTAGAGGTTATCTCCTGAGATACCGAAGTGAGATAAGCGGATAAAGACAAAGAGACCTAGAATAGGAAAGATCTCGATCGGATAAAGATAAGGCTCAAGAAGAGTTTATCTCTATCTAGATGAGGGTCCAGGATGAGCATTGAGCCTGAGTCCATTCATGAGGCTTCTAAAGGGATTAGGTCACTGCTGGTTATAAAAGCAAGGCACCCTTGTGGGTCTGAGATAAGTTCTTTCTTGTGAGTTTAAGTACTATTTGCTATCTGTGAGAGATATTGATTACTGCCTTGATTGTCGAAGTGCCCCTGAGTAGACGAACCACTGCTGGATTCTTATCTTCTTGTTATAGGTTGTTGGGTTTAACCTATTTTGCCAGTACTTTTCAACTGAGTTCCCCCTGTTTGGTTGTGTGGTCAAAAATCAACACCCACTATTTGGCGCCGTCTATAGGAACTTAAGGAGAATAGATGGCTAACAATGGGCATGCAAAAAAGATTGGGGACGACATCCACAGTAAAAGTAGTGAACATGTAGATCCTAATGTCGGGGAGGAAAGTAATGAAGGAGCACAGGATCCGAATCGTGAGGAGAAGGGCGTCGACAAAGAGGGTAACGGCCCGAAGAAGGGTGGCTGAGATGAGTATTACAACGAAAGTGACCTCCAGGTATGGAAGGATAGATACCTGAAGAGGGATGGCGAAATGAAAGGCATAACAAACAAGTTGGCAGACCTACAGTCAGTTGTCAACTTCATGATATAGAATAATGTGATGCAACCACCATTCCTATTGCAGGACACACCGGTACCGACCAAGGCGATGTCGAAAATGAGGGGCAGAAAACAATCCCATTAGTCCAACAGCATGGCAAGGGAAAGGAACATTTACATCGACCGTCACAGGATGTCAGGCGAACAAAGTTAGTGAGAGGTGAGTCGTAGAAGACACCACAAACCAAGGGGACCTATGTCAAAGAACCTCAGCATATCCAGGGAAAGGGCCTTTGTTTTGATGCAGTAGATGAGGAAAAGTCCAAACGGACGCATAATTACATCGGGAGCAGCGTGCCAAAGAGATTGAAATCTGTTGATAGCCGAGCTCCCGACAGAACGAAGGAGGATTTGAGGGACTACCTCCAGAGAAAGCGAATGAACATCGAGATCACCTCTCCTGTCAAGCCAAATACGCCATTCTTGGTGGAGTTGGATCGTTTGAAGCCCGAGATTCCACGTGCCAAGGTTCGGATATATGACCGTAAGTCGGATCCAAACTTTCATATCGACTTGTATTTAAATTCAATGGCTTTGTGGAACACGAATGGCGATTCTTTGTGCAAGTTATTCCCCTCATCCTTTAGGAGATAGCATCTAATTGGTTCCATAAGTTCTTGAAAGGAACTATGAAGAGTTGGAAAGGCATGGCCTAGATGTTTGTGGCGATTTGTTACAAACAAATTCTGACCACTAAGAGTAGACTTTCTCGGCTTTGAACATTAGCGATGTTAAAAGCCTTGGGGCTATGCCAAGAGATATTACAGGTGTTCAAGAATTTCTACTTGTAATGAGAAGCTGGCGGTCGTATCTTTTAAGAATGGCCTGGATGATGAATGTCTGATTCGGAAATCACTGGCAAAAACCCTACCAAAAAGTATGGAGGAGCTCATGGCAGGGATTGAAAAGTATGCCAGAGCAAAAGTGAATATGCAAGGAATGAAGACACTAAAGCAAGAGAAACGGCTCAAGCGAAGTAGGTAATTAGTGTAAGCAGGCGGGAGCGAGGTTGAGGGCGCCAGGCCGATTCTTGTATTCGGGATCTGATCTACAAAGTTTTGAAAAGGATCAGGAACCAATCGTATTATGAAACGGAGAAAATCCCAGACAAGTTTATAGGAAGGAGCATTGGAAAGTATTGTGTTTGCTATAATGAGGATGGACACTTGACTCAGGGGTGCAGGGCTCCGCAAATGCACTTGGAGGATCTGATTAAATAGGGTCACTTGATAGACCTAGTAGATGAGGCAAGGACGAAGGAAGAACATGTAAGGCTACCCCAGGCACTAGTAGCACCACCTTTACCACCGCCACCGCAATAAGTAGATGGACCTCGGATGATCAATGTGATTCACTCGAAGGTCAATGAGAATGATGTACGAGAGGAGACCCAGAGAGTAAGGCATTTGTAGCATGTGTATCAAGCCCAGCAAAAGAAACCTAGGACAAATGAGTACTAGGGACTAATGGTTTCTTTTACTGAAGCAGACCTGGATATGGTGCAGCACTCACACAACGATGCCCCGGTGATAACATTGAATATTAGAGAATGCCATGTGAGGCTCATACTGGTTGATCAAGGTAGTTCTTATGACATCATGTATGTTAGATGTTATAAGGAGCTTGGCCTTCACCCAGATGATCTAGAACAATCTGACAGCTCGATGGTTGGATTTAACAGGACAACGATATAGCCTCTAGGAGCCACAATTTGGAGGTGCGGTACCAAGAAGCTAAGCATAGAGTTCTGATAATTGACATCCCTCTCCTAACAATGTTATTTTGAGAAGACTATGGTGCATGCAATGAAGGCTATTTCCTCAACTCCACCTGTTATTACGATTCCCAACCAAGCGGGATTGGGGAGGTTAGAGGATTAGGTGTAAAAATTACTCCATGGTAGTAATGCAGTCCATCTGAAACATCACGGAAGCGAGGCGGTGGAAATCAAAGGCGAGGGCATGGAGGTCTAGATGATATCAATAAAGAACTAGTGACAAAAGTGAAGAAACTTTGAAGAAGATTACGGTCCAAGAAGGTGATGGGCGCTTCTTCCTTCTTGGCTCATGCTTAGCAGGAGTAGGAAAAGGAGTTGGAACTTTCCTTGAGCAAAGATATAAGTGTTTTCCTGGACGCCCTAAGAGACACTTGGCATTGACCCTGAGGTCACTTGTTATAGGCCCAATGTGGACATGTCGGCTAAGCCTGCCATCCAGCAAGCAAGAAGGCTGACCTTGATACATGTGGAGGCAGTCGAGGAGGAAGTTGATAAGCTGTTGGAAGCCCAGGCCATTCGGAAGGTAAACTACCCTACTTGGCTGTCCAATACAGTGGTAGTGAAAAAGAAGAACGACAAGTGGAGTGTTTGTGTAGACTTCACCAGCCTAAATAAGGCTTGTCCCAAGGACAGTTTCTTACTGCCCAAGATTGATCAATTAGTAGATGCCACTTCAGAGCATGTAAGGATGAGTTTCCTGGACTCATCGAGGTTACCATCAAATAGCAATGTATGCCCCGGATGAAGAAGGCGACATTTATCACCTCGAAAGGACTCTATTATTCTGAGAATGATGCCTTTGGGTTGAAGAATGTATGAGCAACCTACGAGATTGATGACCAAGATGCTCAAGCATCGATAGAGAGACGATGAGGTCTACATCGACGACTTGGGCGTAACGGCCAAGGAACCAAGGAATCATTTGGCAGATATGCAAGAGGTCTTTGACATATTGAAGGCTTACCGGCTTTGACTCAATGCATCAAAGTGTGCATTTGGAGTTGGATCAGACAAGTTCGAGGATACTTGGTCACAATGAGGGCATTGAAGCGAGCTTGGATCAAATCAAAGCGATTTTTGATTTAAAGAGCCGCGTTAACAAAGTAGGTCCAGATCATATCGGTAAGGCCTCGACCTATGCGGAGTTCATAAGGTGAAGCTCGGATAAGTGCAAACCTTTCTTCCAGCTGCTAAGGAAGGCCACAAATTTCTGTGAACGAAGAGTCGAAATCGCCTTGGCGACTTGAAGAGATATTAACAACCCCGGTGTTGCCAAAACCAATACAGAGAAGACTATTCTTGTACTTGGCGTTAGAAAACATTCACAGGTCGATCCGGGTTGGGTGGATACATACCAGCAAACCGATCATTTGATTGACAATCCTAACCATTTTGAACCAATTACTTGTCGAAATCGGCCGAATTGATATTGAGGTTGTTGGATCGGATGTGGTCGGTTTGGGCGGATTAGACTTATGACATATTGGGCCTTTTTTGGTCATTTTTATCCAAAATTAAGGAAATAAAATTACTGACCCAATTCAAAAGTAAAATTACTCTCCATTAATCATAACAAAGTTAGCCCATTGAAATTAACATAATGATAAATTAAACTTCATAATTTTGTACACTTCAAACAAGTAAAACCTGTCACAATATATAATCTTGCACTTTAAAAGTTGCCAAACACACCATATAAAAACATGACATTAAAAATTAAAATTAATAAAATAACCATCCAAAACAATTTAGGAATTACATTGTTTCTGTAATAAAATAACTCTCCAAAACATCTCATAATAAAATAAACATAACCAATTAAGTACATCACATTGTTCCTTCCTGTAATAATCTGCACAAGTTGCCACAAAAACCAAACTAATAGTATTCAGTATGTACATCCTCCAAAATAAACATAACCAATTAAGTACATCACATTGTTCCTTCCTGTAATCTGCACAAGTTGCCACAAAAACCAAACTAACAGTATTCAACATGTACATCCCCCAAAATCTTCTATGTTGCACAGTGCAAACATACCCCTCAAAAATGTCTACGTTGCACAGTGCATAGATATACCTGAAAAACATAATTACATCTCAAAAACATGTTTGTTGTTGCCACAAAAAGTAAGTCATTGTCAAACTTCATCACTACTGCTATTCCACCATTAAACTAAAATTAAAAACAAGAAACATATTCACAAAAACTAAAAGTTGTTGGCTCGTTGTTCTTTTTGCTTCCTTATGTCTTGCAAAGATGCAACTGAAATTAGAAAATATAATATAAAGCTTATAAGGGTAATAAAAAAAATAAATAAATTAAATATGAATGTATACTTGATCTTCTTTGTTGGGCTTGCACCAGAAATTGCTATAAAAAAAAAGAAAGAAAGAAAGAAAGAAAAGATTATTAATCAATTATAGAAATAAACTTCAATTTAAATTTAATATATGTGCAATAAATGAATAGTACCTGACTCATATTGTTCATATTGTTCAACATCATCCATGGACCTTGAAGAGAAATTGGGGCGATGGATTGAAGCCAATTTTGTAGCATATAAGGGCTCGACCATCATGGGAGAAAAGCGAACTATGAAAAGGATCGAGTATCGTCTGTCGTACTAAATCTTGATTCTGAAACAGCTATGAGGTAGTAATGCCAAAACATCATGTGCCACCTATGACAAAACTTTATACTTTGAAGAATTAGACTTCCACCATCCCAATATATCAAAATTTTCATCCTTAGAACCCTCACAAAATCGACCAAAGTACTTATCATTTCTGATTTACACTACAGAATACTCCTCCTCCAAGTATGAATTAAATGAGTAGCAATGAGCATGTGTGGATCATCACAATCATCATCTACCTCCATTTCGGCTGCACTCACATTAGGCTCTTGCCCACTCTTTGAATCATGTGAGCATAATGCTTATATAGGCGAGTCAAACAATATTTCACCTTGCAGTCATCTCATTCACCACTTTCTTAATAAGAATTTGTGAGAAACAAAAATTCAAATACTTCAATTTTTTCCTAGGGTCAAGTACCATATCAACATACAAAAAAGATTTATCTTATCCCCATCACCCCAATACTTATCAAATTTTGCTTTCATATTAAGCGTCATTGTAGATAAAAGTGTGTCATCTTTCTTTATTAATTGCTTAACTTTGTTTTGAATGACAAACATCTCATCATAGAAGCAATTTGAAGTGACATACAATGAACCTGAAAACTTCTTTGTGGCATTATAAAAGAATCTCAAAAATTTTAGAAAGACCCTACAATTGTTCCAAACAGCCTCATTGGGCAGTTCCCTTTCCACATCCCCATCCCCATCCCATCCCATCATGCTCACTACCACCAAATTCATCACCACCAAAATAAGCCCAATAACTAAAGTCATCCTCTTGGAGTCTCTCAAAGGCTCTCTTAAATTTTTCTGCTACCTCTAGTATCAAATAGGTGGAATTTCATTTAGTTGGAACATCAAGGCATAAAAGACTCTTTCACTCAATTTTTCCTTTTCAATCGCTTTTTAAAATGCTCATACTGGTTTGGAGATAATCTCACATATCTAACAACAGCACGCATAGAAGCAATAGATGAATTCAACTCTTTCAAACCATCACACACAATAAGATTGAGAATGTGTGCACAACAACGCATGTGTAAAAATTCATGACCTAAAAAAGTACCTTTCCAATCCTTTGTTTTTCTTTTCAAGAACTTAACAGTGGTGTTGTTGAACTAGCATTATTTACAATCAATGTAAAAATGCAATCAATATTCCATTCAAGCAAGCATGACTCAATTTTCCTACCAATGGTTTCATCCTTGTGATCTTCAACTAGGCAAAAGTTAATAATTCTCTTTTGAAGTTTCCAATCGTCATTAATAAAATGAACTACAAGACACATATAGTTCAAGTTCTGTATGGAGTTCCATGTGTCTATGGTTAGTGGCGAACTCTACGACCATGCAATGCTTTCCTTGGCTATCCTCTCTCTGTTAAAAATATTAACAACATCTGGAAATTATGTCTGAGATAGGATTTTATCAAATTTGGGTTGCAAGATTTGATAGAATTTTCTAAACCCAACTCCCTCTACAAACCTAAAGGGTAGTTCATCAATAATCACCATTTCAGCAAGAGCTTTTCTTGCAGCTTCTACCGTGAAAGTTGTTGTCACAAGGTCAACATCCTCTACTCCATCTTTTTTAAATTGAAAAAGGCAGTGGTTGTCCTTCTCCACCTCCCTATATGGATACTTGACACATGAGGCAAAATGAACCAATAAATTACTTGTTCCATGAGACTTAGAATCAGCTAAGTATTCTTTTTGACAATACCTACATATAGCTCTCATTTTTCCATCTTCACCTCTTACTTTATCGAAATGATTCCATACCTTAGATTTAACTCTGCCAGTAGCCTCAGCACGTGCCTTCTTAGCTTTGGATGGAACTGGAGGCTTGTTAGCAGGAGTTGGGATAGTAGCTTTGGCATCAACTACTGGTTGAGATTGAGTTCGAACAGCAGTAGCAGCAGGTTGGCTATCAACAGAGGCATCATTGGTAGGAAGATCCATTATCTACAAACAAGACATAATATTTTTAAAACCCTAAATAAAAACATGAACCAAAATATTAATATTCTTTAATTCCTAAATCAAAACATAAACTCTTAATATTTACAAAATATGAACAAATTCATAATATTTTTCAATCCCTAAACCAAAACATAAACAACTCATAATATTTTTAAATCTTTCAATCAACACATGAACAAATATTAATATTTTTTAAACCCTAAATCAGAACATGAACACATCTCATAATATTTTTCAAACCCTAAATAAAAACATGAACCAAAATCTTTCAATCTCTAAATCAAAACATGACCAAAACTATAATTTTCTAAAACCAAAATATAAACAGAACATAATATTTTTAAAATCCTAAATAAAAGCATGAACCAAAATCTTAATATTCTTCAATCCCCAATTCAAACATAAACTCTTAATATTTTTAAAACCCTAAATCCAAATATAAACAAATCATAATATTTTTTGTAAATCAACACATGAACAAAATCATAACGTTTTTCAATCCTTCAATCAAAACATGAATAACTCATAATATTTTTAAATCCCTCAATCAACAAACACATGAACAAATATTAATTTTTTTAAACCCTAAATCAGAACATGAACATATTTCATAATATTTTTCAAACCCTCAATCAAAATATTTTACAAACACTAAATGAAAACATAACAATCAGAAATAAAGAATTAGAAAATCAAAACATGAAAATGAAAAATACTTTAAACCCCTAAATCAACCATGATTAGAGAATCAAAAGATGAAGTATTAACTAACAAAAAGCTATAAATTATGAATCAAAACAACAAAAATAAAAACCCCAGAATGAATAAAGAGAGATACCTGAATCTTTGGGGAATAACCTCCTTTTAGGGTTGAAGATCTTGGTTCGCACATCTCAAAAAAAGTCACAGATTGAACTTCAAAGATAAAAAAAACAAGGAGAAGCTTTGATTTGTTAAATGAGAGAGGGCAAAAGAGAAACAGAGAGGATTGCCTTGCTTCTTTTTTTTTTTTAATTTGGTGCACTCTCTCTCTCTCTCTCTCTCTCTCTCTCTCTCTCTCTTTACATATTTGTTTTGCCTTTTCAATTTTTCTCCTTTAAAAATGATGAACTGATTCGGTGGTGCACTCTCTCTCTCTCTCTCTCTCTCTATATATATATATATATTTGTTTTGCCTTTTCAATTTTTCTCCTTGAAAATTGATGGAACCTTTTTTAGTTTTTTTCTTTAAAAAAAAAAAGTTGACAACTTGACATAAGTGGCTTTGTGAAGTGTGAGAGACACAAAGAGGATTGAGAGGCGGACCTTGTAAATTGTGAAGCTTATATGAGAAGCTTGGTAGGTGGATGGGCGTACATGAGAAGCTTGGTATTTTGGTGCAGTCGGGTTGACGGATGAAAAAATACAAAACCACTACCGGCAGTGAATTGAAAAAATCAAATAAAATGGACCGTATTCGACCATCTACCTTGTCTTGCCCGTCTATTGTGTGTCGGGTTCGGTCGGGTCAGGCGGGTTAAACGGGTGCACGGTTTCCATGAACAGCCCTACCCCGGGTGGACGAACCACTGCCAAATTCTCATATTCTTGTTACAGGTTGTTGGGCTTAATCTATTTTGCCGGTGCTCTTTAGCTGAGTTCCCCCCATTTAGTTGTGTGGTCAAAGATCAACACCCACAAGCCCCATTTTAACAGTTTGTCTTGGGCTCTAAAAAACTCAAGGTTGACCTTGTACTTAAACATATAATATTATACCCTAATTGCATTTATGTAACTAGTTTACCGTACAATATGTTCTACAATTGAGATTGTTCCTAATTTCTGGAAGGACTCAAATTTATTAGGTTGCATTAAAAGGATATCTTCCAATGATATAATGGCTTTAAGAACTTGGTGAAAATGTTGACTAACAATCTCATTTGATCGTCTATAAAAATAAAAAATGAGAAAAAAAAACCTTGGCTGCTTTTGGTAGAGCTTTAGAATTATGATTTGAAAATAGAATTATATTTTGAGTTTGTGAGTTTTGGAATTATGATTTGAGTGTGGAAAATTTGTTTGGTTATGAGTTTTGAATTGAGTGATGTGACATATGATATTTGATTCAAAAATTTACAACTCATAACCAAATACACAACCAAAAATTCTATTCAAAGCTCATAAAAAATTTAAAAAATCCCAAATATTTTTTATTTAAAATATAAAAATAACAGGTGCCAAAAAAAAAAAACACGAACACTGTTTTGGTCAAGCGGTCGGACGTTCAGGAGGACGTCCAGGAGGATGGCTGGGTAGAAATGTTTTGGAAAATGGGTGTGAAATTAATTTTGAAAACTATAAGCATACACCGATGTAAACAAAGGGGTGGAATTAAAGTTCCAAAGCTCTACCAAACAGAGCCCTTGATTGTATGGTTCTTCAAATTATTGCCAATTATATGAAGGATTTTCACAACTTGTTCATCTATTTTACCATGTTGAATTTCTCTAAGAAAATGAGTTCTTTTAAGCATGCTAACTAATGTGGAAAATGCATTTGTACTCATCCTTAATTAGCTACAACAATATTCAACATTGATCGTTTAGAACTCGTAACCTGTAACTACGCAAAATAAAGAATATAATGGATTGAGTAGAGATGTCATACTGTAGACACCCTATTTTTGACCGACTTTAAGACTCAGATGTCATCATTTGTGCACGAGATGATTGCACATGCTTGTGCTTATTTCGAGCGCCCGAAGGTCTCGGCTGAGTGCCTTGTCTTTAAGCCTCTTAACCCTTTGTGTTTTGGCCTTGGTTTTTGGGCCAAACCTTGGTGCCTTTGCCTGGAGGGAGAAAGAGGCCAGTCGGCCACTTTTTGTAGCTGTAGGCTACTTTTCCCTCTTGTAGACCACTTGTAGTGGTTGGTAGGCTAGTTTCAAGAGCTTTCGGCTGAGTGCCTTGTCTTGGGGCCTCTTAACTCTCTTATTTTTGGTTTGTTTTTGGACCATACCTTGTTACCTCTTACTTAGGGGGAGAAGGGGCCTTGCCAGCCACTTGTGGCACTTACCGGCCACTTTTCTTTCTTGTAGGCCACTTTAAGTGGCTGGCCAGCTATGGGAAGTGGCTGGCTGGCCAATTAACTGGCCGGCAGCCACTTTTTCTCCTTTTTAGATATTTGTAGATCTTTTCAGCCAGTTGTGGCGCACTGAACTCATCCTCCATACACGTGTGTGGAGGGATTGAGCAAGCCTTTTGGCTTGCATTGCCTATATAAGGGGAGCTTCCTCTCCCTAATTGGGGGGTTTCAGATTTTCAGAGCTAAAAAATCTCCCTCTCTCTCTAGAATTCTCACCCTCTCTCTATATTGTGTTATATTGAGCCTTAAAGTGAGTTTTCTTCATACTTTTGGGCACAAACACCTAGTCAAACACCTTCATTTTGGAGCTGAGGTCCCTTGGAGCTTGTTTTGAGGTCTTTGGATTGCTTTTGGTTCAGAATTGTTGCTGGAGTTGCTGTCTTGTTCTTGTTCTTCAAGGGTAAGAGGCTAGCCCCTTTAAAGCTTTGTTTTGAATAAGTCTTTGGCCACCTTTGCATGCTAATTTAGGCCTGGTTGTTAACTACAAAAAGCTCTGATTTTAAGTGTTAAGAAAGGTTGTTTAAGGCTTCTTTGGTGTTGGGGGTGTTTCACCCTCTTGTGTGCCTTATTTGCTTGAGGTTGGTGCCTTCTTTTAAATCCTTGGAGACACCATTTGTTTGACCTTTCTACCACTGAAACTCAGAGGAATTTCAGTGGTAGAAACCATGTTTTGAAGTCCCATATAGGAGGGGGTGGCCTCCCCTCCTTACTTCTTGGTTCCATGCCTTGTTGGCCTAATTAGTGAGTATGTTTTTCTAGCATGTGTTGGCTTGTTCTCAGCTCATTTTTGGTTTTATTTTAGCATAGCATAACTCAGTTTTGGCCTGGTTGGGTCACCTCATACATGCTTTTTACACTTGTAGTGTAATCTTGCCTTTTAGCCTTACATGCTTGCTACTTTGGCTCATCATTCTAGCTTATTTTGGCTATGCTCCTACATGCTTTTACTCTTGATTTAACATGATATAACTCTGTTTTGGGTTGGCTTGGTTACCTCTTGCATGCTTTTTGCACTTGTAGTGCAATTTTGTTCACTAGCCTAGTGTATTTGGTGTTTTAGCTTATTGATCTAGCATGTGTATGCTCCACTCCAGCACATTTTTGGCTATGTTTTAGCATGCTTTAGGTTTGATTTGAGTGTTTTTGGGCATGCATGCTTGGCTTTGCATAGCTATAGTGTATTTGGTTTTGCTAGTCTTGTGCTTTGAGACCTCTAGCATGTTATATTTAAGCTTTTTGCATGGCATGCCATCATTTGGCATGTTATTTTAGACCATATACCTCTGCCATATTCTTGCATTTATCGCCCTTTTGTTGTGTTTGAGGGTTGAGCCTTATGCTTTACTTGTGAGCCAATACGTATGCATGCTTGTCTAAGCTTTTGGGCCACCATTTCAACATGTTTTGGCCTTTACTTTGGCATGGTTGAGCTCTGTCCAGAGCTGGTTTGGTTGTTTAGGCTATGTATTGCATGCTTCTTGGTTAGTGCTCTTTGCTAGCCTTATACTTTGAGCCTTCTACCATGCCTTGTATGAGATGTTTGCATACTTTGGCATCATTTTGTATGTGATTTCAGAGCATATGTCATTGCCACACTCTCACATTTTCCACTCCTTAATTGCGTTTAAGAGTTGTGCCCTGATGCCTTGTTGATGAGTCAATGCATGAACATTATTTGCTTGCCTTCATGCTATCATTTTAGAGCATTTTGGCCACTATTTTGGCATGCATGAGGCCTATTTAGGGTTGGTTTAGTCCATTGGCCCTGTTTGGTAGAGCTGTGGAAAAGTGATTATAGATTATAGCTTAACACATTATAGCTTACAGTTATGAGCATAAGCTGGTAATCTGTTTGGTGTAATTGTGGGATTATAGATTTAAGTAGCGGAATAGTGTTTGGTAAATAAGCTGTAAAATAGCTTTTTCTGTATAATTGACTTTTCTGCCCTTATATGATATAAAAATGATAATTTTGTCATTTTTTTTCAATTTTAATTTAAAAAAATTATTTCATTAATAAAAGTTAATATAATTAGTATTAATTAGTATCAACTAATATAAAAATTAATACACTTGATAAAATTTAATTAATATCAAATAATATTAATATTATTTGATACTAATTATTATTATTTTTTTAATATAATTCTTTATAATACTAATTACAATTAAATTGTTATAATGTTAATATAATTATTATAATTTTAATATAATTCTTTTTTTAATTTATTATTCTTTTTCATTACAATTAAATTAATATTAATATAATTCTTTTTCAATATTAATATAATTATTATAATGTTAATATAATTCTTTTTTTTAATTTATTATTATTTTTCATTACAATTAAATTGTGTAATTTATTTAATGGATATGAATTGCACAATTTATTTCAATATTAATAAATTATTTTTAATATTATTTTGATTAATTTATTTTTTATTTTTATTTCAATTTATTTTGTTTAATTTATTTTTGTTCAATATTATTTTTATTATTTTGTTTTAATTATTCTTTTTGTTTAATTTATCTAATTTTTTTCCTTCTCTTCCTTCTTGAGCAATCGTATGCATAACCCTAGCGAGATCGACTCTTATTTGGTGATGCAACCCTAGCGAGATCAACCCTAGTTGATGGTGCATAGAGAGAGAGAGAGAGATCGAGTGAGATCGAGAGAGAAAACGAGATCGAGATCGAGTGAGATTGCAGATCGAGTGCCAACCCGGATCTTCATCGGATCAAGTGAGATGATAGATCAAGCAACCGGATCTTCATCGTCATCGAGAGAGAGAGAGAGAGAGGACATGTCGGAGACTAAGAGCGTCGTAGAAATTGCTAGGTGTCAAAATCGCGAGCTTCATCAAAGAGACAAAATGAGAGTTTTTTATTTATATACATGGTATACTTGTAATTATTTGAAATTGTGAGGACATTTAAGTCATTTGCCCCTCCCAAAGCATTATCTTATAAGTTGTATTTTTAAGCACTGTGAGCAACTTTCAATTTAAGCCGAAATTTGGCTTAAATTAAGCCATAATCTATCCTCATAAGTTGTACCAAACACACCAATATAGCTTAATTTAAGCCAAAAGCTGATTTAAGTTGAAAATAAGTTTTACCAAACGCCACCATTGAGCATTGTATTATGCGACCCTAGTGTTGTGCGCCGCTACCTTTAATGCTTAAGGACTCTAGCATGCCATACTTGTGTTGTTTGTATGATATGTTATCATTTGGCATATGATTTCAGTATTTGTACCTTTGTCATGCTCTCATATATGTCGTTCTTTCAATGTGTTTGAAAATTAAGCATTGTGCCTTGCTTGCAAGCACACAAATGAGTATGCATTCCTTGCTTTTTGTGCCTAAGTTTTGGTGTGTGTTGGCCATTGTTTTGGAGCATCTTAGGTCTGCCCATATGTGGTTTGACCATTTGAGCATTGTAGTGCATGCCTCATGTATAATACACTTCACTAGCTTTGATGCCTTAGCTTCTAAACATGTCATGCATGCATTGCTTATATGATAGAGCCTCGTGTGTGCCACTCTAGCATTGAAAGATAAGCATCTTGTTTGCATTGCATTGTGTTTGGATTGAACGTTAATCCAAACACAAGGAATGTACGCGTTCATACTCAAAGTGATGAAACGTGTTGCATTTCTTGGTCGCCGACACCCTTGAGCATGCATGATAGGGTGGAGGCTCTTATATGTTATTTGTGCATTCACTAATATTGTCCGGACTTGGCTCTTTGGCCATCATGCATTGAGATGCGTGATTGGTGGCTTGAGAGTCAAGTACTACACTCCTTTGAGCTTGAGAAATGATAAGGAGAATAGTTGCACACATATTTCCTTGCAAATGCATTATTCTGCCTTTGTTGATCTCTGTTGCAGCAAAGTTGAGATTTTGGAAAGGGAAGTGGCCGGCCAGCCAGTTTTACTAGCCTGTCGACCACTTAAAGTGGTCAGCGAGCGGTTTAAGTGGCTTACCCGACCACTGCGCAAAAATTTGTCGAGAATGCTCCTATTTTGAGGCGGATGCAACTTTGAAAGTCGTTCGATGTTACGAGGTCATCGTGAGTGCAGAGACAACTTATGGCAAGGCAAGGCATTTCCCAGGCAAAGCGAACCGAGCATGCATCTCTCCCTCACCCTCGAGGCCATTTTAACTGCTTTACTTAGTTGGTTAATTTGCCGATTTTTGTAATTAATTAGTTAACGTGTTTAGCTAATTTAATTCATCTTTGTAATATTTTAATTAGCTTAGCATAGCTAGTTTCAATTTGGTTTATAAGTAATTAGCTTAGCGTAGCTAGTTAGTTGATTCATTCGGACCCTCCGTCGAGAGGGAAAATGTTGTAATAAGTGTATGTGAGTGTGTGAATGTCTTCCAACCCCACGTCTTTCTCTCTTTTATTTACCAGCTTTTGATGGTTAGTTTAAGGGCATGTTTCAATTAGCATACTTATGTTTGCATGCGTGCATCATTCATTTTGTCTTGCATGCACCGGACTCGGCGCATCATTCAAACTGCATTGTATTTCAATACACTTTCTTGAATACTTATTTCAAAGCATGTTATAAAGTGTTGCATTCATATGCCATTCTAGATAGTTGAGCCTATTTTAGTTACATTTTTGCATGTGTTGCATTAGGCATCTTAACATAGCTAGGATCATGCATGATTTCTAACTAGCTTCTGTTTTGGCTCGGAGTACACTGTGAGTGTTTACACTTTAGCATCCTTGCATGTGTGTAAGTGACTACCATGACAGCATGCTTGCCATGAGGTTATTTGCTTAAGTGTTTAACTACATGAATACTTGTGGATGAAGGCTTCATTGTTTGAATTGGAATAATTCATCAAAATGTGAGTTTTAAGCCCACTTGAAGTGGCAAATCATCATGTTTTAAGCCCACTTGAGGGTGGCAAATATGCATTTTAGCCTACTTGCGAGTAGCACCTTCAAACCATTTTCGAAAACGAACATGAGATGTTTTGTTCCAAACTGAGTGATTTAGTTTATACTTGTATGCTGTGTACATCACATAGTAAGTTAGCTAATAAACCGGAATAAGAACGCATATATTTTCAAAAATAACATATCATGTTTAGTAGAGGCCGATCTTTGATCGGGCAAGCGGGGGTGCTCATTTTAGGACCTTCCCCTCTTGTACCCAAGTTTCCAAGCCGAGGTAACTTTGGTGATGACGGACACGTGGCCTTAGGCCGCAGTCGAGATTTCCTAAATTTTCCAAAAACAAAATATTTAGGTGGTGACTTTGAAATATGGCAAAGCAGTCAATGTTTGGTGCTTTTTGATTAAAATCAATTTTCCAAAACAATTTGCCGGATTTGGACTCTTTGGTGACTTATCAGTCTTACATTGCACTTTGTGAGATTAGATTCAAAACCGTGACAAGAGTCCGAACTATAGTAGCTAGAACCCAATTCGCGCCTCTCCGAAAGGGGGCGCGCGGACCGAGCATGCATCTCTCCCTCGCCCTTAAGGCCATTTAACTGCTTTACTTAGTTGGTTCATATGTCGATTTTGTAATTAATTAGTTAATGTGTTAGCTAATTTAATTCATTATTGTAATTTCTTAATTAGCTTAGCATGGCTAGTTTTCAATTCGGTTTGTAATTAATTAGCTTAACATAGTTAATTAATTGGTTTGTAATAATTAGCTTAGCTTAGTGTAGCTTAGCTTATTATTCGAACCCTCCGTCGAGAGGGCAAATGTTGTAATAAGTGTGCGCGTGTGTGTGAATGTCATCCAACCCCACGTCTTTCTCCTTTTTATTTACCAGCTTTTGATAGTAGTTTTAGGGTATGTTTCAATTAGCATGCTTATGCTTTGCATGCGTGCATCATTCATCTGTCTTGCATAGGGATGAGCAGTGGATATATTGATCCGCCAAAATCGACCGAACCAAACCGAACCGATCCGTCGCATTTTGGACGGATGCGTGATGACGAGCGAACAGTTGTGGACTGATCTTCTCCAATCCGCTAATCTGGCGGACGGATGGTGGATTTGAGATTCCTTTGGCCGCAACTGAACCGCCAAACCGCGAGCACTCCTAGTAATTTATAAGACTTTGTGTTTTCAGTTTGTTTAAATATTTTGTTTGTGTTTTCAATTAAAAAAGAGTTTAAATATTCTGTTGAAAAAAAGTTTTCAACTTGAATATCTTTTTTGAATTGAAAAAAATAAACGTATTATTTATCTATATTTTTTGGTTTTTAAATCTATCTCTAAAAATAATAAATAGAAAATATGATATATCTTTGGTTGGTTTTGTCTTCAAAAATAGATATAAATGTAACAATACAGAGACATCCAATCTATAATTGATCATTGATCATTCTAGTTTTTAGGTCTTGAAAGGCTGACTCCCATTGATCATTCTAGTTTTTAGGTCTTGAAAAGCCGACTCCCATTGATCATTCTAATCAAATGGTACATTTTTTTGAGTCAGTTGAGTGAGTGGCAAGGCAAGCTTGGAGAAATCTTTCACAAATCTGCGATAATAGCACATTAGCCCGAAAACTTCTAACTTCAGACACATTGGTTGGCCTAGGCCAGTCTACAATGGCTTTAATTTTCTATGTGTCCACTGATATACCATCCTTGTCAATCACATGTCCCAAAAATGCTACGCTGTCAAGCCAAAATTCACATTTGGACAATTTTACATATAACTTCTTTTCTCTCAACATCTGTAAAGCAGTTCTCAGGTAATGTTCATGTTCTTCCCTGCTTTTGGAGTAAATCAAGATATCATCAACGAATACAATGATAAATTCATCAAGAAATTGTTTAAACACCCTGTTCATTAGGTCCATAAAAGCTGCAGGTGCTTTAGTTACCCCAAACGGCATCGCTAGGAACTCATAGTGCCCATATCTAGTTCGGAAAGTGGTTTTCTATATGTCTTCAGCTTTAACTTTCAATTGGTGGTATCCGGATCTAAGGTCAATTTTAGAAAAGACTTGGGCTCTCTATAGTTGGTCAAATAAGTCATCTATTCAAGGTAGTTGGTATTTATTCTTGATAGTCACTTTGTTCAATTCCTGATAGTCTATACATAGCCTTAAAGATCCGTCTTTCTTTTTAACAAATAAAATTGGAGCACTCTAAGGTGAAGTGCTCGATCGGATAAACTTCTTGTCTAACAAGTCTTGAAGTTGGCTTTTTAATTCTTTCAACTCAGAAGTTGACATTCTATACAGGATTTTGGAAATTCGTTGTCTTTCAGGTACAACATCAATAGTAAACTCAATTTCTCTATCAATTAACTCCTCGGTCAATTCGGTTGGAAATACATTAGGAAATTCATTTACTACCAAGATGTTCTCTGTAGTAAGACTATCAGAAGTCACAGTCAAAACATAACACATATACCCTTTACATCCCTTCCTAAACAATTTAACAGCTTTCATGGCAGAAATCAAATATGGGAGAGGAACTACCCCACTCCCAGTAAACACAAATTCAGGTAAACCAGGTGGACAAAACACAACGGATTTATTTACACAGTCAATAGTTACACAGTACTTCGTCAACCAATCCATACCCAGTATGCAATTAAAATAATTAATACCCAATGGCAATAAGTCAACATACAGTGTCACATCACCAATTACTGGTTCACATGCTGGATAAACATAAGTGCATACCATAGAACCCCCAAATGGTGTAGAAACAGACAGTAAATAATTCATAGGTCCTAAAGGTCTAGTTAATTTCCAGGGATGTGCGCGGGACGGGTAATCGTGTCTAGGGATGTGCGCGGTGCGGGGTCGGTGCGGTTTGAGAGAAAAATAGAAACCGTATGGCGGGTGGCGGATTGATAAAAGTGTCACTAGAATTTGCCATTTTCCTTATCAAAAATCGGCGGTTAATTTGGCAAATAATGGCGGATTTGCCTTGGTACATTGAGGCGGATTGGCGGTTTATAAAAAATATAATTCAAATTACAAAACTTAAATCAAAAAGTAAAACAAAGATGAGAGATACCGTGATGTTAAGCATCTTGTGGAGCTTTCTTCTGATGCAGCAAGTGTAGCAACAACATGATAATATCAACGACTATGCCATCAGTTCATTACAAGTATTTGTGAAAGTTACAATGATCAAATACAATACATAAAATTAATATCATTCAAGGTTTAGAATCTTATAAAACATGACTTAATAGCGGTGCGGGTCGATGCAGTTTTGAAGAAAAATAGAAACTGGTGGATTGATGAAAGTGTCACTAGAATTTGCCATTTTTCTTATCAAAAACCGGCGGTTCGATTGACAAATAATAACGAATTTGCCTTGACGGTGCGACTCGGTGTGGTTTTGACGATTTCGACGATTTTGGCAGTATTATGCACACCCCTAGTCGTATCGAGTCTCATCGAACAATCTCTAATCATGTGGCCTGTCTTGCCACATCGAAAACAAGCGCCAAATATACGGTGTCACGTGCCTTTATGCTTCCTTCCACATGCGGACAAGCGGCATAGACCCACTGCTTTGGCTTGAACTACTTGAAGATCTAGTATTTTGCCTTTTGCTTATAAAGGATGAGCGACCCTTCCAAAAATTGGATCCAGATCTTTTGCCTCTCCATTCAGTTGTTGAAGCATTAGTCTGTTTCTTTGCTGTTAGTATGGCCTCTGCCATCAATGCCCTATCAAGTACTTCCACATAAATAGGCAATTTCAATACACCTATTCGATCATATACGTCCAGGTCTAAGCCCCTTTCAAATTTTTGGGACTTCTTATAATCAGTGTCAACCATATGAGGAACAAATCTAGCCAACTCAGTAAACTTAGCCTCATACTCGGCTACGGACATCTTGCCTTGCTTCAATTCTTGGAATTCAGAAACTTTTAGATCCCAAAAATACTGAGGAAAGTACTTGTCATAAAAGATGTCATTGAATTGTGCCCATGCCATGTTCCCATTATTAGTTCGAATTAACAACCACCATCTTTAGGCTTCATCTTTTAAGATGTAAGTAGCTAATAAAACTTTCTGAGTCTTAGAACAGGGAAATATCTCAAATAATTTCTCCATCTCGAACAACCATATCTCTGCCTTTAAGGGTTCAATACCACCCAAGAAAGTCGACGGTTTCATCTTCATGAATTTCTGAGTTAAGTTTATGATGTCATTGTTATTCGGTCCAACTTGGGTCGGTGGGGGAAGAGGAGGCAACGATTGTTGTCTATGCTGGTGTGTCATTACTTCTGTTAAGGTTGCGAGCATTTGTTCCATTCGGCTCATTCGAGCCTCAAAGGACCTTGTTGTATCATCACTTCTTGCATTTTCCATTGCTATAGGGAAACATGAGAACAATAAACATGGGCAAATAGTTCTTTTTATAGTGTTCGGAACATTCATTCCTAGTTCAGTCGTTCCAATTTCATGTGTTCATGTCTAGATGTAGTTTTCTCATGTACAGAAATTAATACACACTCACACATCTGAGATGGAATGCCTGACTCTTACTAGGACACCCTATAGCTCATATGGACTCGTGTGTGCGGTATAGCGTGCTCGATACCAATCTATCACGACCCAAACCCCTATAGGTTTAGCGACGTAATCGGCTAGTAATCTTGGGATTACCAAAGGTCTCTGAACAGAATAACAAAATATGAGGGGCTGCAGAAGAAATTATACAAAATACAAGATCCATAGAGCTGTGTAGACATACATGAGACAAAAAAGAAATTTTAAGCTTAAATAATGTCAAACTTCCATAAGGCTTATATCACTATACATATAATGTCATAAGGGACTTAGCCCAGCGTACAGATAAGCAAAACAAATAACAAAACATCTTCAATGGTTCTCAAAACTTGACTTCTCAAAAAGGAACCTCCGGGAAGTCAGTGGTTAGTTGACCCAAAACACTCGAACGGCGACTTAGGCACAGTCGCGCGCTTAGCTACATATATAATATAAATAGTGGAAAGCCCGGTGAATAATATGAGTAAAGGGTTTAAATGAATGAGATCCATAATAGATTCAGAAATCAGAGTTCATATCAAAAATAGATTTATGTTCATATTCTTGTTCAAACTGCGTACAGAAATCAGAGTTCATGCTTCATCATACATGGTGCATCCATTAGCGTTATCATTCTTGTCAGTTCTATAAGGAACCTTCGATACTGGAAACTTGTAATATACTTGAGCCACGGTATTATTACCCTCAGGCAAGGGCCATGAGACCATAGTATTGTTACTCCCGGGCAAGGGCCTTGTGCTTATAGACCACGGTATTATTACCCCTAGGCATGGGCCTTTTGCTAAGGATGCCACGAATACTTATCAGAAAATGGGACAACCATTCATCGTATAGAACATAACATTTCAAAAAAATTGATAATTTTATATCATCAGAAAATAATTAAAGTTAAACATAACTTTGAGTTATTGCTCACTGATGGCTCCGGATCTTGAGGCAGAGCGGAGACAAAATCAAGCGACTTATAGCGTGACCTACATAAACATGACTTTTTTCATTTCGTTCTTAACGTGTTTTTAAGTCTCATCCTCATTATTAGGTCTTAACTATGGCCTAGGAATGTCTAAGATGCAATGAGGATGCCAAAATGCACTTTGGAACCTTAACAAAAGTTGCTGAAAATAGGGGCTCGCTCAAGTGCAACTACCCTCGCTCGAGTGGACATGCAAACATATGAGGGGCCACTCGAGCCCAACATCCTTTGCTCAGTGATTTGTAAACTCTAAAAAGTACTGGTTGTGTGAATTCTACGCTCGATAGTCGCTTGACGGTCACTCGAGCGTGAGACTGAGGTACTTGCTCAACGCAACTCTTGTCGCTCGAGCGGTCTGCAAAATGTGTAAACTTCGAAGCTTGCATTTCATGCTCGAGGCAACTTTTGGTTGCTCGGCGAAGTGTAAGATCCTGAGTGGTCGCCGAGTGTAACTACGTAAACTTGATCGGAAGCGAATCTGGAATATCTAGATTGCACTCTCATGCTCAAAACTTGAATCAAACACTTGAAAACTCATCATTTTGGGACAAAAACTTAAGGAACCTTGTATAAACTTGGAAAATATCTTAAATTCAAAACCATTTAAGTAAAATAAAGGCCCAATAGCATGCCCATTGTTCAAAAGTCAACTTGAAACTTATGAATATGCCATGAACATGACTTGCATGAATTACTATGAACTCGGACTTTCCAAAACATGATCAATTAAGGTCAAATGGTAAGAAATGTGATGAATTCTCAAAACCAAGTCAAAAGCAGACACATACATGTGGAAATTCATTAGAAATAAACTCAAAATGCTATGATATATGCATGCATGTATGAATGGCTCAATTTTTTTTCATTTTTAGCTTAGTTCTTCCATTACTCAACTTAATTCTCTTGAATTCAAGGTTTAGATATCATATTTGAACAATCCAAGGGTTGAATTCTTACCTAGGCTTGCCAATGTGAGGGCTAGAGGCTTGCTTCTAGTATCTTCAAGTTCAATTCTTTCAATTCCTAGCAAATCCTTTAATTTCAGTCCAAGGTTTCTTCTTTGTTTCGTCTCAAAAGTATTGTTTGCTTGTATAGTCTCAAAGATGTGTTGAAGGAAAGAAATGGAGCACACATGGGAGCCTTATGTAGGCTTGGTTAATAGTTTAATTAAATTGTTGATCAACTAGTCAATTGGTCATTAAATTGTTCTAATTAAATCGTTCTAAATCGAATTTTAATTAAACCTACCATAACGTTCTAAAATCCTAAATAGCACATAAATCAAGCCAATTTAAGTGATGGGATGCCGTCAGCCTTCGATTCTGAGAACAAAAGCGAACTCAAGCAGATATTCCTACATTAGGCAGATATAAGCACAAATAATGCGACACGCATGCAATTAATTGAATCGCACCTTCATTATTGATTAGGCTTATTTAATCATGAATTAACATGAATCGAGGTCGAGTTTGCTATAGATCCAAGAATGTTGTTGCGGATCATCTATCACGAATTCTTATTGAGTACCGAGTGATCCCTTAGCCTTGCACAACTCGTTTCTAAGCGAGCAACTTTTGTGGTGTCACAAGTGACCCTCTCGTGGTTTGCTCACATAGTGAATTACTTGGCGGTTGGTCAAATTCCTAAAACTTGGTCTAAGCAAGACAAAGATTGATTTTTCTCACAAGTCAAGCACTATTTACGGGAAGACTTGGAATTGTTCAAGTATTGTCCGGATCAAGTGATTGGCGTTGTGTTCTTGAGAGTGAAACCCATAGCATTCTCACTTTTGTCACACTCATGCATGTGGTGGCCATTTCGATGGGCAAAAATGGTGCCAAGATTTTACAATGTCTTGGCCCTTTATCTTCAAAGATGTTCATAACTTTTGTAGAATATGTGTGCGTTGTCAACAAATGAGGTCTATGTCACGATGAGATATGATGCCATTGACCCTATTTTGATTCTTTGAGATTTTTTGATGTTTGGGGCATCGACTTTATGGGTCCCTTTCCACTCTTTTGGATATGAATACATTTTGGTGGCTATGGACTATGTCTCCAAGTGGGTTGAGGCAATGGCCACGAGCGACGACCACAAAGTTGTGGTTAAATTCCTCCATGAGGCGATTTTTTATCGTTTTGGATTTCTACGTGCCATAATTAGTAACGGTGGCAAACATTTTTGCAACCAATTCTTCCGGGCATTGGTGCACAACTACATGATCACACCCCAAGTTAGCACTCCTTATCATCCCCAAACTACTGGTCAAGTAAAAGTTTCTAATAGAGAAGTCAAACACATCCTCGAGAAAACTGTGAGGTTCGATAGGAAAGATTGGTCCACTAGGTTGGTTGATCTACTTTGGGCCTATCGCACTACATATAAGACATCCATCGGGATGTCTCCATATAGGATTGTGTTTGGGAAACCGTGCTATCTCCCTGTTGAGTTAGAATGCCGAGCTTTGTGGGCCATTAAGAAGTTCAATTTTGACATAGCCAAAGCCGATGACCACCAGAAACTCTAACTGAATGAGTTAGAGGAGCTCCACAATGATACATATGAGAGCTCCAAAATTTATAAGGCTATGACTAAAGAATTTCATGAAAAATACATTTCTCGTAAGTCCTTTGAGCCTTACCAAAAAGTGTGGCTATTCAATGCCAAATTGCAGTTGTTTCCGAGTAAACTCTAGTCTCGGTGGGATAACCCATGTGAGGTTATCAAAGTCTTTCTACATGGGGCGGTTGAGATTAAAATCCACAGATGGTGCGACACGCAAGGTCAATGGCTAACGATTGAAATATTATATGGATGGTATTAAGAAAAGGGAGATGATTGAGGTTGTCCACTTGACAGACTCAATATATCTTCCATTATAATTATTTTGAGTCTAGGAAACTTTAAATCCTCTAAAGGTGTAATTCCTTTGGTGTTAGCCATGCTCAAATGACATAGGACAGTCTGGTATAGCCATCTAACAGTGTTTGTAGTGAGTTCCCAGGAGACCAACTGAGACGGTGGAAACTAGAGTTCGAATAGCAAAGCCTGGAACACAAAGGTTTGGAATTTCTGATACTAAAGTCTGGTTTAAATACCTAAAGGTGTGGAGATTGCTTCAAAACCACCCCGGCTTGAACTCTATATGGCAACCCCACAGGTCGAGTTAGTTTTATGCGGCTCGATTCTGGATACCGAATTAACCTAGTCTGTCACCTTGTTAGAGAATAGGGAAGGTTACAAACATTGTTAAGGAGAAAAGTAGTACCCATGGTTTTTCGCGTGAAGATTATACCTCTGTTGAGCATTTAGATGTTTTCGAAGTACTATTTTTATTTCAGATGTGCAATGAAGGTAGAAATGGTTTGAATTTTTTTTTTTTTTTTTTTTGGGGTTGTAATTGGGTTTATATAAAAAAAAAAAAAGAAGCAGCAGACTGCACGTGCGGCCCACATGGGCGTGCGAGTGGCAAGTCCCAACATGGGTGCACAAGCGGCCCAAGCCCAAAAGCATTATGCTTGAACGCTACTGGAGCAGCCAAATTTTATCCGCACGAGCGGCCCAATATTCACCGCACGTGCAGCTTAAATGGGCGCACGAGCGGTGTATCCAAAAAAAAAAAAAAACAAAATGGGGCACATAAGCGAAGGCCCAAGCCGCACGAGCGGCCTAAGCCCAAAAGTATTCTGCGCAAGCGTCGTTGGAGTGGCCCAATAATCACCGCACGTGCGGCCCACATGGGTACATGAGCGATTTGTTCAAAAAAAAAAAATCGTGCTGATTTTTTATTTATTTATGTATTTATTTTAATTTACTTATTTTATTTCTGTTCGAAAACAAAAAACAAAATCATGCAGATTTATTTATTTATTTATTTTAATTTACTTATTTTATTTTTGTTCAAAAAAAATAATCATGTAGTTATTTATTTATTTATTTATTTTAATTTACTTATTTTATTTCTCTTCCCAAAAAAAAAAATTTGATTTTTTTAAGCCAAACCCTAGCTCACCTTGACCATCATTTTCCAAACACTTTCTCTCTTTGCCTCTCATCATCTTCTTTGCCCTCTCTCTCTCTCTCTCTAAACTCCACAAACCCATCAAACCCCACCATCACTAACCCTTCTTCCTTCAATCTTCACTCATCCTTTTTCTCACCACCACCTTCTCACCATCTTCTCCAACTGGCGACTTTTCGGCAGCCATTTTTTCCAGCAGATCTTACATATTCTCTTCTTCCTATCTTTTCTTCCTACTTTTTCATGGTAATCACTCTTGTTTTGTTTAGATTTCTTAGTTTTCACTTGTAATATTAGTCCATTGGTAGTTTAATGGTAGTTTTTGAGGTTTGTTCACCATCCTTGTTCATCGTCATCATCAACACTCACACATACACACATATACACACAAATATATATATATATATATATATTTGTTGCTGGAAATCGACCACTTCACATGCAACCAACTCCGGTGCACGTGCGGCTCACCCTAATTTAAAAAAAATAAAAAAGAAATTTGAAGTTGCTGGGCATCAAAGAACCACTGCACGTGTGGCCGTCTTTGGCGCACGTGCGGCAAAAAAAAAATATATATAATAATAATAATAATAATAATAATAATATAGCTTGTGGTTGCCTATATTTTGTTTAATGTAGTTGTTTAGTTTAATTGTTTAGTTAGTGGTTCTTATTTCTTTAACTTCAATTTAATTGTTAGTTTAATTTGATAGTGGATTGTTTTTATTTTTGTTTTTATTTTCTATATATTTTTTTAATTTTCTTTAATTTAATTTAATTTTCTTCTCTTTTTCTACTAACTTTGTTATTTATTCCTTATATTTCATATTTTCGTTTGTCAATTTTTTTTCATGTAACTTAGTCTAAGTTAATTTAGGGTAGTATTCACCAAAAAAAAAAAAAAAATTTCCCGGTGATGTGATGATAATGAGGTTTTGAGTGATTCGTGCATACATAAGCTATTTGATGAGTTCTAATATAATAGGTCCACGTTTTTGGTTGTGTTGGTTGTATTATTTTGTGCAGGTATGGCTTCCTTGTCCTGCCGAGCACCCAAACGGCCTCGCAATGCTAACATAACATCTAGGGATGTGCCAATCGCCGGCGGAGTAAACAAATTGCCTCTGACACATCCTTTGACCCAGCCTTCTTCCAACGCCACCAACCCACTATGTGGAGTGTGCAACAACTCGAAGACCGTTGTCTACTGGGCATTTGCAATGTCACTAAACCTGCATGTCCTCGCATTGTGCAAGTCTTTATCAGAACATGTATATCAGTGACGAGGCCTTGGGAGCCCTTCTTTCCAATGTTGATGGGGTGGAGTTAGCGGTCACACCAGATTCTATTGCTAAGATTCTAAATTACTCCATGGACACTATCAATGCAGAGCAGTTCACAGTGTTCACTCGGGAATTCACAATCCCGGCATTACTGACCAGATTCTATGAGGGGTAACAAGATGATGACAACCGAACCAGCATTCGTTGGGGTAACTTACCACGCCGCCTCCTCTTCCTTGATATGGTTCTCAAACACAATGTCATACCTCTCTTATAAGGAAGAACGACGAGGGGACTTCCACTGAGTCTTGTATCAATTTGATTTCAGGTTTTGGATCGACATCTCTTCATTGATCTTCAATCAAATGGCCCGTATACTGAATGAAGTCAAATTACGCAACACCCAAGGCAGTTCTACATGGGCCCTCTCCTTCGCCAACCTCATTACAACATTCATCAAAGGCCAAGGGACTTACCCATTTGACCCCAATGAGGTTCAGCTTCTGCCGCTAACACTTTATGCTAAAACCCAATGGTGCCAAACCATTGCTCGTTTGCCACCTCCACTAGTCCTTCCCGATGCCTTGACCAATCCTAATGATGTTTCGGCAGAGCCTGCCGTCGTGCCGCCATTAGGATGACACGACACAATATAAGGCTATTTTAGATAATCAAGCATTATTTAGCAATCTATGGTTGATCTCCGGACAGACTATCAAGCATATCGAGATTACTCACAGACGACATTTGACCAAGTTAATGCCCGCCAGCTCAAGTATCAACTAACAGCTGCATATTTACAAACTGACTTCTACGCATATCGAGAGTCGAGCTAGCAGCGTTTTGATCAGCTTGGCGCTAGGGTTCATAATAAGGGATTCAAGACTCAGACGCTAATGCATGTCTTATTTGAGCAGCATTTTCCACCACCGCCAGATCCACATCAATGATATACTGTTTATTTTCTTTGTTTTATTTTCTTATTTATTTTTGTTTTGTTTTATTTTATTTTTTTCTTTTCCTTTTATACTGTACAATAAAAAAAACACACACAAAAACACAACCAAAAAACAAACATAAATTTTTTTTTTTTTAAAAATGTGTGTGTGTGTGTTTGGTTCGTTCCTGCCTCGTTGGATGTGCGCCTACACCGTATGGTAAGATCCTCTCTCTCTCATTTTACTATCTACTTTATAGTTTCTTACATTGAGGACAATGTTGTATTCCAGTTGGGAGATGAGGGTATTTATAAAAATAATTCATGCTTGTACTTGTTGTACTTGATTACACCATTTCACTTGATGTTCATTTTTTGCCAGTATGGTGGTGATATAAGCATATGTTAATTGGGGAACATATAGGAGAGTTGTTTGTATTTGTGGTATTAGTACACTTATCATGAGTATGCCTTGATTCACATGAACACAGCTTTCATAATGATGGCCCCTTTATTCTAGCCCCTGGTATACATCATTGATAATTGCTAGTTTGCAGAAAAGAATAAATGAATAACCTTGATTCTCACAAAAAATAAATAAATAAAAATAATAAACTTGACTTGTTTAGGTTCGTAGCCTCTTTAACTCGAGCTATTAAGCCCGTAGGGGTGTCTCTACACCTAGTGCCCTAAGACCGTCTAGTTTAGGAGTCATTGGCCCAATATTTGCTACATGAGTTAATTGGAAAGCTTAAGGGACATAGACATTGCACAGTTAAGAAAAAAAAATAATGACTTGTTCGGAATTGTAGCCTTTTTAGCTTGAGTTATTAAGTTCAGAGGTGTCTTCACACCTAGTGCCCTAAAACAGTCTGGCTTAAGAGCCATTGGCCCAATGCTTACTACATGGGTTAATTAGAAAGTTTAATGGATTAAGACATTGCATAGTCTATAAAAAAAATTTGAGAATCCTGGTTGCACAAGTTTAGTTTTTATGTATATGTTAAGTGTTATTATGAGTTATACTGGGCTATTATAGTGGACAGTTAACTAGTTATGGGGACTGCACTTTACACCGACGACACTGATGATGTGTTTACTAGCATTCGCAAGTACAGGGGACTGAACTTTTGTAATAACTGAATTGTGGTTCTTGCTCAATAGATGTCTTCATGCTTGTCCATTGTACCTTCGATGACTCATCATGTCTTAATATCACACTATAGTTGACACATAAGTTAATTGATTGTTGGAGTAGCGTGATTACTTATTGTTGTTGGGCAGATGTGAATATGTTAATGTTTGTGGGTATCATTTCTAGAAACCCTCACGGAACTATACTCGTCCACTTAGGGTAACTTTGTGGGTTAAAGGCTTGTTGCATGTGCTAAATGCAATTATGATCCCTACGAAAGTGGCTTAGAGTATTTTATTTTTCTTTTTTCTATTATTTTTCTCTAAGACTAGCAAAACATAAGTTGGGGGATATGATGTAAGCCGAAAGGTACCACATTGTGGCCGCTTAAGTTACATTTATTGTCTTTGAAGTTTGTTTATTTGGTGGAGATGATGTGTTTTGTGCACTTGTATAGATTTGGCAAGCAACACACAAATTCAAACAAAAAGTGGCACAAAAGCAGATTCTTCGTGCAAGTAGTGAGAATTCTTGGCCTGCCACCTCATCGCACGTACGGCCCACCACCGCTTGAGCGTGCCACATGGGTGCTCGAGCGGCCCACCTAAAGTTGCGTGCCCAAAAATTGAAGTCTGTTCTGGTGGGAATAAAAAGGAGAAAATAGGCTATTTTTAGGGTTCAGAAAGATTTCAGAGGAAATGAAAGGCTAGGGTGTGAAAAAAGGGAATTCTCAAGCTTCAAGGACAATTTCCATGGTGGGTTCTTCTTCTTCTACTTCTTCCTACTCCTCCATCAGTGGCTAGGCTCCTCTTTCTAGGGTTTCGATAAAACCCTAGCCAAGTAAATAGGTTTTCTTTTTGGTTTTATTTTATGTAATGGTTTCAACAATTGTATGGTTCTCTAGAAGTTTTCAAATATAATTTTCCATTATTTTTTCAAATATTTTTCTTTCTATGATTGTTGAATGCTTTCCATACAATGGTTTTCTATTCTTTCATGTTTAAGGTATGAGATGAGCCACACTACAAGGGATGAGTCGGGTTGCTACCCTAGTTTAGAGCGAACGACTCGTACTACTTGAGATGGTTTGTGCCTATACATTGAACGTGTCAATTGTCTTGATAAATGCTTTGAGCTTGTAGTTGCAAAGTATTATTTAGTTCGAACCGTAATATAATTGAGTCTCAAATTAAAGCCTTATTTATGTAACTAGTGGTGAATTTATTACCCTAAGTTTTTCCCACAAATCAGTAAATTCCAATTTCACTTATAATTGCTTAGTTTAATCTCATAGTTTATTTTAGTTATTACTAGTTTATGAGGAGTCAACTTTTTAATCAAAATTGAATTAGAAATTTAACAATTAAATTAGTTTAATTTTTCATTTATCCCCGTGGATCGATACCTAGACTTACCACTATTCTAAGAAATTTGGTATAGTTTAGTGTTTTTATTTGGTGTGTGAACGATCCATCATATGACCTCGTGTAGTGGACCAGCACATAACTTGTTGCTGAGTTTTTTATTTTCTTTCTTTTTTGTCTTTTCTTACATTTTCTTCATTTTATTGTCTGTCACTGAAAATAATAAAAGCCGGTGGATGAATTTCCTTTCTATTTAAATAATAAGGTAGTTAATGAAGTTAGTTATCTATTTAATTATTTTCTTACTTTTATTTTGCTTCCACTTGCGCCACTTAATTGGTTCAATCAAAATTAATTAGTCGATTCCAAATTTCTAAGCGCCCGGGGTTAGGTTGTGACAAATGTGGTATCAGAGCAATGGTTTTAATTCATATATATATATATATATATTTTACCTGCCACATTAGCCCTCCTATGTTACACGTGTACCATGACTAATTTTGGTGACGTAGAAATGTCCGAGCAAGTTCTCAATGAGGCATTTTGGAATGAGCTCGAGACCCTAAGTCTGGAGGAGATCTTAGGAGTGCACCACATCCCCATCTCACCAAAAAGATGGGGAGACTCCGAGAACAAAGTTAGACAACTACACCTTGGCTTTGACCAATTGATAGGTCAACTAGTATACCTCCAAGCTGATCTTGATGATTTGGCATATCTATCATGGAGACAGAGTGGTGCATATACTCGAGGACGGTATCTCGGACCTACCTGCATAGTCGGCCTTGCCCCAGGACTAGACTGCTCTTATTACATAGTTGGCCCTTTACTCTTACATTTTGCTGAGAGGAGAAGAAATGTTTTTCCCTACCACTATATATTCATCGATGTCCCTAACCCTTTGGACATTATTAATGTCCAGAATGTCGATTTCAGTAGTGACTTAGCAGACACCTGGGTGGATTGTTGACCGAGCGTTTTGGGGGTACTTTTAGTCTGTCCCCAATTATATATACAGTTCAGGCAGCATAGGTCTGTTTCGGGGTGGTGCATCTGGGATAGGAATTCAAGCTTCTCATATAGCAATACTTTCCATGATTGTTTGACTAGATACAGGAGAAAAGGATACTCTCGGACACGATTAGCCCCACAGTTCAGACTCTCGTGGTTTTGAATCAGGTTTCACAAGTGCAATGTGAAATAGAAAAACACAAATGAGTCCAAATCTGGCAAATCTTGTAGAAAATCCATTAATCGTCGAGATGCCAAAATGGATTGCATTGCGATTAGAGTCGCCACCTAAATATTTTTGAGAATTTTAAGAAATCTGACTCATGCCAAAGGCCATTAGTCCGTCATCACCAAAATGTCTCGACTCAGGAAATTAGATATGAGAGGGAAGGTCATTAATTGAGCACCCCACTCACCCGATCAAAGATTAGCCTCTACTAATCATGATGCAATTCTTATTTACATTATATGTTCTTATTTCGATTATTATGCTATCTTTACTATGTGATGCACACAAGTATAGCCTAATTCACAAAAGTTGGAACGCTTTGATTTTATGTTTGTTTTGAAAAGTGTTTGAATATGTACCACTTGAAAAAGTGATCTCAGATGTACATTAATCAAAATTATCCAACGAAAAAACCTTCATCCATAGACATTCAAGAGATATATCAATTAAGTACTTAGCCTCATGGTAAACATGCTTGACATGGCAATAATCGCATACATGCAATATGCTAAAACAAAAGCACTCACCTAGTACTCAACCGAGGCAAGCCAAAATAAAGAAAATAGTTAGAAAGAATACATGATCCTAACGATGCAAATGGCTAATGCAACACATACAATATGCAAATAATAGGCTTGGCTACTAGCGTGGCATGTAAGTCAATTCAAGACATGCGATAAATCGCATATTCGAGTAAAGAATTTGAAATTGACATTGGTTAGTATGATGAGCCGAGCCCATATGCATGCAAACTGAATGGATGCAAACCATGAAAGATGCAAAGGAAAACAAGATGCCACCATTACAAGCAGGTAAATAAAAAAGAGAAAGAAATGGGGGTTAGAAGACATACAACTTATTACATATTTGGCCCTCGCACAAGAGGATCCGAATGTCCAAGTGTCCAAACTAATTACTTATTACAAATCCGAATGAATAATAAATAACTATCTAATTTATTACAACAATAATATTTCAACAAAAATATGTAAAGAATGCACAAGGATTGCATGCACGTCGATGAAAATAGTCTTCAGAAATTGCTATCTACCTTGCTGGGAAACTGCCTTGTGTTCACCCTCAGCTACTGCTCTATATTTCTCAAAATTGCTCTGTGTACCACACATTGGAGCCCGACTAGGCCCAAACAAATCCGGTCATGCCTTATTTTGTTGCAGAAAAATATTTTTGTGCTCTAAGGTGAAAATAGTGCAAACAGAACATTTCTAACCCTTGTTTGTCATTTCTACTCCTCTATCATAGAGAAACTCAAGGGAAGAGCGGATTCGGTTCCGAATCCATCAATGGTCGCAAGTTGATTCGCATTATGGTTTTGGACACGATGGGACAAAAATTAATTAATGCAATGAAAGACACATTACCCTTCCCTCCTATCATGAAATTAATTCAAGAAGAGAGGTAGACACGCATCGAGAATTATCAAACATCACAAATTAGTAGGTAATGACTGTAGAAGCAATGGATTCGGCATAATGTTCGACCAAATCTAACCAATTTTATTAATCTTTTTTATGTCAGTTTGATTGATTTTAAACTGATTTTATTAGCCTTTTTTAACTTACCATTCCATTTCTTTATCTTTTATTTCATTTTGTCCAAAGGTGATAGTTAAGTCCACTAAGTCCAAAAGCAATGTAAATGAGCAAGTATTGACTTAACCTAAGAAATAAGCCTTTCAAACCCATTTCTTCGAGGGAAATTACAAAAGAAGTGTCAAACTCATTTACGAGCGATAAGGGATTCGGAGTCCAACCCAAAATGAGCGATACTGACTAGTCAAACTCAAAATAGTGATAATGACATAGTCGAACCCAGAATAAGCGATAAGGACTCTAAACCCAAACTCGATAACAAGCTATATGAAACCTTCTTTTGTGATTTCCAAGGGTTGAACTAGAAAGTTATTCCCTTCGAAGTAAATACACCGATAATAAAGAGGAGTGACAAACAAAAGGTTGTGTTTAGCATAAGAGATATGTAATGCCTTGGTAATGAACCTCCGAAGAGATTAAACCATTAAGCATGGAGGGTCTCTTTCTTATGCTTAAATAACAACCTTTTATTAAACACAACTCTTTGATCAAAAAAACAAAAAATGAAGGGAGGTTGTAGAGATGATTATGCAAAGTTGATTATTACAAAGTGAGACTATTTACTTGAAAACTCAAGTAAACATGACTATCAACTCAAATGGATTGGTGTCCAAGGCCTAAACAACCAAATCCATGAGAACTTACGACACTACAAACATAATATTCAAAACATAAACTAATTAAATAAATTAAACAGCCCCTAAAACCAAAAAAATAGTGACAAAACTACTTCAAAAAGGGGGGGAAAAGTAAACAAAAATAAGAGAGAACAAGCTAGACAGGCAAGCTTGAGGAAGGGAGGCTAACCCCTCTCTTTTTGTGTATTAGGAATCACATACTTCAGCCCTTGAAAGTGGCCTTCAACAGTGCACAAACTCAAGGAAAATGAAGAAAATAATTAGTAAAAAAACAAAAGAAAAAGATGATAAGAGTTATACCTCTTTAAAGAGTATGTATGGTTGTTGATCAAACTTGATTCCAAACACCCTCAAATTTATGAAATATGGTTTGAAACTTCAACAAAAAGCTTCAAGAACAAGCTCTAATAGTGTATGTATTGTTCAAGAAGATTTGAAGATCAAAGGAGTAGGGAAGATGGTTTTAGCTCTCAATATCCTTCAAGGCCTTTAGGAAAATCTTCTAACCTTTAATTCTGAATGCAGGAGGTCTATTTATAGAATTCGAGACGTTTTGGCCAAAAGTATCTTCAAAAAAACAACAGCTAGCGAATTCTCGCCAACTGCTCTGTTTGTCGCTAATGAGAGCCGGCCGAGCCACAAAACACACAGCAGAGCCCAAAAATGAAAAGCTGGGTCTAAAAGGCACTTATGGACTATTTTTCATTGAAACCTAGCTGGGTCCAAACAAGCCACGGTTGGATCTAAACAAACCCGGCTGGGTCCAAAAAATTAGTTTTAAGCCTGACTTCAAATGGCCATAACTCCCTTATCCGGACTCGATTTTAGGTAATTCTTGAGACTAAATTAAAGCCCTAGAGGTCTACTTTCCAATGGTGGTGGTCTCACATCTAGATGATAAGTGTACAAAGAGATATGTCTAATTTAGTGAAGGCTGTTCATTTCTTTCTTAACGGTTTGATGCTTAACCTTTTCCAAAACTAGTTTTCTTCCAACCCCTCATATTTCCTTCAACTCCAAACCTATAAATAAGATGTTTTTAAAGATTTTTCAAAGATTTCACCTGCTCCATTTATTTCCACTTTGTCTTTACTCGTTTTTACTGAAAAGTGCAATATTTTAATCGAAATGTGAGTTTCGAAATATCGTAGAAACATTTGGAAAAATATTTTGAAAAGAGATTTTTAAGGTCTAAAATAGTTTGGCCAAAATAGGGCATAAGGTTTGGGATTAGAGCTTGAATCCAAATTTCTTCGCTGATAATTCGAAAGATTGCACAGTGTAACTTTCATCATCAGGTGTTTGAAATAAAGCGCCCAAGTCTTACATTTGTTTTTCAAAAATGGGGTGTCTACCCAATGATTAGTTCTAATATCTATTTTTGTATTCAAGGATTAAACACTAACATAACTTTTAACTTTTGGATAAGAATGTAGTACTAACACTATATTTGTATCCATAGGAAAGTTGGTGCTCTATATATATACATGATGCTTTATACATATGATGCTATGCTCATTAAATCATTTCTATTAAATTTACCTTGTAGTAATGGCCAATTATAGTAGTGGAACCTGGTCATCAGTCAACGGAATAGAATCAATAGAAATAATCATAGAAAGAGTAGTGACCAGTTTTTTGCAAGCCCTGCAAACTAACATAAACAACGGAATGCTAGAATGGCGAGAAGAGCCGGTTGTGATAAAATAATTCCAAGATTTGAAGCCCACCACATTCACTGGCAGTTCAACCCCATTGATAATAAAAGCTTAGGTTAGGGATATGGAGAAGATTTTTCGCGTGCTGCCTTGCACAAAAAGTCAAAAGGTAACTTTTGCCACTTTCACTTTCAAATATGATACCCAATAATGGTGCCTTCTCACCTTGGAAAAAGGAGAAATCGTGACTTGGGCAAGATTCTTGGAAGTATTTTACGCATAATACTTTCCGGATTCACTACAAGAACAAAAGGTATCAAAATTCATACATCTAAAGCAAGAAATAATGTCGGTGGCCGAATATGAAAGAAAATTCACTCAATTGGCCCGATTCACACCATATGTCATTTCCACCGAAGCCCGGAAAACTAGAAAGTTCGAAGCCAGCTTAGATGATGACATCAGAAACAAGATTGAAGTTCTGAAAATGCCAACATATGTAGGAGTGGTGGATCAAGCATACATTGCTGAAAAAAGAATTAAAGCCTTGCTCTCTAGGAAACCAAGCCAAAAGAAGTAATTTTGGGACAGAGGCCACAGAAGATCCAGTGCTACACCTCCCAAAAAGGTAAATACGAGCTCAACTAGTCCAGACAATCAAGGTCCTACTAACCCTAGAAATGGCACCATTCCAAATTGCCCTACGTGTGGGAAGGCTTATAAGGGACAATGCCATCGAAGCACGGAAGCATGCTTTACATGCGGTCAAGTTGGCCACTTGCTATGAGATTGTTCAAAGTTTACCAATCTTGTAACAGGCCCCTCTGAACCAGCCTCAAAACCTGCAGTACTTGAAGGAGTGAGGAAGGACCAAAAATGCTAAGGAACAGCTTTCGCCTTGGTGCCTGGAAACCCGGAGGTTACTAAGAACGTTGTGTCAAGTACACATTCTATTTGTGGTCATTTAGCTCATGCCCTCATTGACTCATGTTCAACTCATTCTTTTGTTGCACCACAGTTTACTTCCAGGTTAGCATTAACACCCGAACCCTTAAGATATATATTGTCTGTGTCTTTTCTTTCTGGTAATTCTCCTCTTGGTACTGATGTGTACAAATCTTTCACTATATCCTTAAAAGATGAAACCTTACCCGTAGATTTGATTCCCCTTCGTATTGGTAACTTTGATGTGATCTTAAGAATGGATTAGCGGGCTGCTAATAACGCCTCTATTGATTGCAAAGCCAAAAAAGTCTTATTCCGCTTACCAAATCAACTAAAGATTGTCTTCGATAGAACTGGAGTTTCTACCACTCCATGTGTTATATCCTCCATGACAGCCCAACGGCTTCTAAGAAAGGGTTGTTATAGTTATATCTATTATGTGATTGATACTCAACAAGAGGCCCCCACACTTGATGTAATCCCCGTGGTTCGAGAATTCCCGGATGTCTTTCTTGAAGATCTACCTGGTACCCCGATTGATCAGGAAATTGAATTCACCATTGAAACTCAACCTAGTACACAACCAATATCAAAAGCCCCTTACTACATGTCAATGATAGAATTGAAAGAACTAAAGACCCAACTCTAGGAACTACTGGACAAAGACTTTATTCGATCTAGTACCTCATCCCTGAGCTCCAAAGATCGCTCAGAAGAAAGAAGGATGGCACCATGAGATTATGTATCGATTATCGAGAATGGAACAAGGTCAACATCAAGAAACAACACCCCCTGCCTCAAATCGATGACTTGTTCGATCTATCTCAAAGAGCCAAAGTGTTTTCAAAAATCGATTTTCGATCCGACTATCATTAACTAAAAGTTAAAGCAAAAGCATTGAAAAGATCGCCTTTCAAAACATGTTACGGGCACTATGAGTTTCACGTCATGCTATTTGGTGTCACAAATGCTTGTAGACACCCTATTTTGATGGCCCTTCAAGACTTGGATATTTTTGTAGGTACATCCGATGACAAGTCTGATTGCTCGCTGAGTGCTCGAGGTCTTCAGTGGAACGCCACAGGTTTGAGCTTTTCAAACCCTACATCCATTTTGTCTCCTTTTTGGACCATGTCTCGGTCTTTCTCCCCTGTAATTTTTGGTGGCTTGCCGACCATCTATGAAGGCTACTGGCCAGAAATTCTGGTCTGCCGACCATTGATGTGCTTTACCGGCCATCACTAATGGTCGGCCGGCCACCAATGTTTTCTGCAAATATTTTGTGCCAGCTGGTTGCACAGATGCTTGCATCTGTCCACACATGGAGGGCTGAATCTCCTTGTATAGAATTCATGTTTTCTATATATAAGGAGGCCCTCTCTCATGTTTTGAGGTTAGAAGATTTCAAACTCAAAAATTCTCTCTCTCTCTCTCAATTTTAGGCCGAGTTAGATACACTCTATTTTTGCATGTCAATCCTTAACCCAAAGTGATCACCTTTGAGCTGAGGTCCTTTGAGGTCTTGTTTGAGCTCTTGAAGGTGGTTTTGGCTTGCATTTGTGCCTAAAGTGGTGTTTGGCTCCAAGAGGTATAACACTTGTCTTGTAATTTGTTTTAGTATACTTGTTTCTCCATCTTTTCCCATTGTCTTTGGGCTACTTTTGAGCTGTAAAAATCTCTATTTTAATGGGCTGAAATTGGTGTTTTAAGCCATTTGAGGTTAGGAGGGGTGGTTCACCCTTCTTTATTTCTTGTTTGTAAGGCTTTTGCACCTTGTTTCCCATCTTTATATCATATTTTTTGGGGCCTTTAACCAATGAATTTTAGAGTGTTTTCAGTGGCAAAAAACACGTTTTGAGGTTCAAAATTACAAGGGTTAGCCTCTCCTCCTTGTGTCTTGTTTGCTAGCCTAGTTAACTTTATGTGTTAGCATGTTTTTCTAGCTCTTTGTAGCTTTGTTCTAGCATGTTTTTGCCCTTGTTTTAGACTGCTTTAGCTCTACTTTGGGTCATTAGGTCGGTTAAGCCTTGTTTTGCATGATTGTAGTATAATAGTCCTTACAAGTTTGGTGTTCTAGGCCATTAGTCACCTCTTGTTTGAGTTAATTGCATGCTTAGGTGTTGTTTTGTACTTCATTTCAAAGACTAATCACCTCTGCAATCTCCCTCCTTTCTTGGGTGTTCCTTTTGCTTTGAAAGTTGTTTCAAGTCATTTGTTTGCCTAAGTGTGAAATTGAAGTTTCATATTTAATGGTTGAATCCCTTTGGGTACCAACGGTATGAGACTTCTTTTATACCCAAAGCAACTTGTGTTTTGAGCCTTCTTTTCATTAGAGGACTCTAACTTTTGGACTTAATTGACTAAGTAATGGTTGGTAAGTTAAAATGAGTAAATAACAACTTGGGACTAAAATTGGGCAAAATAATAACTTGTGTGTTATGTGTTCAATCGAACGTTAATTGAACACAAGGAAAATTGGGACATTTCATACTCAAAGTGATGAAATGTCTCAGGTTTCCTAGGTCTCCATTACCCTTGATCATACATGATAGGGTGATGGTTCTTGAGTGTCTTGTTTTGCATTTATTGAGCTTGCACAACTTGAATCACAAGCCATCATGCAATGAAATTGATTAGATTGGTGGTTTGTGCTTTAAATTCATAACTTCTTGGATTTGTCCATGAAAATGAGGAGTGAATTGTGCATAATCCTTGAAAAAACTCTCTTTTTGCTCTGTTTGTACTCTGTTGTAACATGGTGATCCAGTGCATTAGTGGTCGGCAGGCCACCATCCATAGCCAGCAGTGCACCATAGATAGCTGGCAAGCCACCTTCTTGGGCGGCAGATGGCTGGCAACATTCATCCATGGCCGGCTGGCCACTGATGTAAACTTTAGCAGAATTCTGGTAAGGTGGAGCAGAAAGGTTCTGGAAATGTCTAAATCTGCAAACAGGGGCTTTCGAAAGCAAAACGAAGGTCTTTTTCTAAAAACCGAGCATGTGCAACTTCCATTTCTCGAGACGAAGTAGTGGCAGCATAGTTAGAAATGTTAATTGCTTAGTTTACTTACATTTGTATTGTAAATTAATTAGTTGGCTTACTAGTTAATTCATTCAAGTGTTGTAATAATTAGTTAATTAGTTTAGCTTTTATTTCATTTGGTTTGTAATAATTAGCTTAGCCCTAATTAGTTGCTAGTTAGTTAGCTCTTATTCATTCGGACTCTCTTTCATGAGAGCGTAATATAATAATGTGTATGTCTTCCAACCCCACGTCTTTCTCCCTTTTACTTAATCGCTTTTGATGGTTAGATTAGGGACATGTTTCAATTAGCATACCTAGTGCTTGCATCCATTCATTCATATTGCATGCACCGAGGCTCGGCTCATCATTCGAATTGCATTGTCATTTCAAATGCCTTCTTTGAATACATGTTTAACCACATGTTATCAAAATCAAATCATATGCCATATTAGTAGCCGAGCCTATTTTAATTACATTCTTTGTATGTGTTGCATTAGAAATCTTGTATAGTTAGGAAGCATGCATATTTTTCTAACTTTGTCTTCTTTTGGCTTGGAGTACTAGGTGAGTTTTTAATGCTTTAGCATATTCGCATGAATGGGAATATTGCTATGTCTAGCATGCTCACCATAAGGCTAAATGTTTACTTGCTAAACTGTTTGAATGCTTGTGGATGAAGGCTTGTTGCTTGAATTGGAACGATTCAATAAATGTAAGTTTTAAGCCCACTTTGTTGAGTGGCAAATCGATTTTAAGCCCACTATGTTTGGTGGCAAATTCAAACTTTAAGCCCACTTACATGCAAATTCAAACAATTTTCACAAACAAACATGAATTGAGTTATTCCAATTTGAGCAAACTAGTCTATACTTGCTTACATACATCACGTAGTAATGTTAGCTTAATAACCGAAACAAGAACACATAATATTAATAAAAATCATATCATGATTAGTAAAGGCCGATCTTTGATCGGTCGAGTGGGGTGCTCAATCCATGACCTTCCCCTCTCGTACCTAAGTTCCCGAGCCAATGCAACTTTGGTGATGACGGGCACGTGGCCTTTGGCACGAGTCATGGATTTCCTAAATTTCTCCAAAATAAATTATTTAGGTGGCGACTCTGTATCTAGCAAAGTAGTCAAATTTTGGCACTTTTGATTCAAAATCAATTTTCCAAAACAATTTGCCGGATTTGGACTCTTTGGTAATTATCAATTTCACATTGCACTTGTGAGATTAGATTTAGAACCGGGGAAGTTTGAACTGTAAGGCTTATTTTCGAGTTTTTGAAAGGGGGCGCGAAAAAGGCGAGCTACAATTTCTAGCGACTCTGCCGGGGATTTAGAGAACTTGACTCGAACTCATGATATGACATTTCATCTACACTTATGTGTTTCTTTGCATTTGCATTTGTATTGGTGCACCTAAGTCACCGTGGTTTGCCATCTTATTCTTGAACGGCATCAAGGCTTGCTTGGAAAAGCTTACCAAAAGGTCGATCGTCATGGGTTCGCCACGATGGGAACACAACCCTTGGATCCGGACTACATTGCATCATTTGATTCTCCTTTCACTTCTCAGTGTTAGGTGTGAGAGGTATATTAGGTAGTCTTGCTGAGGTACCTTTTTTGACCAATCGACCTAGTTGCATATCAAAAGCCATAGAAACTATTCCAAACTAGGACAGGTTGCTTACTCAAATTCAAGATTGTGTGAAACCATTTTGCTTGAATAGCTAATCTTAATTCCTGATGAAACTAGAACAGGGTAACCTTACCCCCTCATAGGGGTGTTTTGGCTCTCACTTAACTGGTACATGCTTTTAGAGTGAAACTCTACAGGAATGTATGTATCAGTTGCAAGTTTAGGTATCTGTTTTGGGGCAGAAATCAATGTTGAGTACAGTTCTATAGCTTATTATTGCAAATCACAGATTGTTAGTGTCTCGAGTCGAGGTGTCAGGTTTCTGATTTTTGTTTTCTTTTGTTTTATTTCTTTTTACAAGGTAGTTTTTCACAATTGCTTCGGACGATTCTGTTACCCCCCAAGTATTCTGGACCCGTGTAAAGTGACTTTATAGATCCGGGGATCTTGTTAGGGGACAGCCAGTGTTTGCTTTACTCCTACCGGTTACCAAACGAAGGAGGATCAGACATAATTCACCAGTCCAATAGTCACCTTGTACTTCACCTGCGCCCAATCAGGCTCAATCTTCTACTTCTACCCGTAAAGAGAGTATTCTCCAGCTTCGATAGCTTAACATCCTCAATTAGTATGGAAGATATGCTCCGTCACCCAAAGAAACCATCGAGACTATGCATTAGATACTTGTGACAACCTCACCATCGACATCGCTAAACTGCGGATCGAACATGATTAAGTAATCGATTTGATTGACATTCGAATCGATCGATTGAGTGTATTAGTTTAAACGCATTTTTATCTGCTTAATCATTAATTGATCTGCTTGTGTTTTAAGTTTGAATCAGAATTGAAGGCCTTATTTGGCTCGAATCAAATTGATTAGTGTTTCATGTTAATTAGAATTTATATGATTTTATGGTATGTTTAATTGAAATTTGATTTGGTATGATTAAATTAGATTAAAAAGTTAGATTACATTAGTTGGCTTTAAATTACCAAATGTGCCCTTTAGTGGGCCACTTGTTAAGACACCTTTGAGACTTGATTCACACACTTTTCCTCAGCCATTTTGAGACCAAAACCGTAAGAGAGAGAGAGAGGAGAAGTTTGGTTTCATCTAGAGAATTACTTGGAGAACTTGAAGAATTGAAGAGTAGATTGCCATTTGAGCTTCCATTCTTGAAATTGAGTACCTAAGGTAGGAGAATCATCTTCTTGAACTTGTATTCTAGTTGTACCTTGCATGGTTCATGGGAAATAGGTGGTTAAAGTCAAGAATTGGTTTAAAATGTTGAATTGAGAGTTAGATCATGCATGCATGTCCTTATATTGAAGTTTTGAAGTTGTTTCATGAGAATTTCTACTTGCATGTTCATATTTTGGGTCTTGATCCATGAACTCACCATGTTTTGAAGTTAAATCTTGCATTTGATCTTGTTTTAGAACATTGGAGTTCCTAGGAACCCATGCATGTGTTGAATTTGCATTGTTCTTCATGTTCTTGAATTTTGAATTGAAATTTGTGTTTAATTGAACTACCTTTGGGCTTTGATTTTGCAAATTGATCCTTGAAATGTGTCATATTATGAGTTTTAAAGTGTTTTCCAAAAAATTAGCCCAAAAGGATCGAATTTGATATTTTAAATGTTGAGTTTCATGCTTGGAGACAAATTTGGAAATTCCAGATTTTGGATCTACGCTCGAGCGTAAACTCTGAGTTCATGCAATCCGCTCGAGCGGGGAAAGTAACGCTCGAGCATGAAATGCGTGTATCCAGCACTTTGCATGTGTTTATACCGCTGAGTAGGGAATGCACGCTGAGCGAGACTTTCAGTCTCACGCTCGAACAAGAGTCGAGCGCCCGTCGAGCGTGAATTTCATGCATCCAGTATTTTTGCAGTCCGCTCGAGCTAGGAAAGCTATGCTCGAGCGTAGCTCTTTTGTCTGCATGTCCGCTCAAGTGGATAAATCCACGCTTGAGCGGGACCCTTGTTTCAGCAAAAATTTGAAAAGTGTTTTAAAGTGCATCTTTGCATCCTCATTCCATTCTAGGCATTTCTAGGCCTAGTTTAAGGCATCTTAATGAGGATAATGTTATAGAACCACACCGAGTCAAGATAGGGACTAAGTTATTGTTTCCCAAACGTGCAACTTAGTGTGTGTTCATCCTGTAACTATGTAGGGTTGGCATCCGAGGACGTTCACTAGCCTATCTGTAGCCCAGAACTTTGTGAGTAACAATGTCATAAAGATATATTCAATCATGATTATTTTCTGAATGACCAACTGCATTTCTTCTCAAAATGATATTTCATCAATGAATGTTCGCCCTATTTATGAACCGTATTCGTGGCATCCATAGCGATTTACTATCGATCATATCGCCATCGTTACAGAGATCTCTCGGTTCCCATGTTGGAACCACTATCGCATCGATATGATGGCCATCAATCGATCGCTCGTCTGCTAAGACCTACTGCATCGCTTTTGCTATAAGATGTACCACATATGATCGCTATGACCGAATGACCGATATGTCGTTATAATCGATCGCTTTTAAATCCGAAGGGTATTCATTCTTAACCTCTTTACGATATGTTATTCATCGGGCTTTAGCTCACTATTTATATATATATATATATGTAGGTGTCTAGGCACCTGGATCGGCTAGGAGCGTTGGGTTAAACTCTCTTTTGTCAAGCCAACCAACGTGCCTCACCGCGAGGTTCCAAGTGTGTTCAAGTTTAGGCTTTTTGGGGTGTCTCTGCCACCCTTTTTGTCTCTGTTTTGTAATATCAGTATAGACTTGTATCAGATCATTATGGTAGGAATTTGGTCCCTAACCTAAATGCCTATATATAATGTATGTACATACTGCTTTTGTTCCGAATGTGAATGTGTTATGAAAAGTCTTTTTGCATACAGACTGTCACAACTCATTGGGCATCTTTCATTTACTGTTTTGGCTTCCGCCAACCCAGATCAGACATTATTATTATCATAAGCCTTCTAATCACGGACATCGCCGATTCTGGCGCTAAACCCATAGGGGCGGGTTTGGGTGGTGAGAATCCTGTCTGCCAAGCTGAGGTCACAGCCCGCCAAGCAGAATTAATAAATAGGCTTCAGCAATAGCAACCACAACTGGTAGTAGCCTCCGCATCCCATGCACCTCCAGCAGGTATTCCAGCACTCGGAGTCACTGTTAATGTCCAAGAGAATCTGGGCATTCCGGTAGATCCGATCCTACCTCAGACCTCCAAGGCACTAGTGTACCAAACGGTTACGCCATTTGATTTTGAGGTTGACCCCACTGCATTAAAGGTTAACAAGTTAGAAAAGCTCTTCAAACGGGCACAAGGTGTGAATTCAATCCCTGATATTGAGAATGGATACTCAGACTCTACAGTAACTCTACCGGATAGATTCAAGATGATGTCCATAGACCGGTTCGACGGCTCTGGGGATCCTATGGTCCATCTACGGTTATTTTCTGATATCCTACGACCAATGGGTCTCGCTAGACTCGAAAGTCGTTGCTAATGAACCCTATCTGTATAGCGGCCATCTGGTATGCAAAGCTTGAGGACTCTGTGAAAAGAAGTTGGGAGGAAATGACTGAGGCTTTCATCACGCAGTACTCTTACAATAACTAGATCAAGGTCACAACCCGTGATCTTGAAGCGACCCGCTAGGAGCCAAATGAGGGCTTCTCAAATTTTGTGACCCGATTGAGGGCTAAGGCCTCTATGATGACTATCAGGCCGTCTGAAAAAGGACCAAATCAGAATGGTGTTTCGCAACTTGCAAGGGAGATTATTACATAAGATGATAGTTTTGCCTTTGTTTATATTTTTGAAGCTTCATGAGATAAGGGTTCAAATCGAGGATGCGATGAAACAGGGCTAATAGACAATGTGAAGGAGCACCAAGAGGCCCTTTACACGCAGCTCAATGCAACCACGAGTGCTAGCACCTCAAGACGACCTTCAAATGTGAGTATGGTCACCACTACACCCAAACCGCCAACCCTTTCACCAACACATCCAACACAACTCCACAAAACGCAACCAATCAAAGTTCGATCTCAAAGGGTCTTTACCCGCCTACATGCCTTTATCCAAAGCCCTAGGGGTCTTGATTAGAAAGGGACATCTTAAGTCGTTATAACAACACCTACTACTCGATCATTTTCCTCAAACACAACCCGCCAACATCAGGCTTTTCATCAACAAAGATGGTCACGACATCGATCAATGTTATAGGTCAAGGCCATGAGATTCAAGATCTCATTGATAATAAGGTGATAGCACCTCCCCAAAAACCTAACGTCACTATAAATCCTCTCACACCACATAACCAAGTCTTTCCACCCTAGCATATAAACCTCATCCATACACTGACCGTCCCTTATGACCCTAGTATATATATCACCCCCTCCACCTACCCAAACCGACGTTGTTCATCCCTGAGAGCACGAACTTGTGCATGATGAACATGTCTACACTCCAACCTAAACCTGTGGTGGTGATGAAGGTAGAAAAAGAGGGATTGGTCGAGGAGAGTACAAGTTCGTTACCCGAGGGCTCTGAAGACTTATCTGAAGGGATGTACAATCCATACTGCTATATTATCCCAATCAATCAAGCCGAACCGAAAGTGGTATTGCCAATTCAGATGGAGGTCAGTGTAGTTTGAAAGGATGGCCTAAGTCGTGATTAGATGATCTAGTTGACTCGAGAATGACATAGACAATTTGTAGTTCTTGATAAGTAAGATCAAGACGGCATATTGATTGGTTTAATCTCCGGTCAACAGACAATTCGATGGCTAAGTGGTGAACTCGATAGAGATGAAGGAATTGAATTGAAGTCGGAAGAATGTAAAATGGGAATCGCCAGAATAGCTTAATGGCTAGTGAGAAGAGTAAACTGCCAGAAAATACCAGTGTAGAACAATTGGCTCAGGAGCTCGGCATTGTTAGTACTGTACATACTGAACAAGAAGCCGCTACCAAGCGCTTCGAGTAAGAAATTGATGAAAATGACCGGAAAGCTGGAAAAGCCCAACACCTTGCGGGAGAGATTTATGACAAGAAGATAATCCCAACAGACTCGCATTTAATGCTTGTTTACCGAAGGAATCTGGTGGGATGACAACGACCTAAATCTAGCTTATATTGATGAGGATTGAGGTGAAGACCTCTCTGACAACACTTGTTATATAGAAGACATCGACCATATAACAAGAAGTGGCCGATATTTCAAACCACCATATCTGGACCAACCCAAGGCATCCAAGAAGGATAAAGAAGTCGAGAAGAGAAAAGAAAAACAATTGGAAGAAAAGGATGTGTTAAAACAATTGAAGAAGATTCGTCGACATATCTATCCGAGGTCCGCTTATGGCTTCATGAAAGTACGAATAGGTTGTATTGTTAGCAATGGATAAAGCTAAGTTGTCCATCGACACTACTCTAATAACTGTGGGATTAGTCTTCCTGAGGCGCTATACCAACTCTAACCTTCTCGCATAAGAAACCGCCGCCACGGAAGGCTCAGACACAACAAACCTCTCAGACATATCATGTCGGAGTGTCGAGAAATTGTACGAGTGGTATTGGTCAACACCGTCAAGAATTAATATCTCGCATTGTGCATAGCTTATGCCATCGGCTTTGAAACCGGCGGATTTTGTAGCTACAACCTGTGATTCGTGTATGACAATACAAGCAGAGAGGTGATGAGAACAGTGCAGATCAAAGTATAGGTCGGCCCAACTCAACAAGATATCGAGTTCCATGATATGCGAGGATGCAAATTCGATCACTAGTATACATTTTCTCGGTCACGTTATTAACAAGGATGACATCTCAGTTGATCCTCAAAAAGTTGTAACAATCATGGATTGGCCACGACCTACTAATGTGTTTGAGATTCGAAGCTTCTTGGGTCTAGCCGACTATTATCGATGCTTTGTGCAAGATTTCTCGAAGATTGCATCACCCTTGACCTAGCTAACTCAGAAAAACACTCCCTTTGAATGGACTGACAAACAAGAACGTTGCTTCCAAGAGTTAAAAAGCAGACTGGTGTTAACTCCTATACTAGCACTCTCTACAGGAATAGATGGGTTCATAATTTATAGTAATGCTTCATACAATGGTTTCGGTTGCATTCTTATGCAAAATGGAAAAATCATTGCATATGCCTCACGTCAACTAAAAACTCACGAGAAGAACTACCCAACCGATGACCTAGAATTGGTTACGGTGATCTTCTCCCTCAAGATCTGGCGTCATTACCTCTATAGTGTGACCTGCGAGATTTACATTGACCACAAGAGTCTTAAATATCTATTTATACAGAAAGAACTGAACATGAGGCAACAATGATGGCTAGAATTTATGAAGGATTACGATGTAGAGATCCATCAACATCCAGGAAAAACTAATGTGGTAGCAGACTCGTTGAGTCGAAAGATTACCAGAAGTTTGGCATGTACCCTCATTTCCCGCAAGATTAATAGACTGCTCGCCAACATAATAGTGGAATCTGCGTTGATTGAAGAAATTAGAGCACGCTAATGTGAAGATAAACTTTTGAAGAAAAAGTATGAGGAGCAAAAAAGTATGCCCGATCCTGACTTCGCTATAAGCAATAGATGCTAAAATTTTGAAATCGAATTTGCATACCCAACCTTCCAGAACTCAAGAAGAAGATATTGGTAGAAGCTCAGGTCGAGGTTTGTGGTCTACCCTGGCAATATGAAGATGTATCATAATCTAAAGGAACACTACTGGTGGACAGGAATGAAAAGAGACATAGCAAGCCACATCTTCAAGTGCCTGCATTGTCAACGTGTTAAAGCAAAGCATCAAAGACGTGCAGGAACATTGCAATCATTCCCTATTCGTGAATGGAAATGAGAGCACATTACTATGGACTTCGTGGTCGGGCTACCACAGTCAGTCTCAAAGAATGATGCAATATGGGTTATAATAGACTGATTGACGAAGTCAGCGTATTTTCTGCCAATCAAAATCATGTACTACCTTAATAAGTTTGCCACTTTATACATCAACGAAATCATTTGATTGAATGGTACTCTAGTTTCGATCGTGTCTGACTGAGATCCCACTTCATGCCTCACTTCTGGAGCAAATTGTAAGAAGCTTTGGGAATAATACTGAAGTTTAGCACTACTTATCACCCACAAACTGATGGACAATCCGAAAGAACAATCCAGACTTTGGAAGATATGTTACATGTGTGCGTGCTAGACCTCAAAGGTAATCGATAAGCACGACGCTTAGTGGAATTCGCCTATAACAACAGCTACTAAACAAGCATTAGAATGGCACCGCATAAAGCACTATATTAAAGAAGGTGTCGATCACCTCTGTTAGGCAAAAGTCGAGACAGAGGTTGATAGGCCCTAAAATCGCAAAATAACAAGTGATAAAATTCAACTCATCCAACAAATAATTCAAGACTATCTAAAGTCACCAAAAAGCTATATAGATACAGGAGATGGGACTTGGAATTTCAAATAGAGGATCGTGGTGTTCCTAAAGATCTCACCAACAAGAGGGGTTATCCGATTTGGAAAGCAAGGAAAGTTAAACCCACGCTACATCTCGCCATTCAAGATACTAGAAAGGATTGTTCTGTGGCACATCGCCTTACATCGCTATTTAAATCGCCCAATGTCCACAATGTGTTTTACGCTTTGATGCTCGATTGTATGTTCGAGATCCAGAGCATGTTATCGATTATGAGAATCTAGAAGTTCAAGAGGATCTCTCTTATGAAAAACAACTAGTGCAGATTCTCGATCGTCGTGATCAAGTTCTCCGTAATAAGACTATACCTCATGTGAAAGTCTTATAGAGGAATCATCGTGTCAATGAGGCAACTTGGGAAGCCGAAAATCAAATGCGGGCCAAACACCCACACATTTTCAAAAACCAAGGTACGTCAAGTTTGGGAACAAACTTCCATTTAAGATGGGAGAAATGTGACACCCCAAATGTTTAATTAAACACCACGTAAAAATATTTATATATAGATAATTAGAGTAAAATGAAATATTGAATGTTATGAGTATATGAGATAAAGTGTAATTAAATTAGGGATTATAAGTATATAATTAGTTTAAGAATTGGGCCAAAGTAGAATTGAACCTAAAGTTAAGAATTTTAAATAAGCATGAATTAATGGCTAAGGAATGCGGATTAGATACGTGGGCAGCCTTGTGGCTTGGTACCCACAGTTGCCTGTCTATAAAAAGGCAGGATTTGTTCAAGATCAAGAGAAAAGAATATATATATACATATATATACTGGCCGAAAGCAACTATTAGGTAAGACGGTATTTGACAGTGGAAAGTAAGAGTAAGGAATCACTATTAAGGTGAGTTATATTATACCTTGAGTTACCATAACATATTTTACGTATGTTTTGAATTATCATAATTTTTTTATTCAAGTTATGTTTTATAATTTATATTTAGATTTCAAGTATGTTAATTATTTTTCTGAACTCCATTTGTTTAAATTGAAACTCATGGATATGTTTGTTTAAATTTTAAAAAATATTTGACAATGTTTACATAAATATTTATTTTTGATAAGTACCACTATGGGAGTCCTATGTTTTGGGGGGCTTAAATAACCATTAACCTCTGATTAGTTACTTTGTGGGTTTCTGTTTATCATGGATCCATTAACCTCTGTTCTGATTGTTACTCCAGTGACCTCTGTCTTGTTCTATTTTGTACCATGGTTATGGTTATTTACCTACATAATTTCTGAATTTCAGTTTCTACCATTTAAATAGTTTGTTTGTTCAAATTAAGTTATGTTTAATGTTTTAATTTAAACACTTATCCATGATTATTTTGTGCCCCTATACTTTTGATATAATATCTCTCACTATGTTATATACTTATAGCTGTTACCCCTTTCAAGTGATGAAATATAAAGAAAGATTATGACCTCATGTAGTGGACCAGCACAGAACTTCTTGTTGACATTTTTATTTTCTTTCTTTTTTTTCTTTTCTTACTTTTTTTTCATTTTGTTATTTGTCACCGAATAATAAAATAATAAAAGCCGATCGATGAATTTCCTTTTTATTTAAATAGTAGGGTGGTTAATGAAGTTAATTATCTATTTAATTATTTTCTTACTTTTATTACGCTTCCACTTGCGCCACTTAATTGGTTCAATTAGAATTGATAAGTTATGATTCTAACTCTAAGCATCGGAGGTTAGGTCGTGACAACTAAAATGTCATGTGAAGCGCCTCAATATATCATCAACGCAAACAAGATAATGACAATATCTAATAAAACATGATAAATCGGGCTACATGCAAGTAGTTATCATCATGCTAACGCACAAGAAAATAAGCAAAAGAGACAAATGACGAAGATTTACTTTGTATGCATAGAAATGGGGTAACTGCCCGAGTAACCAAATAAAGGCTCAAATCCATGAACTTAATGATCAAAGATGAGTAAATCTTGCCATCATAAAAAATTATGCTAAACCATGAAGTAAATGCTAAAAAAGGCAAAACAAAACAAACAAAGAGAAGAAAATGGCTGGAATCTACCCCTTAATCATAGAAATGGGTGTAAACCTTGTTCAAAGAACAAGGTAAAGACCCAAATCTATGGAAAAAAGCTTTGAGGGAGTCGAATCAACCATTCTCAAAGGGAAAACCCGTGTTTGGTTGTTAAGAAAACACTGAAAGCGAAAAGAAAATAGAAAACTAATCAAGATCAATAATAATGGGATTTGGCAATAATTCAAACCACTCAAGCCCAAGATTCAATTTCTACTCTATAGAATTACAATAAAGTAAAAAGATACGGATGTTTGGATAGAGAGGAAAGAAAAGAAAAGAAAAGAAAATGAAGGAAAGTGTGATTATGTCTCATTCCAAAGCTAGAAAATGCAAACTAAACAAGTCCAAGAATCCCTCTCAAACTTCAAAGAAGTCCCTAAAAGCTTCAAGATTAGCCTTCAATAGAGAAGATAAAGTGTTTAGAGGGTGTTTGAATTTGTACAAAGTTTTGGTAAGGTAGAGAGAGAGAGAGAGAGAGAGAGAGAGAGATAGCCTTTTTTCTCTACCCAAAAAGGGTTATATATAGGCCAAGGATCCGCCTATGAGTAACCTCACGCGATATATAGTATGATATGTGTGCATGTGGGATATTCCAAGATGCTAGGGGGACCACTTTCAAAAAACTATATTAGACAATTGCAACCTGCAACTGCCCAATATTACTTGCAGGGAAAATGTCTCGTAGCTCAAATTTTGTGGCTCAAAAGTGGCTTAAATGGCCAAAACGACGTCGTTTTGGCCATTTTTATGTTGTTCTGTACCCAAAACGACGTCGTTTTGGCCATTTGAGCCACTTTTGAGCCACAAAATTTGAGCAACATAACATTGTCGTACTTGCAGAGGCAAGTATGCTTGCGGTCTGATGTTAAGTTAATGGCAGTCGCTGTGTTTGTCTCATCGCATGATCATCTGCATGTTTTATCTCCCCGTATAATCATCCACAGGTTGTAAGGCCTGTGGATTCGCAAGATTACTTGCGATTGAAATTTTCTGAATTGTTCTCCCTCTTTTCATGCAATTCGACTTTGTCTTCACTGAAACAAGGTTTTGGTTTTGAAAAGGTGGAGTTCAATTATTTGAATGCACGAAAGGACATCTTTTTTTTTTTTTTTGATAACTTAAATATCCCCAACTCGCTGATTTTAAGGGAAGCCAGGACTAATCCTGAGGGTTCTGAAATTTTTTTTTGATAACTTAGATATCCCCAACTCGCTGATTTTAAAGGAAGCCATGACTAATCCTGAGGACCTTGAAGTTAACGACCGGGCAAACCTCCAGTGGCCCCAAGGGGTGACTCGAACTCGAGACCTGTGAATTTTATCCTCCAGACTTTACCATTCGGCCACTTGCCTTGGGGTTACGAAAGGACATCTTTAATCCTTGAAAACTCTTTTCGAATTTTTTTTTAAGGCTAAAAAATGTTTTTGGCTTAAAAGGATTTAAGTTTAGGTAACCCTCCAATTTGAAGGCTTGCACTTAAAAGTAATCGAGGTTTCAAGGTGTCCTAATGTTAAGGCCAGTCAAAAATAGAATACCTACAACATTTTATTTTTTCATTTGAAATAGTAATTAATGATACATGATGGAGGGACAATATTGCAACAAAATTGAAAATATGAACTTCAAATTATTCAATTTAAAAAAATAAAGATCAAATTAATACTTCACTTAAACTATAGAAACTAATGACAAAATTTATCCACAAATAAAACAGAAAAACAAAACAAAATGAAATAACAGCAATGCTAGGTATCATGAAAATTTTTTCATGAAAATAATCATGAAAATTTTGTGACCCTTGGATTACACTTAGAATAAAGCACCACACACTAATCAAGGTAATTCAAGGATCATAAATTTTTCATGATCATTTTCATGACAAATTTTTCATGATCCCTAACTTTTCCCATGAAATAAAGCAAATGGCACTAGTTTATAGTATATAACATGTCATAACAAACAACCGTTTAAGTATATGAGATTTATAAATAATAAAAAAAATGTAAAACCAATTTAATATCTTTAAAGCCATGCAAAGTGAAAAGAAAATATTAAATTATCAAACTACTTAGAAACAAAATGGCTTCTTTAATTTCACTCCATGATTGAAAAGTAGCTCGAACATAGATAAGCAAATCTATGTATCTATAGTCTCTAATTCATAAAGAATATGTACATGTGTGTATGTATGGAATTTTATAAACATATAATAATGTAGATATAGGTGGAAAATAAAGGCGTAACTTAAAGAACTAAGTTTGATGAACATGGAAGAGAACACAAGAGGGGCACAAATACTTGATCAAAATTTTCAAGTAATGAATCGTGAATAAAGTTCGGATTAAAGATTACTAAATGAAGCAAATGATGATACTTGATCAGAGGGTTTGTTGAATAATGTTGCGAATAAGAAATTGCTACCAAAGGTAGGTCTTCAAAACCCATTGGTGGTGGGTTTCTTATAGCTACTTATGAGTGGTCTCTTCGAGAAGCCATGATCGATACTTGAGACTCTCTCACCCTCTCTTTGTTTTGAGGTTGATAAATTTTATCTCCCACTTTCGCTTTTCTTCTCTCATATATTAATTGGAGTTCTCACTTAAAAAAATGAGATTCTTGAAGATCCCTGATTTCTTATTTCATAATTTTCTTTTAGTCTCTTTTCTTATATTTTCCATTACAACTAATATAAAAATTATAATTTTATTTATTTTCCCCTTTCAATTGCCCCACCTCAAGACCAACCTTCAAACAAAGCCTTAATAAAATGAGTTTAACCTGGTGCAAGGGTAGTACAACATCTCGTTATATTGGGATTGTCTGTTATATTTTTTAAGAGATGATAAATTATTTTAATTTGAAAATTTGTGCTAAATTATTTGGTATAACTTCTACTTATAACTTATTCAAAAGATGCAAATTCAATAAATTAAAAATAATAATAATTATCTAAAAGTTTAAAAATGAGTGCTTTTAGCTTTTGCTATCGATTATCAATTTTAGCTTGGCAAACAGTATTATTGTGATCTTTTTTTATTACTTAGGAGTTTGGGATAAACTATATAAGTACACTTTTTGACTTTTGGATAAAAAGTAGAGGAAAAAATATAGTTATTTGGGATAACTTTTCGACTTTTTACGAAAAAATGTATATTAGAATATCGTATAAAATAACAAAATTACATTTTGCACCCCTATGCCCCCTATGTGTACTAACAGTGATGATTGAAGGAAGTTAGTACAGATTACTTTGAAGTTGTGTGGTGGACAACATACTTCAGAAGATATATATATATATATTTTTCTTTTTTTCTTTTTAACATGTTTCCTGTTTTCAACATGTATCATCACTTCAATACAAATTTGGCTTGTACTTTTTTGTACCTTTTTTTTCAATACAAAGAAGGGCCATTCAGTCTTTTTCTCTCTGTCTCATGTTGTGCATGCTTCGCCCTTGATTTTTGTGAATAGTGATAACTTTTTGACTTTTTGTCTTTTATAGAATATCCCAAACAAGCACTTAATTATAATGAAAGATTTTTATTATATCAACTAATGGTTATAAAAAATCACTACAGGAAGTAAAATGAATTTTTCTTAATTCAAAATAACAACAAATTTATATTTATAAATATATAATAAAAATCTTCTATTATAATTATGTAAGGCCATCTCCAATATTTAACCAAATCTATCACCAAATTTAAATTTGGTGAAAAAGTACACTTTTTTGGTCTCTAATGATTTACATAAACTTGTATCAAATTGAGAACATCTCAAATCTTTCACCAAACTAAGGACTGCCAGCTTTCACCAGTTTACTATGTGTGAATGTTGGGGATGGGACCCACCGGACGACCGGCTGGTTGTCCTCCGGTTATCTTGAGTAATCTCGAGAAAATTGTTGGTGCTATTTGCTAATTTTTGAGGAACCACATATACTATGACTTGTTTGGGTTCAAATTTTTAACTCATAATCTGCTACTGGGAGAGAAATTTAGAAAGATATTTTCTTGCAGTTATGAGAGAGCCACTTGGACTGCATGTAAGTGGCTTTCCTCCATGGAGAGATGTGAAGACCTCTCTTCCTCAGAGATTGCTTAGCATTTGAGCAAACCAAACATATTATCTCTATTAGCTGCTCTTCACTTCCAACAAATATGGAAGTCAGAGAAGTTGTAAGCTCTGAGTTTGTTGAAGTAGGCCTTGTTAGCTTAAACTGAGACCTGAAATTCATGTCCCCTATCAAAACCTCACTACTTCACCATTGCTGTCCTTCTTCGTAACTTCTATATATTTATAATCACCTTTAAATTCAAACACATCTTGTACACAACACAACAAACACACACACATATTAGGCCAAGTTTGACAAGTTGTTAAAAAGTCAAAAAGTTACTCAAAAAGTTAAAAAGTTATTACTATTTACCAAAAGTCAAAAATTACGGCTGCACAACTCCCAATCCTAACTTTTTCCTACACACTAATTTATATAATTTTTTAATATACTTTTTTTTATAAAAAGTCAAAAAGTTAACCCAAACATCTATATTTTTTTCTTAATTTTTTAGTCTGAAAAGATAAAAAGTGTACTAATTTAGGACAACCTAAACAACCCCTTAAAAATAGGTCCTCACCAAAATTGAGAGAGGGAGCTGAAGAAATGGAAAAATTAGCAAAGAGAAAAAGAAATGGCAAAAGAATTGAGAGAAACAGAAATGGAGGAAAAAAAAAATCACTTTGCTATTTTCGATCAACCCCTCAGGCATCCTGTATTTTGATGAAAGTACAGTAATTCACCCTTAAAGCGACTAATAACAAATAGAGAAATTGATCAATTTATTTATTTAAATTTAATAAAAATTTTAATCAGCCGCTAGAAATGTCCTAATAGAGAATATCAAAATTCGGCAATATAGAAGCTGATGTGGCAAATCTAAGGATGGCACGAAGACAAAGATTCCACGGCCGAGATCAAATCCAACAGCGGGCAAAGATCGCACGGCGAACATGCCGAAAGGCTGTCAAGGCCACGTCACTTTATCTTTTCTCGTGGTCGAAATGATTCCCCCCTCTCACAATTTAGTCGTCATTTCATTTGCATTTCAAATTCCTTACTCTTTTTTTTCTCTCTCTCTCTATATACTCATCTCATCTTTCGCTTTTGCTCTTCAACTTCGTTTTCGGGTTTCGATCGAGAACAGAGAGAGCTAGTCATTGCTTTGGACGATCTTCGATCTTTACCCATTTTCGCTCGTCTTCTCTGTCTCCTCACTACTAGGTATGCTGCGATCTGAATCTACTTATTATCCTCTTTCTCATTTTGGTGGACTTGATTTGATGGTTTCATATTTTTTTTGTTTGATTTTAATTTTAGATGCGAATCTGTCAATGTTTGTATACAGATCTGAAAAGTTAATGAAAAAAGTTCTGATTTTGCTTGGATTGATTCTGTTTGTGCGTAAAAGATCGATCTTCTTTAGATTTTGTTTCGTATTCCTCCGATCTATTGTTTTGGTTTATATTTGTGTTTGATTCAAGTTCAGTTACTACACAGCCCTCTGTTTTGAATGGACTCATGGTTGAGCCTGATATTTTATCAATTTATGGGTGATCAATGTATTGTAACCTTTTCTTCGTGATTAATCAATTCTATTGTCTGATCTGCGTTTTTCCCTCTAGATCTGCACTTGAACATTTGCGATTGAATTTGGTTAGATCTCTAGGAATGTGTTGCTTGTACTCCTGATCAATTTCATCTGTCATAATTAATAGAATTTGAGATCTATAGATGCTTATAGAGTGTTGAGCCTTCATTGAGATTTGTGTTGATGGTTTCAAATTTTGTTTTGTTACAAATTGATTCATTGATAAGGTTTTTGATTGCTTGAATTTGGAGTTTAGAATGTGTCATAATCAAGAAGTGTTTGAACTGAACACTTGATAATGCAATAAATTTCAGAGGAAACTTTGGTTAAACCTGTTTGGAGGGTGCAAAATTTGATATTGACAATGATTTGGTATATTGTAGAATATGCAATTGAGTCCTGCCTGTTGCACAAATCAACCTTAAATTTGTTCCCTTTAGGTCGAAGTGATCTGAGGATGAAGGAAAGGTCATGTTGGAGGTGTTTATAGTTCTCAGTTTCATAGATTTTTTTTTTCATCCCTTGGTAATTGTTATGCAGTTATAAAAGATGGCTGATGCTGAGGATATTCAGCCCCTTGTCTGTGACAATGGAACTGGAATGGTGAAGGTATGTTTTCTTGTCATTCTGTGAAAAGGATCCCGTCATGATTTTACTTACATGCCTACATGTTCCGCATTTGTACTCTTTTTATTTATTTATTTATTATTATCATCTGCAGGCTGGGTTTGCTGGTGATGATGCTCCTAGGGCAGTTTTCCCCAGTATTGTAGGTCGACCCAGGCACACTGGTGTCATGGTTGGGATGGGCCAGAAAGATGCTTATGTAGGTGATGAAGCCCAATCCAAAAGAGGTATTCTTACCTTGAAGTATCCTATTGAACACGGTATTGTCAGCAACTGGGATGACATGGAAAAGATCTGGCATCACACATTCTACAATGAGCTCCGTGTTGCTCCTGAAGAGCATCCAGTGCTTCTTACAGAGGCACCACTCAACCCTAAAGCAAACAGAGAAAAGATGACCCAAATTATGTTTGAGACTTTTAATGTGCCTGCCATGTATGTTGCCATCCAGGCTGTTCTCTCTCTATATGCCAGTGGTCGCATACAACTGGTTTGTAACAATCTCAATCTCTCGTTGATCTATGTTATTGACCATTATGTTAGTATAATATATTTTTTTTTGTTTTGATGCCACCTTTGTTCTTTTGGACAGGTATTGTGCTGGATTCTGGTGATGGTGTGAGCCACACTGTGCCTATCTATGAGGGGTATGCTCTTCCTCATGCTATCCTCCGTCTTGACCTTGCTGGCCGTGATCTAACAGATGCCCTCATGAAGATCCTTACTGAAAGAGGTTACATGTTCACCACCACTGCTGAACGGGAAATTGTCCGTGACATGAAGGAAAAACTTGCATATGTCGCTCTTGACTACGAGCAAGAGCTGGAGACTGCGAAGAGCAGCTCCTCGGTTGAAAAGAACTATGAGCTGCCTGATGGTCAGGTCATTACTATTGGTGCTGAGAGATTCCGTTGCCCTGAAGTCCTGTTCCAGCCATCTTTGATTGGAATGGAAGCTGCAGGGATCCACGAGACTACTTACAACTCCATCATGAAATGTGATGTTGATATCAGGAAGGACCTCTATGGCAACATTGGGCTCAGTGGTGGTTCAACTATGTTCCCGGTATCGCAGACCGTATGAGCAAGGAAATTACTGCTCTTGCTCCCAGCAGCATGAAGATCAAGGTTGTGGCACCACCTGAGAGAAAGTACAGTGTCTGGATTGGAGGATCTATCCTTGCATCCCTAAGCACCTTCCAACAGGTTAATCTATATTTTTTTAAAAAAATTTCATTGCTTATTTGCTTCAAATAAAAATCTTGGTTTGGTTTGGGATTTTGACATGCTTGCTTGATTTTTCTGAATCAGATGTGGATTTCAAAGGGTGAATATGATGAATCTGGTCCATCCATTGTCCACAGGAAGTGCTTTTGAGGTGTGCGATATTGCATTGATGATGGTGAGTTCTTCTTTTGCTATCTAGTTGGTTTTTTGTGTTATTTGTCATGATGTCAGTCTGGTTGACATGGAGGTGTTGAGGTGTGGTTATGAATGGAAGGCAAAATTTGATCAGGATGTATTATCTATCTCTCATTCGTAAGACGATGCTGACATGTAATGGCTTTCCTTGCCTTGCCTTGCCTCACATGTGGTTCAACCGTCTTTTTAGTAGGATGGCTTGTAGGTGGAGGAGAGTGCTTGTGGTTTTCTTTTTTGTTTTTTTGTTTTTTAAATTTTAATATTTGAAGTTTCTTTTTCTTTCCTTTTTTCCTGGGAACAATTATGCTAATATTTATTGTATGAAAATTTTTATATTAGTGTCAGTTTGTGGTCAGAAACTCTTTTATGGAAATTATATATGTTGATACTGGGTATGCCATGGTTCTATAATAAAATTTGAGTATTTTGGTGAATATTATTGTCAAGAGCACTAATCTAGTCAAAATTTGGCATTTGTTTAGTAACCAAATTTACAAGTCTAGATGGTGCTGGGGAGGATAGCCTGTTGCCAGTTTGTTGTTTTACAGTCTTCTTCAGCCCTCATACAAGCCATTATTTTTAAGGAAAATGCTATGGACTCCAAATAATCTGCTAAATTTTTTATCAAACTTCTCACATAAGTGTGGGATTCACACAAATCCATGTGCCTCTCACACTGATATGAGAGGTTTGATAGAAAATTTGATAAATTGTTTGGGATCTCTAGCATAATTCTATTTTTAATTCTCCCATCTGGTGAGGATGTGGAGGGTCGGGCTGCTGGATGTTTTTGGAAATTTAACTTGGTCTCTGTTTATTGGTAGATTAATATTTAACTTTTGTGTTGATAGATTGAATGCCTGGGGGTGGATGATTTTCAAATTCAAACTTGGGTATATAGGAAATTTTTATTGTTGTTTTGGTTTATTTTTTTAGTATTATTTTTTAACGGTGAGTTTAAAATCTGAAGGAATTGTTTGTTTTGTTATATCTTTTGGGAGTGATTATAATTTATTTTGATTTGAGAGTTTATGACAAATTGTTTGGTGCAGTTTCTGTTAGAAATAGTTTGAAAGCTGAGGTAAGGGTGTTTTTAGTTTATGTTTTTTGATTATCAACAGTAACTTAAAATAAAGTATCACCAAACAGGGCCAAAGTGGGGTTGTGGTCATTAGTTCAACTTGTGTATCTAATGCGAGCTATTTTGAATTTGAATCCAAACAAAATTTGATTTTGAAAAGTGAGGGGAGGAGAGGAGAGAGGACGGAAAACTGACAAAATCCAGGAAGAGTTATGATCGATTTAATTTGCCAAGAAATTGCAACCAGGCATTGGGTAGAAAACTATTCACTACACAGCACTGCACTGAACTTGAAATTAGACTTGGAGCTCATCTTATGGACTATAATTTGAACAACATTTTAGACAAGCTGACCTCCTCTGTTGGTTTGAGTGACGTTTGGTTCAATGAAAAGTCAATTGAAAATATTTTTTTATTGTCAAACAAAAAAGTCTATTTAATAGCAAATATTTTTCTTGTTAAAAAAAAAAAAATAGAAAATATTTTGCAAATAAATTCTTACAATTGTCACACCACACTACTACCACTATTCTCACTTTCTCAATTACACTAACTTCTCAATCACACCAACATCACCATGGTTATTGCCATCATCACTGTTGTTGTTACCCGACCACCACGCCATCACCTTCACCTCTTGTCCCACCATCACTATCATCAAAAATATAAAACTATTTCACTCAAACAAACTAAGTGTACAATGAATTTTCATTTTTGGAGGTTGAACTTGTTTGTGTTGGTGTGACCTTCAAACCAGAAAGATGGACAAAATACAAAATGAGACAGGGCGGTGGTGGGTATAAAATTTTGCATTTTGAGCAATGAGTTTGAAATTTTTATTTTTATTTATTTATTAGTGTATTTGTTTATAAACTTTAAAATGCATATGTTTAATTTAAAAATTAAATTTGAGATGATGTCAAATAAGTTTTAATTATGAGTTTTGAGATTATTATTTTTTTAATTAATTTCTGATAGACGATAAAGAGAGATTAACATAATTTTATCAATTTTAAAATTTAATCAATTAGATCAAAATCTTTTCTTAATATCTCATTGCATATCAATAATCTCCCCCCCCCCCCCTCTCAAAAAAAAAAATATTGGGAATTCATGTCCGGATAGAATATTAGTAAGAATTTCAATTTCCTCAACCAAACAATTTATTATAATTTTGTTAAATTCCAAGATTGTATTCCAAGAGTACTTAAGTACATAATGTTAAGAATGGTCATTTGGCAGTTGGCCTTATCAAGCGAGTTTAAAATAAAACTTTTTGAAATTTTTTTTAAAAAGGTTAACAGACAAAAAAAATTTAAAAAAAGCTGAAAAATGCCATTCCTAAAACACCCCTTAATGGAGTTATTTAGCTTTGAACTATGGGTCATTCTAAAATACATACCCTCAAAAGGGGAACATGATAGGTGTTGTTTTCTGAACGGCATAGTTTAGCAAATATTATCGAACTCCTCCTATCCTTAGGCCAATTACGCTGTCTTTTCTTTGTTTAAACAAGTATGCTAAACTTTCATTTGCTGTCAATCATCAATTCCAAATCCATTTTATGCCATAATCTTGTGATTATTATATGAAAAATGTTGTTAATACATAATGTTTATACAAATTTTTTGACAAAAATGATGTAATTGTGACAATTTTGAAAATATAAACCATCTTGATCAATCTTTTGTTTTAAAATTACAAAATCCAAGTAACAAAATTATGTATTAATTTTATGTACAATTTTTATGTTTCTATATCATTACTCTTGTCATATATAAATAGACAAAATGGAATACAATTGAATTGGGCCAGATATCAAAAAATATTACCCGTAATTGAAATTTGTAAAAAAAAAAATATATGTATATATATATTTTGCATTAACTTCAAATTTACACCCTATATTTTACTTTCTCAATAAATTTTGGTTAAGTTTTCATGTTACCTAAAATTATTGAAAGAAATAAAACTACAATTTCTATATTAGGAAATAAACATATATCACACACACAAACATATATATATATATATATATATATTAGTAGTGGTGTACATGTGTGTTGCGCATGATATTTTATTTAGTGTAGTTATATTTTTCAAATGAAAAACTTCATAATAATATAAAGAAACTAGATATTAGAAAAATAGTATTTCATAATAAATTTGTAAACTATATGGATTTATCAATCAAACACAAAATGAGAAAAGTGAGAGCAAGAGGTTTGGTATTACAAAGTTGTAAAACCACTAATATAAAATAAACTAATAATGTAAGAATATGATTTGGTCCATGAATAACTAAACGGGAATTGTAAGAAAAAAGAAACATAAATCTAGAATTTATCGACAATTCTAATGAATGATTTAGATTCAATTCTTAAATGATGGGTCATACTTTTAAAATAAATTTAAACCACACATGTATTTTTTAGACAAATTTCTAGTAAAAAAATTTGAGTTTGTAGAAGTTCTCGTAACAAAAACAAATGTGTGTTATCAAAAAGTGGTTGGATTCTCTCTTGTACAGTAACGAGAAGTAAAAGTTGTATATGTGAACGATGAAAAATTTACACCTTATATAGAAGATGAAGTATCTCTCAATTAATAAATGTGCCTATTCAATTTAATTTTGTAATGATTTGTAGGAGTATGACCATTTGGTCTATATAAAAAATATTAATTTTTAACTTTTAAAATTAGGGTTGAGTTTAAATTTGAGATAATTTGACAGTCTCGCAAGTCTCACCAAAAGCTCTGTTTCGATGATTCGAACCATTCATTTTGTAGAACTCTCAATATATATCATTCATTAAAAAAATTAGATTGATCTAATAAGCATAATAGTTTTAATTTATCACATGCCTTTTAAAAAAAATACAGCAAATATATTTTTAAAAATAAACTATTTTTTTAGACAAACATGACAAAATTACACAGAAGGTCGTACAAAATGAACAATTTAGATTATTAAAACAGAACTTGTGATAAGCCCCACGAGCCCGTCAAATTCTATTAAGTTTATATTTGAATTTTCGAAAAACTCAACCGTAAAATTATGTATTATTATATGAAAAATGTTAGACATCCACACTTTTATATCTACAAATTCAATTACAGTATTGTGACAAGACAATTGGATATTATATGTAATTAAGTGTGTGACAAATTAAAAATTAACATATATTAGTATCAACTATGTCACATCATTGTGGATTAAATTAGAATTTTTTTTAAGCGTTTCAATTATTATTGTTATTATTATTACATGAAGTCCTCTAACAGATGAAAATCGTAAAGTGATCATGTACAAAAATTCAGAAGTCTTAGGCCTCGTTTGGCAAATGTCCCTTTTAGCCAAAAAGCCAAAAAGTCAAAAAGTTAAAAAGTTAAAAAGTTACTAAAAAAATCAAAAAGTCAACAACCTATACCAAAAAATCAAAGATTCCCTTTTCTCTCTATTTTTTGCACATCTTTTCATAAAAAGGCAAAAAGTTATTCCAAACATACTAGTTTTTTTTACATCACATTTTAGCTAAAAAATTACTAAAAAAGCCTGTTCCCAAACAAGGCCTTAGTGCCTGTTGCTATAGGATGCTTGTGACTATTGCTATATGGTGCATTTTCAGGAGCAACATATTGAGAAAAGTATTTTAAAAATATGAAAAAAAAATAAAAAATAATTGAGGGTGCTCACACTTTCAACATCATAATAAGAATAGATGGCAGATATATGCATAATAATAATGCCAGGTTTTACGAATTTAAACACAGTAAAGTATCAAGAAAAATAGTTTTTGGATCAAATTCTAGCTCTTGTATGGTTGAGCCCACACTTCAAATGAATATCAATCACACTCACTCCATTTATTTATTTATACTTTTTTGTTTCTAGATTATTAGTCTATAATATTATTGCTGGATGGATAATGCAATTAGAAGACTTACTTTTAGAGTTTGACTTCGCTAAAGTTTAGATTTGAATTTGATCGTTATGTTTAGACTTGTGAGACCTATTATAGGTTTTATTTTAATTATTCGAATTATTCATTTTATAAAATTCTCTTTATATATCATTCATAAAAAATAATAGAAAAAAATCAATTTGATAATCGTAACTTTTTCATTTTATAATCTTTGTTTTCAATTTTTTTTTATTTTTTTAAAAAAAACCCACTTATTATCTATTTTTATTGAGACAAACACAGTAAGATGAAAAGGTTATGAGTCAAATTTTTTTCATAAATGATATATATATATATGACCTTACAAAATAAATAATTTAAATCATCAAAATTAGACCTGTGATAAATCCCATCAAAATTGTTTTGCCTAAGTTGGGATTGTTTCCATTCTTTATATCGAGAATGTTATCTTTTTCTGCCTTTTCGAAACAAACTCTTTTCACAATTTGATGGAATTAGAAGCATTCCAATATAGGCGTTTCGATTATTATATGCCTCACATAAAAAAATTAGCTTTAACAATTAGAATATGAATATATTTTGGCAACGAGTCTCATATCAAGAATTAGAAGAAGCCGATCTGTGAATAAGGTGAGCTGGAGGTACTTAATTCATGACTTTCTTCTTTTGTATCTAAACTCCGGATCAGTTTTCTAGTTACGGTAGGTCAGTTGCCTATATTGTTTGGAGTTGGGGTTTCTTAGTTTTTCCAAAAAAATTAGGTGGCAATTCCATGTCTCGTGATATGATCTTTATTCAGTATTTTGTTGGATAAGTAAATTTTTGCATTATTGTCGAATCTAGACCCTCACTCGATTTACATTGCACTCTTTGTGAACAAGACAGAGGTGAGCTGTTGAGTCAGTCTCGTCCCACAAGTTGTCAGCTGCCGAATGACTTGTGGCCGCAAGGTTTCTAAACCTGTGGGTTTGCTGAGCTATTGGTTTGTTTGCTCAAGTAAATTCTCATTTTTCATAATTCGATTCAATTCTTGATTTGTCTTCTAAAATAACTTGAATTTTTATTTTGAAAAGAAAAACTTGGATCAGCGAACATGTGAAGTAATGACTTTTGAAAATACTTTGAAAAGTAGGTTTTTGGGTATAGAAAATGTTTTAGCTAAAAAAAGAGATGAGTTTGGGTTCAAGATCTCACCACTTCGTCAGCTATTTCGAGAAGACATAACCATCCATTTCTTCTTTCACCATCAAAGAGGATTGAAGGTCCCCGAGTCTTAGAGTCAGCCAAATTAAGATCTCTACACACGTGTAAACATTTGAACAAATAATTAGACAAATAAATGACATATGTGTAGATAGATGATATTTGAACAGATAGACATATAAACTTTTAACACATCGATATCTTTTTGGACAATTAATATTCTTTTGGTCGAAAAAGATTTAAATTTGAGCTATTAACTCAAAAATTTCAAAAATGAATCTTTGATATAAGTGTTTTTTTCTATTTACATAGAACTACTTATATTCTGATATGTGTGGTAATGATATACTATTTTAAATTTGTTTTTCTTTTTTATACAACTTACTGATGTTCTTCAATTAACTATTAGTAATATATAAAAGGAAACTGTTGTTGTGCAGTCATATAGATTCATTTCGAAATCCGTTCACAACAGTTATTATTGTATAGTCATATAGACTTATTTCGGAGTCCGTTTTAATAATTTGAACTATTCATATTTTAAAATATATCAAGGAAAATATACTTATAAAAAATTAAATTAATCAAATGTGGTTAACCCATATTTGACGCTATGTAAAGGGGAGCTGAACCTTACTTGGTGCGAGTTATCCTTAATTTTAAACTATTTCAATTATTGTCGCTTTTTCCAAAAGGGGCTGAACCTTATTTGGTGCGAGTTATTCTCAATTTTAAATGATTCAATTATTGTCACTTTTTCCAAAGATCAAGCGATGTTATAAAAGCAGAAAGGAATGTCAATAGACAACTAGAGAGACAGACAAAACGAGTGAAAAAATATGGTGGGATATTTTTATATTAACATGAAACAAATTAAATGATTAAATTAGTAAAAAATGAAGTTAGAGACGGGCGAGACAACTGCGATGAAATTTAAAGAATTATAATAATAATAATAATAATAAAATATAACATAAAACGACAATGCTACGTAGCTCAAATTTTGTGGCTCAAAAGTGGCTCAAATGGCCAAAACGACGTCGTTTTGAGTACAGAACAACATAAAAATGGTCAAAACGACGTCGTTTTGGCCATTTGAGCCACTTTTGAGCCACAAAATTTGAGCTACGAGACATTTTCCGACATAAAATTAATACAAAGAAAATTTTAAAGTTAGAGAGAAAAGCTCCAATAAATTCATAACAAAGATAAGAATCACATGCAAATGAAATTTTTTTAAGATATCCAGGCCAGAGGTCAATTTGTAAAACTTTTGTATTAATTTGACCCAGCTCTATTCTTTTAGGGCCAAAAGAACAATTATAATTTGAAATATCATTTTACCCCTATCTATTTGTCTATCTATCTACCATTCACCTATCTGTCTATGTTATCTATTTATCTATATGTCGTTCATTTGTTCATATCTCATCTCACTATTCGTCCACGTGTTGCTATATGTCTACCTAATCTATCTATCTGTCCATATCACCACCACTACTACTATCATTGTCGAGTACCACCGGCTATCGTCCATGACTTTTTCACTGCCAATGGCAATCTAGAAGTAGGGGTACAATTAGAAAAAAAAAAATTCTTCAAAAAAAATAATGGGTGGCTCAATTTTCACTTCGAAATATTGTTTGGACACCCCCCCTCTAAAATTTAAAGTTTACTTTATTATTTTGAACACTCTAAATAATACACATTCTACTCTTAAAAACCCTAAATATATACTTAGGACACCCCATATATCAAATATGTCCCAATCCACCCAAACCCAACCTCTTATGGTAAAGCAACACAACAGAAACCTGTTGTCCACCTCCATTGTCGCCAACCACAATGCTCACCACCGTCGTTCACAACCCAACCTCTAGAGTATGTATGGAAACTCACAGTAGAATATTTTCATTTTGTTCAGATTTGAAATACCAAACAATAAGTTTTCTAGATTAAATTTTTTGAAAACTGAGTTTTTTTATTTTCGTGTTTTTTTTTTTTTTTTAGTGAATATTTTTAAAAATTTAAACATTTTTTTTTACTTTTTAGATGCACCTTACTTAAATGTATTTAAAAATTTAAAAAATTGTAAAAAAATATTTTAAAAAATTAATAAATACATAAAAATACAAAAAAAAATACTAAATTCTTATATTTTTGGTATTTAGTGAATTTTTAAAAGATTTTTTTTTACTTTTTAGGTGTATTTATGTTAGGTGTGTCTAAAAAGTTAAAAAAATTGCTTAAAATAATAAAAAAATTCAATAAAACAAAAAAAAAAAACAAAAAATAAGAAAGTAAAATTTTTTAAAAAATATTTTTAGAAAAATGGAACCAAGTAAGCTGATTGATTTTATTTTGAGACACGTTTACAAACATATGTAATTTTTTTCAAAGGTATAATACCAAAGAGTTGTTTTCGTTCAAAATTGGAATGCGAAGAAATTAAAAAATTAAATGCACGAAAACATAGAATCAAACACGTACATTTTGTCCAGATATGAAATACAAACAACATGAATAATTCAGAAACACAATGCCAAAAAAGTGAAATATGTATAGAAATAAATTTTTGAATAAATATAATTTGTTCAATACTGAATTTTTGAATGAAATTTGTAAAATCAGCAACCAAAAACGATGAAGCTAAATCGTATCTATTACAAACAACTTGAAAACATCTTTTTCATTGTCAATTATTGATTTTATTAGGAAAGATAATACAAGAACGATGGATTGAAGGGAAGTAAGGTTGAGTATGAAAACGTTAGGTGAAGAGAGGAGATGACGAGGGTGAGGGAATAAAAGAATAAATAAGAGGAAAGAGAAAATTGGAACTAGTTCTGAGATGAGATGTTCAAAATAATCAATCAGGATCCTCTAGAGTAGATTTCCTGAAGTGATCCCTGGAGGGAGTGATCCAACGGCTCAAAATAAATTTAATCAAAACGACGTCGTTTTGATTAATATATCTTACCGGTAAGATATATTATCTTACCGGTAAGATAATATATCTTACCGGTAAGATAATAACAAAAACGATTTGAGCCGTTGGATCACTCACTCCAGGGATCACTCCAGGGAATCCCACTCTAGAGGATCCTGGTTGCAAAATAATATAATTTGCACTTTTACAATATCAAATACTAGCTTATCACCCGTGCTATGCACGGGATAATTATAGATATTTATATTTTTTTTAATATATAAATCAAATATATGGGGTTTGACCGAGGAGTTTGAAAGAATTTAGTAAGTGTTTATTTTTTTTTTTTTCAAAAAACAAAACAAAAAAATTAAGAGAGAAAAAAATTAAGAGGCATTTACACCATAGTTACATGGGTCTCTTGAGGATGCAAAAAGTAAGGAAATTAGGATTTCATTTATTGCGTTATATTTATTTTAATTTTTTTTAATATATAAATTAAATACATGGGGTTTGACCGAGGAGTTTGAAAGAATTTAATAAGTGTTTATTTTTTTTTTTCAAAAAACAAAACAAAAAAATTAAGAGGGAAAAAAATTAAGAGGCATTTACACCATAATTACATGGGTCTCTTGGGGATGCAAAAAGTAAGAAAATTAAGATTTCATTTACAATTTTGATTCGTAACTCGAATGTTTCGGCTCGAGATTGGCCCGAATTTTGTTTTTATCCTCTGCGGGCGTGCGTTTGGTTTTTTTTTTTTTTTTTTCTTGATTTTCTAAAGAAGATCCAGAAGAACTTGTTGATTCATTACGAGAATGTGTTTCAGAGGAGAAGAAGAAAATGATCAATATGTTTGCTAGAATATTCGCCAAATGATCAATATGTGTGCTGTATTCTGATTTTTCTGAACAGATCAACAAAAAGTGTAAGATCAAATGTTTGCTTTATTACGTTTTGGGTTGTAAGATCAATATGTTTGCCGAAGAAAATGATCAACATGATGCTTTATTCTGGTTTTTCTGAACAGATCAACAAAAAGTGTAATATTCGCCAAATGATCAATATGTTTGCTAGAAGAAAATGATCATTTGCTAGAATCTCAATCTTCCTCTGAAACAAAAACAAAAACTCAAAAAAGAAAAAACTCAAAAAAGAAAATGATCCAGAGAGAGGAGACCCATCTAAACCTATCTAAAAAAAATAACAAACCCAGAACTATTTCAGATCCAAAGGCAAATCCCAAACCATTTAATTTTGTTCTGGACCCTAACAAAATTATAGAGTCAACATAATCATCATCATCATCTTCTTCGACCATCATCATCATCATCATCTTCTTCTTTGACCCTCGGCCCTCGGCGCCAGCGACGGCGATCGTCGACTTCTTCTCTCTTTCTCTCGGCTCTCTCGTTTCTATGATCGTGATCGACCCTCTTCCAATTCTCTCATCTCCCTACTCCCTTTGCTCTACTTTAGACATAAAATCCAATTCCCCCTTCCTTCTCTCTTCTCTTTTTCCCTCTCTCTCTCTCTTCGTCCCTCTCCTCTCGTATGCAAAAGGGATAGAAAAACAAAACGGTGTCGTTTTATTATTCGAGCCAATTTTGAGCTGAAGTTTTCGAGCTACCAACCTTTATTCTTCAATTTATTGCGTTATATTTGTTTTAATTTTTTTTAATATATAAATTAAATACATGGGGTTTGACCAAGGAGTTTGAAAGAATTTAATAAGTGTTTATTTATTTTTTTTTCAAAAAACAAAACAAAAAAATTAAGAGGGAAAAAAATTAAGAGGCATTTATACCATAATTACATGGGTCTCTTGGGGATGCAAAAAGTAAGGAAATTAGGATTTCATTTATTGCGTTATATTTGTTTTAATTTTTTTTAATATATAAATTAAATACATGGGGTTTGACCAAAGAGTTTAAAAGAATTTAATAGTGTAATTATTATAAACCAATCACCAATCATCAAGTCAATTTTTTTAAAAAAAAATATTAAAAAATCAGGAAATTAGAAGGGACATGTTGAAGCTTCCACAAGTCTTGAGTTTTAAAAGACCTTTTTCCTTAATATATAGATTCTTTTATTATTTTAAGTAGGAACGTAATAGTAATAAAAAAAAAAATCATTAATTTTGATGTCCAACCAAACATTTTGGGTGTAAATAGGGCCTACCAAACTTGATAAACATGTCATTATTACTTAATAAATAAATAATGTGACCCAAAAAATGTAATGGGCGTTTCATTAATTTCCAAATTTGAACCACAAGGAGGTGCAATATTATCGGAAATGGCATTTTATTGGTTAAATTACATTTTGCTTTTTTTTTTTTTTTTCATGTTGGGTGACTTTTTTATTTTGGCTTTTATAGTTTATTTTTTTCTCATTTTGACTCTTCATGTTTCAAGTCTTTCTCACTTTACTCTTAAAGTTAATTTTTGTTCAAAATTAGACAAAAAATGACGCATTGACAGTCATGTGGTACAAAAATATTTTATTATATATAATTCATAAACTTGACATAAACTTAATATATTATTTATGTTATGTAATCGTTAATGTGACATTTTCTGTCTAATTTTAAACATAAATTAGCTACACGAGTAAAATGAAAAATATTTGAAACTTGAAAGGTCAAAGTGGAAAAAAATAAACTTTAAGAACCAAAATGAAAAAGTAACTAAACATAAAGGAACAAAGTATAATTTACCCATTTTATTATGAGTTAATTACCTACAGTCTTATTTATAAATATTATGATAGTTTAGGTCCTATATAAGATTTTTTTGAACCAATAAGTCATATTTAATAAAACTGAAAATATTATCGGTTTTTCTCAATTTTTAAAATTAAGAAAATAGTCAATTTTGCATAGTAATGTTTTAGATAATTATTTCGCTAACTGATAAAAAAACAGAACATGAGGTTAAACATTTTTACCCTTCTACTTATTAGTTTGATTCAACTATTCAACAGAACCGAGAACATTATCAGTTATTTTTAGTTTTAAAACTGAGAATATTATCAATTTTTTCATTTTAAAGTTTTATTTTTCCAGTTTTGCAAATCAATGTTCCATCATCATGCTCCTTTATAGACACAAAATTTTTAATTTTGCACAAAAAAATAATTCAATTTTTTCAAAAAAAAAAAACAGTGTGTTTGGTTTCAGTTTTCTGAATTTAGTTTTTTAAAAACTGAGTTTTTTGTTTTTCGTATTTTTTTTGTTTTTAGTAAATGTTTTTAAAATTTTAAGCATACTTTTACTTTTTTAGATACACCTTACTTAGATGTATCTAAAAAATAAAATATTTGTGAAAAAATATTTTAAAAAATTAATAAATACACAAAAATACAAAAAAAATATACTGAATTTTCGTATTTTTGGTATTTAGTGATTTTTTAAAAAAAAATTAACGAAAATTATACTTTTTAAGTGTACTTATGTTAGGTGTGTCTAAAATTTAAAAAAAAAATGCTTAAAATGTTAAAAAAAAAATCAGTAAAAATAGAAACATACGAAAAATAAAAAAATAGAATTTTCTGAAAAACGTTTTTGGAAAACCCGGACCAAGCAAAGATTAGTTTTAGTTTTAGTTTTTTTTTTTTTGCACATAATTTTTTTTAATTTTTTCAATTTAAAAGTTAAAATTTTAAAGTTTTTAAAATCAAAATAAATATAAAATCATTATATTTCTTTATAAATAATCATAAATGATAAATAATTATTGTTTGAAAAGTAATTCTGACTATTAAAAATTTAATAAAATTTGAAAATCAAAATTTTTTTTGTTAAAATTTAATAGAGTATAAGTTCATTAATTATAATTTGGATATAAATATTCCTTTTATTATTACTTGCTTCAATTTGCATGTTTTTTTTTTTGGGGGGGGGGGGGGGGGGGGGGGGGGGGGGTTGGTGGTCTCAATTTGCATGTTGCAAGATCCATAAGATTACTAAAATTGATTGACGCAGATCTATGCAAATCCAAAAGATAAATTTATATTAAAATTGATTGACGTAGATTTAGCACTCCAACTGTAAGAGACAAGCAGGTGCATCACATTTGTTAATTGATCCTCCCTTCTTCTTCCTTCCTTTTTCTATTTCCCATGTGGGCCCAAGAAAGCAACTCACCAAGTGTAGTGTAGTGCACTCCAACCCACATGAAGATAAGCTTCAACTGCATGTTGGTACTTCTTTTACTACCGAAATCAAAAACCAAATCTTCAAGCTTACCCAATCTTTAATTCTTGTAATATTATATTATATTGAAAGTATACATGCATATATATATATATTATGGGTGTTAATTTCTGACCACACAACTAAAAAGGAGAACTCAGCTGAAGAGCACTAACATAATAGATTAAGTCCGAACAACCTGTCACAGAAATATAAAAATCTCGCGGTAGTACGTCCACTCGGGGACATTTCGACGATTAAGTCAGTAAAATATCTCTCAAAGATAATCAATAGTGCTTAACTTACTAGACATGGCATAAAAAGCATATCTTAGACCCATGAGGGTACCTCCCTTTTATAGCCAACACAAACTTAGTCCCAATAGTCTTAGACCCATGAGGGTACCTCCCTTTTATAGCCAACACAAACTTAGTCCCAATAGAAGTCTTGCTTCAATGGACTCTGGATTACTACTAATCTTGGACTCTCAGTAGGATTGGAATAAACTCTTTAAAAGTCTTATCTTTATCCAAACTAAAGTCTTCTCTCAATTTAGGACTCTAGTCCTCTATACAAATAGATAGTTTAATGTCATTTAGGACTCTAGTCCTCTATCCAAATATCTCAAATTCTGGTATTATCGCATCATATCTCGGCATCATGGTCCGCCCACGTGGCACCTCGGCCACGTGGACTATCCAAAAATATGTCTCCACAACTGCCCCCTAGGTTCTATTACCTCGGCAAACTGAGGTGATGGAACCTATACATGTACTCTACCGACCGAGATCGTGACTCGTTGGCACCAAGAAACAAGGACTCAAATGTCCACTCATCAAGAATCAAGAATCAAGAATCAAGAACCAAGAACTACAAACCCTCATGTTCCATTTCATCTAGGTCCAACATCTCGATAGAGATCACACTACTAGCAGAGATCACGACTTGCTAGTTCAAGAACATCAACATCCTAGTATCATCTCATAAGAAACCAAGAATAAACAAGTTCTGCTCCCATCCAAATTCAACATCTCAACCGAGATCAACATCTCAACTGAAATCATCATGTCAACCGAGATCGTCATCTCAACCGAGATCATCACCTCTACCGAGATCATCTCAAATGAGATCGCACTTCCCAATCAAAATCATCATCAGATTGGAGCGTACTAATCACGTCTCCATCGTGTCGCATCAGTTTTACCCCCAGCTGTCTAACATCAACACGAGCATGTCGCCTAAGGACTCAAAATCATAACTTTTTGCCATCTTTTTTATTTTGCCTCTATCTGTGTCCCCAGATTCTTTTTTTTTTTTGCCTCTGCAAACCATCATCGTTGTTCTTGAAACATTCATTACCATGAATAATCCATTCGTGCCCTAGGTTCAAATTCTATTAGCTGAACCAGACTAGCAGCCAAGCACTTCATCAACTGCTCCACATATTAACCCACCATTTCAATGGCAGTGCAAACACCGACATAGCGACAATCTTGCAGCTAGAACCAGGAATAGGAAACACCGAGGTCCTAAGCTTCCAGCCTTAGACCTTGATAATTTTTCAATCGCCTAATTTGTGAGTAACCATTGTCGTAACCAACAACGACATGTCTCGCCGAACTCTTGTCGTAAAAGACCTTCTTGTTGACATCCCTGATGTCATAATTGTGCAATCCACTCCATCTCCTAATAGTCAATCCGACATGCTCATACGTCCAGCAACTCAATATCTCGAAAGAGAAGCACATGAAGCAAGTGGACCAAGTTACTGTTGCCAAAGCCGAGGCCATTGCTGAGGCTGAAAAAACAAGTCAACATGGCCTGCAACAAAGGTTACTATCTTGACTGGATGACAGCCCTCAAAAAGATGTTTGTCCCCGAGGACTCTCCCCTCCGTGATATGGGTCAGCTCAATGTCCCTTTCCCTTCCTCTCCTAATCAATCTGAGAATGAGGCCAAGAAAGTAGAAAAGACCGACGACGAGGAGGCCGGAGACAAGGAAGAAGTCGAGGCTGAGGTTTCTGAGAAAGACTCTGAAGCTGCTGCTGGGGCCAAGTCCCCTACTCTGTTGCTGGGACCAAGTCCTCTACTCTAATTGATCAAGTCCTGGACTTGATTGAGAAGGACGAAGATGAGGTCTCTAAGAGCACCTCACCAAAGAAAGCCGACACTTCTGAAACCGAGATCACTGCCACTGCAAAAAGCCTGGACCAGACTCTTCCAATCGATAAGAAATCACGGCGAGAAGTCTCCTTAACCTGTCACGAGACCGAAACAATGCCAATAGCCGAGGTTGAATAGTCTGAGATCAATGCACAAGATCCTAGTACTTAGGAATTTTTCTTTCCATTGTACCTTTTTCTTTGTAATTTTCTTCTCTGTTTTGAACAAGATTCTTTTTGTCGGAATCGATACTGTTTATGTACTAGAACAAGCTGTCCCTTTTCAATGCAAGCCTTCTATTTTCTTCTAAGTGTTGAATATTGCTTTCATCATGTATGCTTACTGCTTTTCTTCTATGCTTTGCATGTTTTCATATTTAGAATATTTTGCATGTCTTCAACGTACACCTTAACTGTGTAATCTTCTTGGTGCGGAATACTTCAGCTATACCCACTAACAGTTTTATCTCGGCTTTGACCTAACACTTGAAAATAATTATCATAATATTTTCACAAGTGTTATTTACAACTTGCCACTTCACTCTTTACTTATCAGGACCTCTGTCTTTTATTATTTCAACATAACCTTGGGTTAACTTCAACTTGTAAAATTTTCTTAAAATTTCAACAAGTGTTAAACCAATCTTCCTTTGACATAACCTCGACTTAACTTCAACTTGTAAATTTTTCTTAAAATTTCAACAAGTGTTAAACCAATCTTAGCTTGTAAATTCTAACTCCCAAGCATCATTCTCCAGCCCTCTACCCCCTAATGTGAACTTAAGTTCCACTTGGGTTCTCATTAAGCATGTGGCTTTGACCTTGTCGCCGAGGTCAGATTCAAACAAAGACTAGCCGAGGTTACCAACCTTGGTCTTTTTGTTAATATGACTGATATGCACTTAGTTCCAATCTATGTCTGATTATGCCGATATGACGGGTCCATGTTAATCTAACTTAGTTCAACTCTATATATGCAAATATAATTCAATTCTGCCATATAATAAGTCTAAGTTATTTATCATGTTTTGCTTAGAAACATCGCCAACTTAGTTCAATTCTATTATATGCAAGTGTAATTCAACTCTGTCATATAATGAGTTTAAGTTATTCGTTATATTTCGCTTAGAAACATCGCCAACTTAGTTCAACTCTATTATATGCAAGTATAATTTAACTCTGCCATATAATAAGTCTAAGTTATTTGTCATGTTTCGCTTAGAAACATCGCTAACTTACTTAGTTCAACTATATTATATGCAAGTATAATTCAACTCTGCCATATAATAAGTCTAAGTTATTTGTCATGTTTCGCTTAGAAACATCGCCAGCTTAGTTCAACTATATTATATGCAAGTATAATTCAACTCTGCCATATAATAAGTCTAAGTTATTCGTCATGTTTCGCTTAGAAATATCGCCAACTTACTTCAACTCTATTATATGCAAGTATAATTCAACTCTGTCATATAATAAGTCTAAGTTATTCGTCATGTTCCGCTTAGAAACATCGTCAAGTACTGGAATCCGGGATCTGTTCACTTAGGCTGAGCTCTTGTTTTCTCGGACTTAATCTTCTAGACTGAGATCTTGTCTTACGGGATCTGGAATCCAGGATCTGCTCACTTAGGCTGAGCTCTTGTCTCCTCGGACCTACTCATCTAAGCTGAGATCTTGTCTTCTATGATCTGGGATCCGGGATCTGGAATCCGAGATCTACTCACTTAGGCTGAGCTCTTGTCTTCTCGGACCTACTCATCTAGGCCGAGATCTTGGCTTCTAGGATCTGGGATCCGAGATCTGGAATCCGGGATCTGCTCACTTAGGCTGAGCTCTTGTCTTCTCGGACCTACTTATCTAGACTGAGATCTTGTCTTCTAGGATCTGGAATCCGGGATCTACTCACGTAGGCTAAGCTCTTGTCTCCTCGAACCTACTCATCTAGGCCGAGATCTTGTCTTCTAGGATCTGGAATCCGAGATCTGCTCACTTAGGCTGAGCTCGTCTTCTCGGACCTACTTATCTAGGCCGAAATCTTGTTTTCTAGGATCTGGGATTCGGGATCTGGAATCCGGGATCTGCTCACTTAGGCTGAGCTCTTGTCTTCTCAGACCTACTCATCTAGGCCGAGATCTTGTTTTCTAGGCACCAATTTTGGTTGCTGGTGCCGGTATCTCTTATAATAGGGATGTCGGCTGCATCACGTTGTTCCGCATCATAAGGTTGACCACTGTTTGTAGATCTGTCAACTTATTTGCCATGTCTTTCAATTTTCTCGTCTTTTCTCCGGCATCTGTCCCTCCATACCTGAAGGTTACTTTTACGGTTGTACTTATCTCAGCCTGCTTTCTTCGGTGCGTCTCTCTTTTGGCCGATGTTATTCTCCCCGGGATTCTGATCCCGCGCTCCTTCATTACGGTTTTCTTCTTCCATGTTTAGATTGGCAAGTTTACCACCCCCACTAGGGATGTCGTCCCTAATCTTTTCTCCCTGCTCGTTGTTGGCCATCTATTCTCCTTAAGTTCCCATAGACAACGCCAAATTGTGGGTGTTGATTTCCGATCACACAACCAAAAGGGGGAACTCAGCTGGAAAGCATTGCCAGAATAGATTAAGCCCGAACAACCTGTCACAGAAATATAAGAATCCCGCGGTGGTTCATCCACCCGGGGGCACTCTGATGATCAAGTCAGTAAAATATCTCTCAAAGATAACTAATAGTGCTTAACTCACTAGACAAAGCATAAAAAGCATACCTTAGACCTATAAGGGTACCTCCATTTTATAGCCAACATAAACCTAGTCCCAATAGAAGCCTTGCTTCAATAGACTCTGGATTACTGCTAATCTTGGACTCTCAGTAGGATTGGGATAAACTCTCTAAGAGTCTTATCTTTATCCAAACTGAAGTCTTCTCCCAATCTAGAACTCTAGTCCTCTATCCAAATAGATAGTTTGATGTCATCTACGAGTCTAGTCCTCTATCTAAATATCTCAGATTCTGGTATTATCGCACTACATCTCGGCATCATGGTCTGCCTACATGGCACCTCGGCTAACAACTTCGGCCACGTGGACTACCCAAAAATATGTCCCCATATATATATATATATATTACATATTGTAGAATTTTTCTATATTTTTTATTATCAACAAATTAAGAAACTTTATTGATGAGAAAACTATATATAACATATATGAATTACATCAATAAAGAGGAGGCAAGAGTACAAAAAAACAAGTTCAAGCCAAGAAATTTTATGAGAAACCAACAGAAAGGAAAAGAGAAAACAGCAAAAACAAGAAAATAGCAACAACTAGAGTAATGTTGCAGCAAAACAGCAAAAACAACAAAAATAATAAAAACCAGTAGCCCAGAATCAGAAGTACAACAGTGAATTTTCCTATATTATCATTTATTCTAGAATATCCACAGTCAAAAGTGTACGCATCATAAGGAATTTATGATATTTGTGGTTTTAATTATGTGAAATTTCGTATTTTTAAGATTTCAATATTTTAATGAGAGTTGTATGAGCACGAAATAATTTTCACTCATATAATCCTGTTGATCAACATTGCGCTCCTCCAAACGTCGTTGTAACACCTGAAATCATAAACATGAACTAGCCGACGGGTATGCGTCGGAAATCCCTCTGATGCCTAAGTCAACAAATGGACTCCAGAGGCAAAAGCTCTGTGAATTCGAGTATATAAATTGCAATACCTGGATGAGAGTTTAGTTTGAGCTTTTGTAAAATCCGAATGGCATAATCCTAGTGGGACTCCAACTCTCCTTAGTTGAGTCCTCCCAAGAATCCCATTCCTAAGGATAATGCTTATTCTTTGACACCCTTTTCACTACAAGCCAAGTGAGATGGCTCAACTCTTTGCTCGGTCAACGCAAGTAACCGAGCCAATTTCACTCTATCCGCTACCAATAATATCGAGCAACACGCATTGCCGTCCTAAGCCTACACTGCGTGCCACCATGCTATCATAGCGTGGCACCCCAGGTAGCTCAGTCGGAACCTCGTTCCAAGTCCCATTATACCGTCTTCTACTCTAGCTCGATTAATGCTTTGACCGTCATTAAGTAGCTGGGCTTTTATTAGTCCGGTCAATTGTCTTTGACCGGTCTATCGTTTGCTTGCCCCAACACCAAGTTAGTTCTTGCTTTTAGCTCGACCCAAGCTACACGGTCTTTTTTACTTGGCTCGACCCAATTTGGATACACAAATTACCCTCTCAATTGCCATTAATTCCACCTGCATCGCATGATTGGGATTACTCTATCAAGCCGAGCTACGCTACTCCAGTTCGGTCATCATTCCATTTCGATTCAGAGTGGTCTAATCAGCCGTAAATCACGTTTACCAACCTCACTAACACAATATCCTCTCTGGGACACATGGCCAGCCACCATTGCACCCATGCACTGCCACAGCCGTCACACACTGCCCAAAAATTTAAAACATCTCGCATTTTCGTCTTATGCCTATATATGCAAATGATACATATGTCATTTCAGCTTCTACTGATCATCCTCTTCTCTTGCAACTCTAAAACCATAGCCATAACCCATCATATTCTTACATTCTTGCCTTAGATCGCTGCACCTCTACTGCAATAGTAAACTCGCTGAGTCCCGAGAGCACATTTCCATTAATTGGAACCTAATTCAACCCTCAAACCTGCAAGTTCTTCGAATTATTCGAAGTTTCCATTAATAGCCATGTTGTTCTTCAAAATTTTGGGCATTTTCATACAGTTAAACCACTATCCATGTCTTACGAACATGATTTTAGTACTTAAAACCACTAGAGTTCAGAAAAAATGAGTTTGGAAACTAGGCTTAGGGTCTATGATCACCCTTAAAAAATTCCATAGGCCAAGATGAACATCAAATGAATGGGACCATAACCAGTTATGCATTGTCATTTTAATCCAACATTTCATTGGAACCTTGCGAACATCCTTTTTGCAAGGGTTTCAACAAAACCCACCGAACTGAGACTTGCTCGTCACCACAACCGAGCTAGATTGCCACGACCGAGCTAAAACCATGCCCTTTGGCCAGGACCAGGCTAACACCTTGCCCCTTGGCCAGGACCGGACTAACAACTTGCCCCTTGGCCAAGATATCACTAAAATCTTACTCATACCTCAAACCAAGCTAATTAGCTCCTTCTGCTCAATGATCGAGCTAAAATAAACCTTATGGTCTTTCCCTACTGAGTCGTCTGTTTAAAATTTTTATCACTCCACACAATCTACACTGCTATCTTAGCTCAGTCAATCACTTAAGCATAACACAATTCTTTTTCAACCGTGCAGACTCAATTTAGGCATTGTCAGGCACACCATCACAATTGCCCCTTAGCGATGCCATTCAGCCGAACAAACACACACCAGTTTGCAGCCGTGCTGTGAAGCTGAGCAAAATTGCTAAGTTATAAACTTAAAACACCACGCCCATGGGCAAATATTGTTTCTTAGTTAGCTCTCCCAGCGCTATAGCTGAATTTCGCCAAGAGTAAAACATCCTTCATGACGTGCACTTATCTTTAGTCGAATGAGATACAATCCCTAGGGAAAAAATTGGGTTTTGCCCCATTTACCGTGCTATCCATCGTTGAAAGAAGGCTACGCTTCTCGGCCTAGCCATTAATTTGTGAGTCCCTTAGGAAGACTAGGCTTTACCCAACCTAACTTTCGACTAACACCTACCAAATCATTAACAGTATAGCCGAGGTAAACCATCGTCTAGGTCTCAACCTAAGGCTGGCCAAGATATTCCACCAATATTCTCTCGGTCAATGTGACAATGGTTAGTGTTATTACCTGAAGGTGAAGAAAGGCTGAGAGAAGATCGTCAAGAGAACATTGCTTAAAGACTTGCACGATGATGACTTTCTCTAGGTCTTTGGCAACTATGAAGACCAAGAGGCCTTGGTACCGGGCTACGACATTAACCGCAACAAGGGGACAACCGATATAAGTAGTACGATTTTACTTCTCTAATTTTACTGATTTTGATGCCCAATGCCGAGTTAACCATTCTCTTATTTTGTAAATCTGAACCTTCTAAAGGAAAGGTATGCATATGAAAACCAAGATGCTCTCCACGTTGCGCTGAGATACCGCCAACGGGACTGGACTGATTTACTTAACTTTGAGCCAACCTACCGTTACAGCGGCAGCTGAAAGAGCAAAGTAACAGACTTTCTCTTAGAGTTGTTGCCTGAACCAGATCCCAGCCTACCGTGATTAATCTGATTCCCTTGATCGAGGAGCGAGACATGACTAAAAAGAGAGTCGTGCAAGCCTTCATCACTGAATAGACCTCCATGACGCTTGCTAATGCCCCAACCGAATAGCGTCCTGCCGAACAGAAGAGGTTGGCTGTGGTTGCCCTGCCCATAGTTAGGGCTTTCTCATCTCAACCCAGCAAAAAAGCACACACCACGCCCACCGAGCAACGTTTGGTGGATGAAGAAGATGTCAAGAAGCAAATCAATAAGTTGCTTGATCGTGAAATGCCTTTAGAGGGAAGACGGACTGAGCGGGACACCTCATTTCCCCCCCAGTGTAGGCACCAGCTTTGACGTACAAGGGCCAAGCTGTGACCACTACAGACTCAGTCTATGCTAATAAGGATCATAATTTGGCCTTCAATTTGGCCAAGAGCCTCTGCCTTCCTACCAACATAGAGAAGCATAAGCAGTTGACCAAGCTAAAGGCAATCCAATAGGCAACAAAGTCCCTAGTTCTGGTGAGTGCCCCACCTTTACTTCTTCTTTTACAATCTTTTTGTTCGGTCTTTCTAACCATCAGTATGCTTTGTAGGCCGTGCAAAAGAATCAAGTAACACACCAATGTGTGCTTGACCTAAGGAAGGTTGCCAAAGTAGCCATTGTGGACAACACTGCCAAAGATGCCGAGCTAACCAAACTAAAGGCAAAGCTGGCCGAGGTAAGCACTACACGGGACCAGCTAGCAGAGCAAGTGTGCACGACCAAGGAGGACAAATAGAAGGCCTTGGCTGACAAAAAAAATAGGTATCTACGAGAGCTGAAGAAGCTCAAGGATACCAAAGAAACCAAGATCAAAGTACTGGAGAAGAAGATAGAGAATGCCGAGGACCGAGGCTACGCCAAAGGTGAACAAGCTTACGTCCAACAATGCGAGGTTGCTAAGGATATCTTCTTCAAGTGCGGTTAAAAGGCTGTGACAAAGAAGCTCGACCAGACAACTGACTCAAAGGTCTTTCTAAATCCATCTCCTTACTTCATCCCGAGCTACAAAGCGGCGTATGCCAGCGTCGTACAACAAAAACCACTAGAGATAGATGAGGACAGCCCGACAACCGATATGCCTGCCCTGGTTACTGTTGGTCCAACCTGCTAGCCAACTCCTTTAGCTTAGCCAAAAATGAGCAACCAGATTCAGTCAAGTGTCATCATCGACGAGGATGTCACTGATCTAACCATTAAAGATGGTGCTAACGCCGCGCTAAATTTAGATGGCACCGGTGGCTCAATTAAGCTGAATGATCTTGCCATGTGACTGAGATACATTGCTCTTAGTTTGCTTTTGTTTCTCTTTCTTTTGCTATGTAACTGGGCTATGTGCCCCACTTTGGTAATTGACTTTCATATTAATGAAAATTATAACTTTTTGTACGCCCAATGTGTCTTGGTACTTCTATCAAGTTTGAATGCATTCTTTGTCGAGCTAACCAGCTCGATCAAAGAATTCAAAAAGTTGGTCAATCCTGCCACCACCTTTTGCCGAGCTGACTAGCTCAATCAGGTTTCAAGAAGTTGGGCAATCCTGCCAACCCACTTTGCCGAGCTAACTAGCTCAATCAAAGATTTCTAAAGAGTGGGTCAATTTTTCCAACCCACTTGGCTGAGTTAACTAGCTCAGTCAAAGATTTCCAAAGAGTTGGTCAATCCTATTCAGCCACTTTGCCAAGCTAACCAACTCAGTCTTAGAGAGTTGGTTAATCCTGTTCAGCTACTTTGCCGAGCTAACCAGCTCGGTCAAAGATTTCCAAAGAGTTAGTTAATCATGCCAACTGTAGACACCCCATTTTGACCTGTCCTAAGACTTGGGCACTTTAGTTTGACCATCCTCACCAAAAAAATTAAATTGAAATTTTAATCTCAAACCTTACCCATATTGGCCATCACTAATTTGTAGTATTTTATAATTTTCTATAATTTGGTGTGGTGGTACATATTTTAAATGTTTTGTTTGGATATTTGGTAAAATGAAAATGATAAAAAATATAAAAAGAAAAAAACAGAAGTAAAACATAAAAAAATAGAAAATCAACAAAAAAAAGAAAAAAGTGGGTGGATGATGGAATGGGGCGGTGGTGGAGTACTTTTTAAAAGAGAAAGTGGAGTAGGTGATATAAAAAAAAAAAAAAAGAAAAGAGAATCAACATAAGGAGCTAGTGGGCTAGTGGGTGAATAAAATAAAAAGAGAGAGAGCAGGTGAGAAGGTGGGAGAGAAAGGTGAGTGTATGATTAAAGAGGGCACATGGGCAATGGGACCTGGGATCTGAAATAAAAACAAGAGAACACAACTTACTGACTGGGGACATCAACCTCTCTCTCACTCTCTCGGGCTTGAAAAAAAAAGAAAGACATGGCCATCTCTCTCAGGGAGAGGTTTTGAGAGTAACAAAAAAACATACACACACAAAGGCACATAGGGGGGGATGCAAGACAACCCTCTCGGCACCTCTCTCTGTGGCCGGTTTTGATCTTCTTTACCATAAAGATACACACACACTCACACACACATGGAAGATAAACAACAAACCCAGCACACCTCTCCCTCTCGGCCAAAAAAACCAAAACCCAGCTCGGCCTCTCTTTCTGGCACGGCACCATGCCCACGGATTGACAACACTCACACACAAGACCAACTTTTCTCTCTCTCTGAGATACACCCATTCATCTCTCTTTACACGACAAGCTCAGAAATAAGATTCTAACCCGAAAAAGAAAGCGGGTATGAAGTCATCTTCTCACACAAACACTCTCTCGGCAGTGGGTGGAGTAAAAAAGGGATCCATACACACGCATCTATTGGCTCGCCCTTGTTGAAAATCACCGGCACTATATCTCTCTCTACAACTCTCACGGCCGAGTCTCTCTCGGCAACACCGAACTGATTTCAACACTGATTCTCTCTCTGAAGCGATGTGAGGTCTGTAGAGAAACCTGCAACAGATACAATTACCAATGTTCTCCATGCGAATTCAGTTTGACGTGAAGTGTGCTTCGATGGCGTATAGTATCCAACAGAGGAAGGAGCATCGGTGAACATGTGGGGTGGCTTTCGGCCTTGAGCTGAGCAAACAAAACAATACATCTCCCTCTCTCTCTCGGCTCTCTCTATGGACATACTACCATGAACACTCATCTCTCTCTCTCCATCTGCTAACAGACCATCCACTACCATCCACAAACGACAAGCACACCCATGCACACATGCACACTGCACACACACACGGCAGGCACACCCATGCACACACACACACTGCACACACTCACGGCATACACACACCACTGCTATCCACACGCGGCACACGGATACATTCTCTCTCTCTCTCTAAAACAGATACACACATGGGCTGCCTCTTGGCTCTCTCTCTGACCCTCTCTCTCAACTGTATTGTCCTCCCATAACCTCCATTAGAGTCTGTCACTTTCTCGCGGGCAACCATGAATGCTCATGCATGTGTGATGCAATTTGTTGATGCATGCTCATGCATGCGTGGGTTATTATTTGAAAGGAGAAGAAGCATGTGGGTCTAGTTGTTGGACTGCCGTGGGTTTAGTTTTTAATGGTTTACGGTTTATATGGGCTGAGGTTTGTGCATATCATAATATATGTTGTTGAATTGCAAATGGGTGAATGGGCCTACGGTAATTTTGTTAAACCATAGGCTGGTATTGAATTTGGTTAAGTGAATGCACATGAGCAGATTATTTGAATTCAGGCAAATTCTTTGCTATGTCGCGTGTTGGAATTATAATGCGATGATGCTCAGTGAGGTGGGCCCTCCATTGAAAATGAATTGACATGGGCTGAGGTGTGCAGGCCTAAGAGATTGAAGACATATGGATCTTTGTGTCAGTGATGAAGTTCTTTATTTTATTTTTATTTTGAGTGTTATGTGAGGTTTTATTTTATTTTATTATTCCCCTCTCTCTCTCTCATTCGGATATGTAATAATTCAGGTGTTGTAATAATTCCTCCACCCCGCTTCTTTTTATCCCATTCTTTAATCGCTTTCCCTAACTGTACATATGTATATATTTGACATGCCATGTATATTCATACTTTACATCTATGTTTCATGCATTAAGATTCAGCTAAATTTATATGTGTGGATTTAATCAATTCTTCTGTGATTCTATGAGCTACCTCATGTTATTGAGATGATTCACATGCCATATTTTAGAAGCCGAATCTTTAGTGCATCTCATGAGTGAATTGCATTAGGATTTTGTATATAAGATCATGCATATTTTACTAACTTTGTTTTGTAGTTGTTCGAGGAACGTCGGTCAATCTGTGAGTTTTTATGCTTTAGCATCCCATTTGTGTGTGTTTTTCTTACTATATGTTAGTGTTCTACCATGAGACTACTTGCTTACTTGATATAACTGTATGAATCCCTGTGGATGAAGGCATGTTGTTTGAATTGGAATAATTTAATAAATGTACGTTTTAAGCCCACTTTGCAGTGGCAAATTCACAAACTTTAAGCCCACTTTGTCAAGTGGCAAATTCAAACCCTTTTCGAAAAACAAACATGAAGTTGAATTGTTCCAATTTGAGCAAACTAGTCTATACTTGTATGCTTCACATAGTAAATTTTAGGATTTACTAAAATAATCAGAACATAAACATATAAAAAAAATAAAATTCATATCATGGTTCAGTAGAGGCCGATCTTTTGATCGGGTGAGCGGGGGTGCTCATTATTGACCTTCCCTTCTCATACCTAAGGTTCCGAGCCAAGCATCCTTGGTTATGACGAACAGTGGCCTTGGCACTGAGTCATGGGTTTCCTAATTTTCCAAAATATTAGGTGGCGACTCTGAGATCTGATGACGCAGTCCATTTTTGACAAAATTGTAATAAAATGGATTTTCAATAAAAGTTACCAAATCTGGACTCTCATCTATGTTTCACATTGCACTCGTGAGACTAGATCTAAGAGATCTCGGGAGTTCGAAATGTTTAACGCGCGCAGGTACCCCCCCAAGCATGTTACACCAACCCACTTTGTCGAGCTAACCAGCCGAGGAAAGACGTCAAATTTCAGACTAAAGCGTTACGAACATATTAAAAAAAGACAAAAGTTTGGAAAGAAAACTGTACTCATTTTATCAATGCCGACAAAAAAGAAAAAGTTACGAGTGTTGAAACTAAAAATAGAATAACTTCAAATTGGCCGTATTCCATGGCCTTAGAATATTTTTTCTATCCACATCTTCTAAATATAAGGTCTTTCCCAGTTGGGTCCCAATTTGCCATCACTAGGCACCAGAGTGTTACCCATGACTTTGCACAAAACCCAATCTCTAACTTTGAATTACCTTGGATGCACTGCTTTGTTATATTTCCTAGACAGTTCTTGTTAGTACGAAACAATGTGAATCAGTGCTCTCTCTCTCTCTCTATGTGTTCTTCTGCGAGGTCTAGTTCCAAGGTTATTGCCTCGCAGTTCAAGTCTGGGTCAAAATTCTCGCTTCTGATGGTGGGAAGGCCAACTTCAAAGGGGGTGACTGCCTTCATGCCATAAGTAAGGGCAAATGGCATTTCCTCGGTTGACCATCTTGGGGTGGTTTGATAGGCCCAAAAAACGTGAGAGAGTTCTTAGACCCACTTTTCTTTTTCCTTTTCTAACCTCTTTTTCAAGCCATCTAAAATCACCTTATTCCATGATTCTGTCTGATCATTGGCTTGAGGATACGTCGGTGTGGAGTTGTAGAACTCTATCTTGTACTCTTCATAAAAGCCTCTGAAGATTCTTCTGTCGAACTGAGTGCCGTTGTCTGATATCAAATCCTTAGGGGATTCCACTGGGTGATGATGTTCTGCCAAACAAACTTCTTGACGTCTTTTTCTTTGATGGAAGCAAGTGTTTATGCTTCAACCTATTTTGTGAAGTAATTTGTTAACGCAATGAAGAACTTTCTGTTGCCTTGTGCGGTTGAGAGTGAGCCCACTATGTCTAAGCCCCACATTATAAGGGCCAAGGGCTGGTCAAATGTAGAAGTTCTCTAGTGGGTTGGTGGATTTGATAGGCAAACTTCTAGCACTTTTCGCATTTCCTGACATACTTTTCTGCGTCTACCTACATACATGGCCACCAATACCCCTATGAGATAACTCGGTAGGCCAAAAATCTCCCCCTTGGTGACTTTCGCAAATTTCCTCATGTATTATCAACAAAAAGGCCTTAACCCTGTTGGGATACACACACTTTATGTACGACCCAGTGAAAAACTTTTTATACAATGCCAGAGATCGGAAAAGCCAAAACCGTTGTGACTTCACTCGAATCTTATTTGCCTCATTCTTGTCGTCTAGCAAGATTCTGTCTTTTAGGAAGGTGATGATAGGGTCTATCCATGAAGGTCCTAGCACGGCGCACAATACTTCTACCACTTTAGGATCTTCAATACTTGGCCTTAGCAAGAAGTCGATTAGCAAAGGGCTTGGAATAGAAGTGTCTAACATTAATGTAAATCTAACCAACTAATCTGCCTTACTATTCTCATCCTAGCCAATCTGTTCTTTCCTGACGACTTCAAACTTCATGATTTCTACTCTAACCAGCTCTTGATACTTGGCCATTCTATCGTCTTTCGCTTCATACTCGCCAGATATTTGGTTAACCACCAATTGGGAGTCGTTGTACACTATTAGGTCGGTAACCTTCATCCAAAAGGAAAATTTCAAACTTGTCAAAAGTGTTTCATACTCTACTTCATTGTTGAACGCTGGGAACCCAAGCCTAATCATTTGTTCAACAGTCAGGCCATCTAGCGAAATAAGGACTATTCTAAGTCCAACTCTAGGTCTATTAGAAGCTCCATCTACGAAAAGCTTCCACATCTCTCATACAAATAACTTCTAACAAGTAGATGGGTCTGAAGATGTCTTGGGGTCTGGAACTTCAGTTATTTCTTCCAAGTCTTTGTCCGTCGTTTGTTTGTCAATTTCTCTGCTCGGTTGCCCTACCATTTCCCTTTCAGGCACGTCATTGTGAATTGCTGTAGACACCCCATTTTTGACTGCCCACAAGACTTGGGCACTACTGATGGTTTACTTGTTGGAGAAAGGTGTGCAGGGCACAGGTTCAGTTTCTTCGACAAGGAGAGAAGCGAATCTCAACTTCACACCCCATTTTGAATCAAAGCTATTTTGGATGGTTTTTAGACCTTAAAACCCTCTCTTTCAAAACATTTTTGAAGTAAAATTCCCACGATGTTCCGACGCTCGCATTTCGGTAAATGGTGCGCTTTTCGGTAAACCGAGCAAGGACAAAGTGGAAATGAATGAAAGAGAGATGAAATATTTGAAAAATCTTTCAAAACACCTTATTTAGGGGTTTGAAGTTGAAGAGAAGAGGAGAAGAGGGGAGAAAACTAGTTTGGGAGAAGTTCAGGATGAATCCGGGTGGGAGAAAGACGAGCAGTCATCGCTAAATCAAGCTTATCTACCTATACACTTGGAGTTGAGCTATGAGGCCACCACCATTGGAAAGAAGACTTCTGGGGCTTCATTTTTCATTCAAGAATCTCCTAAAGCCAAGTCCGGGTGGAGGAGATATGATTGGTTGAAGTAGAGCATCATCCCAGTTGGATCGAGTCTGCGCGGCGTCACCAAAAAGGGCATAACTTTTTCCACAGAAGAAATTTTAATGCAAGGTTTGTGCCATTGGAAAGCTAACTTCCGAGGCTTCAATCTGGACATCCACTAGCACTTTTTGACCTCATTGGACACCCATCGGCACTCTATTTAGCCGACCGGCCAATACAAAGTGCAAGTCGGCAATTTATTGTGCCGACCGGCAATTTATTCTGCCGATGACCCTTTTTCTTGGCCGATCTGACCCTTTTGACTCTCCCAGGCATAATGCATGCATGCTACCGGTGGGATGCACAGAACCAGCTCCACATGCATATATGTGCCTATTTTGAGCCCTTGACCACCTTTGGACCCCTCTTTTGCACCCTTTGCTCAAGGCTTCTTGAGGAAGCCTTGACCCCTTGTCTTGGCTTCCTCAAAAAGCCTACCAGCTGTCCAAGCTTCTCCAATAAGCCTTGACCTCCCCTTAGACCCCTTTGACCCTTTGAAGCTTGTCTTAGAAGCTTAGCATTGCCTATATAAGAGAGGTCCCTTCTCCTTTGTTTGGGTTGGAGATTTTGGAGCAAAAAAACCAGAGGGAAGAGATATATATCTGATATACATACATACACCCTCTATATCTATCTTATCCAAGCCTCCAAACACCTTTGTTCTTGCACCATTTGCCCTACAACACCTAGCACAACACCTCCATCCTCCATTCCAGCACTTGGGAGGCCATTTGCAGAGGTTAGAAGCTTAGAAACTTGGACCAAGGGCTGCTGGTTTGCTGCTTTTCAAGGGTAAGCATCCATTTCCCTTAAACTTGCATTTTTTAGCTTCATTGGTTAGCCTTATTTACAAGTATTTTTGAGCTTCGATGTAAACTGTAAAGAGGCTTATTTTGAGCCCTTATTCAACATTGAAGAATGGCTCAACACTGTTGGGGACCTCCATGTATGACTTGCTTCATTACCCCTCTTTGGTCCCCATTTTTGCATGTTTGTTTATCTTATTTTGCTTCTGTTTTTCGGCCATGATCAGAACTGAGAGTGGCCATATTTTGACCCCCTTGACATGTTTCATTGAGGGTCTTTGGCTTTTTCATGCATGTTTTGTATACTTCATGTTATAGCCCTCTTGTGGCCTTAATCTTGCATTGCATTTTAAGGGTGTTTGTATATTGATTTGGGGGCTGTCATAAACTGTGAGTAGTCATATTTTTGGCCCCTCTTCAGTGTTGTCGAAGGGTCTTTTTCAGTTTGGGCTTTGCATCTACCACTTGCTTCATTACCTAGCTTGAGGGCCCGTTTTTGCATGCTGTTTTTGCCCTATCTATGCTCACTGTTTGGCCATGCTTTGAACTGAAAAAATGCTTTTTTTGAGGCTGCCTTGCTTCTTTTTTCATGCTTCATGTCCAGATTATGCATGTTTGATATAGCTATAGGTCATTTCATGAGCCTAATCTTGCATTTCGGGTCCATTTCATGCACTTAGTGTCATTTCGCTATGTTTTGGGACCATTTGGCATCATGTTACAGCACTGAAATTCACATGCTTGTATGCCATCTTGCATCCCTTGCCATGCTTTGGTAGAGTTGCATTTTCGTGCCTTAGGTTTGATTAATGCATTGTGCATGCATCCCATGTATTGTGTTGCCTCACTTGCCTGATTATGGCCACTGATTTTGGCATGCTTGCGAGCTATCCATGTTAGTTTAAGTCCATCGTTGCATGTTGTTGCATACCATGTTCGTTTACATGTTTAGGTTGCGCCTAGCATACATTGTTCATTTGCATGCCCATGTTGCATACTAGATCACATGCCTAGGTTGCATTACATTGGCATGCATGCCTTGCCTCTTGATCAAGTGATAGAGGTTGGGCTTTATGTGTTTGTTTGGTTTGCATGACATTCGAAATCAAAGTGCATACTTGGTTTCTTGGGCCATCACGCATCGAAATTCGCAATTGGTGGTCCGAGGATCAAGGAACATACCCCTTTGAGTCAAAATCATGATAAGGGATGTGTTGGTGCACACATTCGCTTGAAATTTCATGCCATGCCTTGTCGTCCTTTGTTCTTTGTCAAAAGCGTCTTCTGCAGAAGTTTACGCCGACCGCAACGATAAGGTCGACCGGCCATTTGTGAATGGCCGATAGCTTCATCAGCAGCCGATGGACATTCCTCATGGCCGGTGGGAATTTCCTCCAGCCGATGGTATTCTACAGTGTGCAAGGAACGTGTCCCAGGACTTTGGCAGTCTTTGGAGAGGCAGGGCAGTGTAAACAGAGGCAGCAGTGGCATGGTGCGGGTTTTCCGGGCGAGTCGGATTCGAGCATGCATCATTCGCGCATCCCGAGGCAGGGGCTGTGGCCACCTTTCCTTTTTGCATTTAATTTGATAATTAGAATTCTGTAATAATTTATTCTGTATTCGGACTGTATTATTTGGGACTGTATATTCTTTCAGTCCCTCCATGTGAGGGCGTATTTGTAATAAGTGTGTGGGTGTGTGTATTTCTTCCAACCCCTATCTCTTTCTTCCCTTTTATTTACCTGCTTATGATGGTAGATTAGGGCATATTTAAAATTAGCATACCTTATGCAATGCATGCGTGCATCCATGCATTTGTTGACATGCATCGCCTCGTACATCATACAAATCGCATTGTATTTCAATTCCAAATTGAATACGTGTTATTTGTAGCATCCCACATGCCATGTTTAGGATAGCCGAGCCTGCCTAGATTACATCTTTGCATGTGTTGCATTAGACATTTCAGTATGCTTAGGTCCATGCATGGATTTCTAATGAGCTTCTGTTTTGGCTTGGAGTACTAGGTGAGTTTTTATGCTTTAGCATCCTTGCACGTGTGTGAGTGTTGCCATAATAGCATGACTACCATGAGGCTAAGTGCTTATGTGATATAACTGTTTGAATGCCTGTGGATGGAAGTCAAATTACCTAAATTGGAATAATGTATTAAAACTGTGAGTTTTAAGCCCACCAGATAATGGCAAAACTGTCTTTTCTAAAAGCCTACTTGAGGGTGGCAAAACCTGCATTTTAGCCTACTTGCGAGTAGCAAACCATTTTCAAAACAAACATGTAGTGTTTTGTTCCAATTTAGGCGATTTGGTCTATACTTGTTTGCTGTGCGCATAAAATAGTAATTCTAGGCTAATAACCGGAATAAGAACACATAACGTTTTCAAAATTGGATATCACGGTTAGTAGAGGCCGATCTTCGGATCGGGCGAGAGGGGGTGCTCATAGCTGACCTTCCCCAATCGTACCCAAGTTCCCGAGCCGAGGCAACTTTGGTGATGACGGACACGTGGCCTTTGGCACCGAGTCAGGGTTTCCTAAATTCCCCCATTAAAAAATATTTAGGTGGCGACTCTGTATCTGGCAAAGCAGTCCATGTTTGGCACTTCTTTTCAAAATCTGTTTTTTCTCAAAACGATTTTCCAGAGTTAGACTCTTTGGTTCAGATTAAGAACCGTGACAATTTGAGTCCGAACTGTAGTAGACCCGCAAAACGAACAGAACGGGGGTTCATCCTCCCGGGACGTTCGGGGACGTCTACAATTGCGCTCGTCATTGTGCGGCATACTTCCTCACCATCTGGCAATGTGTTATTGACCTTAGTAGGCGGTGCAACCATTGTTAGGCTTAATGACACAATGCGCGATTCCTCTGACTGAAGTGGTAATTCAACTTGTTGTTGGGTAGCAAGGAGCTACGTTATTCCCGTAGCACTCCTTCCCTCTCTTTGTTCGGTTTTCTTAATCAAGTCAACTGGGCAAATAGAATGATTCCCTAGGGTGAACTTTGCCACAAAGTCCGCTAATGCTTGGGCCTTTATCGCCGTTCTAGGTTGGAACTTGATGTCAAATTGTCCTAACTCCATTACCCATTTCAAAATCCTTCTAGAAAAGTCCGCCCTTTTGAATAGGGCCTTCAAAGGAAACGCTGTCAGTACTACCACGGTGTGCACATGGAAATAGTGCGATAGCTTCCTTGATGCCATCATTAAAGCTATAGCAAGATTTTCTAATGGCAGATATCTCATTTCAATGGCCAGCATTGTCTTGCTCACATAAAAGATGGGCAAGTGTTGTATTCCTTTTGCGCGTACCAACATCGCACTAACAGCGTACTAGGAAACTACAAGGTACAAGTAGAGTTCCTCTTTAGGAACTAGAGTTGCTAAAAGTGACGGAGAAAACAAGTACTCCTTCAAGCTTTCCAAAGCTCAGTCACATTCTTTATCCCATTTGAATTTTGCCTTAAGTGCCTGGAAGAATGGTCGACACCGGTCTGAGAATCAACTTATGAATTTGTTGATCACGGCAACTAGGCCCATTAGGTGTTGTAGTTTCTTAATCGTGTGTGGCCTTTACAATCTTGAATGGCCTTGATTTAGGTTGGATCTGCTTCTATTCCATGATTGGTTACTAAGAAGCCCAGAAACTTGCCTAATACCACACCAAATGCACATTTGGACGTGTTTAGCCGTAGCTTGTGAGTCTTCAAGATTACAAACATCTCAGCTAGGTTGGTTGAGATGGTCTGACTCATTCTTGCTCTTGATCACCATATCATCAATGTAAGCCTACATTATTCTGCCTAGCAATGACGCAAACATCTTGGTAACCATTCATTGAAATGTTTCCCCTGCATTTTTTAGGCCAAAGGGCGTGATCTTGTAACAATATAACCCTCTTGGCATTGTAAAGGATGTGATCTCCTAGTCCGATTCATACATAGCTATCTGATGATATCTATGATATGCATCAAGAAAGCTAAATCAGTTATGACCTGCAGTTAGGTCCACCAACTAATCAATCCATGGCAAAGGAAAGCTATCATTTGGACACGCTTTGTTGACCGTTTTGTAATCCACACAAATACGCCATTTACCATTCTTCTTGGGCACCACCACAGGGTTTGAAATCTATTTTAGATAACGGACCTCTTTAATTGCCCCTGCTTCTAGTAGGTTCCTCACCTATTCAGCTACTATTTCAGCATAGTGTAAGGCTGATCTACGAGTTCTTTGTATAACTAGTCTGGCGATGGGGTTAACATTGAGAGGCAAACATTTTGAGATTAGAGATTAGAAAATCCATGATCTCATTTCTTTTAATGCTGGACAAAAATGAGTTAAGTAAAAGAAACTTCTCTAGGTCATTTTTTTCAATCCTTACTTCCACCAGATCTTCCACGGCCTTCTATTCGGCTGTCTTGCCGACATCTGCAAACATCTCATTGCTTTCTGGTTCCTCTACCATCTGTACGAATCCTTTGGCAACACGGCTGCCATTTATCGTTACAAAGCACTGTTTGGACATGATTTGGTCTCCCAAGACATCCTCAATTACCCCGGCTTCATTTGGAAACCGAATTACTTGATGGTAGGTTGATGTTACCGCTAGCATGGCACGTAACCATGCTCTCCCAAGAATGATGTTGTAAGTGGATGGGACATTCAAAATCCAAAACTCCACTTGCTTGACCATTGAGCTAGCTTTCATTGGCAAAATAATCTTGTCAACCAACCACTTAAACATAGAGTTAAAACCTACCAAGGGTAAAGTGGCTAGAGCCAAGTCTTTATCCTTCAACTTTAATTATTTAAAGGTCTCATAGTATATTATTTCGCACAAACTCTCTTGGTCAATCAAGATCCTCTTGATGTCAAAATTCTTGACACGCAAAGTGACCACTAGTGCGTCGTTATGGGGGTTCTACAGCCTTGCGAGGTCTCTATTGGAGAAAGAAATTATATTTTTTGCTTCTATCTTCCCTTGCCTCACAGTCAATTGAACACTTAGCACCTCCCTCATGTGCTCTACCTTTTTTATCATCCCTCTAAGTTCACAAACTCGCTCAGGTTCGATGATCCCATAGATTACATTAATCACACCTTGAGGTAGACCATCTATGTCACGACCCAAACTCACCCCTATAGGTTCAGCATCATAACTGGCCAATAATCTTAAGATTACCGAAGGCCTCTAAAACAAATTAACAAAATTAAGGGGCTGGTAGAAGCAATATCAAAATACAATGTCCATAGAGCTGTGTAGACGTACATGGGACAGAAACTTTAAACTTTATATACATATATTATCACATCGTTCTTACGTCATCTCTAGTATAGATAAAACAAAAGGGACTTAGCCCCTATTACAGGGTAACAAAAAAACTTGTCTAGAAGCTTGGTCACAAACATTAACCACAGAAACTAGGCCACAAAAGACTTCCAGAACCTCCTCAAGATGTGTACTGGTTGGCTGACACAAACAGAATCCAGGCTGGAAGTCTCAAGCCTGGTCACGCGTCTGATCACCTATATACATAATAATAATAATACAATGAGCTGAAGCCCAGTAAATAACAATAAAGTAAAGGTTTTAATGAATGATGTCCATAACAGATTCAGAAATTATAGTTCAAATTAGAAACAGATTCATAATCATATTCATATTCAGAGTTCACAGATAATCATATGTGATACATTCATTAACTCTAACAGAACCGTTGACCCATTTATATGGGACGTAAACAGTTGACTCATGTACACAGAGATGTTCATAAGGATCTATAATAGTTGACCTATGATCACATGGGACGTACAGTTGACTCATGATTTCATAAGATATTCAGTTGACTCATGATTACATGAGACGTATACAAAGTAGATAACAGATATCACATGATGCTAAGGATGCCATGAATATTTTCAAAAATCTGGACAATCATTCATCCATACAGAAAATAGTATGTCAAAAAACAGATCATTTCATATCATCAGAAAATAATTAAAGTCAAGCATAGCTTTACGAAGTTATTACTCACAGATAGCTCTAGTAACAGAATAGATCACTTGGACAGAACAGACTGATCAGACGGTGATAACACGTGACCTACATAAACAGACAGATACACATTGAACACACACGCCAAAGTGCTTAAATTATCATTCTTCTATCTTAGAGTGTGTTCCTAACTCTTATCCTCATTATTGTAGCTTAAACATGGCCTAGGAATGCCTTAGATGCTATAAGGATGCAAAAATGCATTTTGAAAACACTTTGCAAAATTTCATGAACAGGATAGTTCGCTCGAGTGAAGCTTTGGTCGCTCAAGCGAACCCCTTGGTCTGCAAAAGTTCTAAGAGCTCTCATTCTATGCTCGAGCCAACTTCTTGGTCGCTCAAGCCAAGACCGAACAAAAGAGGTGGTCGCTTAAGCGGTCTTTGGGTCGCTCAAGCCCACCATCAATTTCTGCAAAACTTCTGAGAGCTCACAAAGTACGCTCGAGTGAAGGTTTTACCGTTCAAGCAAACAATGCGAATTCTGGAATTTCCAAATTTCCAAGTTCAAAACTCAACTCTAAAGTTTCAAAACACATTCTTTTGGGCCAAAACTTAAGAGAACACTTGTAAACTTGCACTAAAACATGGAATAAAAGTTAATTCGTAAAATCAAGGCCCAAACTCAAATCAATTCTTCAAAACCAAGCTTGAAACTTCAAATTCAAAACATGCGTATATTAATTAGAGCTCCTTCTCAAAACATGAATATATGAAGTGATATGTATAAAACCATGTTGAACTCTCAACCTTAAGCATAAATAACTCCATACATGTGAGAATTGAGTGAAAATTAAACTCAAAATCCATGACTTATGCATGCATGTGAAGTTATAACACTTCCTTAACTTAAATTCTTGTTTTATAACTTTCAAAACATGGAATTGTGTTTCATAAGTTTATGATTCATGAATGCATGTACATGATAACTTCTAATTCAACATGGATTACAAGGTTCATGCAAGAAACATGAGAAATCATAATTGATTTGTGCATACATGTATGACTTAGCACCATTCTCTTCATTCTGAGCTCATTTTATGCATTTAAACTCATAATCTTCATAAAATCTCATGCTAGATAAGTTGAATTCACAAATTTAAGTTCAAACTCTCACCTATGATCTTCAATGAAGCTAAATCTAGCAAATTCTTGTGCCTATCTTCCAAATCTTCAAGTCTTGCATCCAATTCTACAAGTTTTCCTTCCCTCTCTCTCTCTAAAACTCAACAAAAAGAAGAGAACGAGGTCATTACTAAGTGTATAACTCATATTTATAGGTGAGATTAGATTAGACTAATTAAACTTTATTAGGGCTAATCAACATCTCTTAAATTAAATCAATTTAATCTAATTAATTTGATCCAAATCAATTTTTAATTAAACTTACCAAAGTGTTTAAAAATTTCAAATAATGTAGTAATATAATCGGTTTCGGTTTCGGTTTCGGTTTCGGTTTCGGTTTCGGATGTCGATAAGGCTTTCAATTTCTAAATCAAAGTAGAATTTCAGACAGATATTCCTACAACAAACAAATAGAAACACAAATAACACATAAGATGCACAATTATCTCACAATGTCAATTTCATTACTTATTAGACATTCTTAACTATGGATTAATAGTTAATTACGAGTCGGGGTTGTTATAATCTACTGGCATTCTGTTTGGCACGTTGCAATCGTAAAGAGCTGGTCGTGCTCCTCCTTTATTGTATCGATCCAATTGGTCTTCTGCCACCAATTCTTCGAAGTGATGCTTCAACAGCGTGCAATCTTCAGTTCACTGCCTAACTTCATTGTGGAAGGTGCACCAATATCTCTCATTATAGCCCCTTTGCGCTTCGCCCAATTTGGCAAGCCACCGAACAAAGGGTTCATCACGTATTTCGCTAAGTATTCAGTAAATTGGTTTCTTAAAAATTGTTGTGATGGCAATGAGATCCTTTAATCTTCTTGCTTTGGCATTCTCATCGTTTGGTGAGCCAATGCGATTATTATTGTTCGACCAGCTTTTCTTTCCAACTGTGTTTACCTTGGCTGAAGTCTTTTTGTTCGACATCGCTGTCATGCTGGACTTTACCTTGGCTCAGGTCCCATCCACCTTCACCCTTATGTGTTGGTGGACTCTCTCCATTAAGGCTTCTATGGTAAGGGGTGGGTTATTGTCATGGAATCTCTCAATCTATGCTCCACAGGCAATCCTTGCTTGTACTGTGCGATAGCTAGGTTGGTGGGACATTCACTAATTTGATTGAAGGTCTCCTAGTACCTGTTGTTGTAGGACTTCAGTCCTTCTCACCCTTAGCAATGAGGCGAGTAATTGGTTGATCTCCACAGGCAGTTTGATATTTGTTTTGAACATCATAACAAATGCCTCAGCATGTTCCGCCTAGGAGGCAATGCTGCCCTCTAGCAATTTCTTAAACCAAGTCAAGCCCAATTCCCCAAGACTTGAAGGAAATAGAATGAACATCAAGGCCTCATTCCACTAGAGTATAGCCATTACTTATCAAAAGTGGCTAAGGTGCATGTACGGATCTGACTTTCGTCGTAAACTTAGGTTGGTTAAAGCCTAAAGGTAGTGGAATATTCTCTATTGCCGGAACAAATGACGAGCTTTGTAATCTCGCCGGCACTCTATCTGTTGGCTCATAGACAAGATGTGGTATTAACATTGCAACCTCAACGCTTCCATACATTCTAGGAGCTAACTGCTATAATGCAAATACCCTTTGGGGGTTATGTGCCTGGGCAATTTCTCTCTTTCGTGTCGTCTCATCCAAAATAGTTTGTAGATCTACCGACTTGGGTGACTCAGTATGTCGCGCAGATGTTTAATGAGTATGTGTGGATCGATAACCACTCTCCTCAATGTACAACTTTTCAGTCCTCGCCCTCACAGACCTGAAGTAGCGAGTCCTGGAGGTTCTTGAATGAGTGTCGCCTGTCCATAGGTTTCTACTCTCATAATGGGTAGGCGTGGTATGCCTACCCTGATCCCTAAAACAACGGGACTGCGTTTGCCTTTCGCAAATCTCCACCCCAGCCATGCCTTTGCCCTTTATTTCGCACTTTAAAGTCTCTATGTCTGCTACCAACTCTTTTATCAACTCATCTTGCTCCCATCCCCGAACCTCTAGAACCTGGGTGTCAATCCGTCATTTTTGTCCATTGGGGCTTCAGGAGTGGCGAGGGCTTAAGCCCTGCTTTTCCAGTGCACCCCTGTGAGGGTGCCGTCGCTGCGGGTCTAAATCTGCTATAGGCAGAACAAGAGGCAAGTCATCACGCCTCATATTCCCTTCTGGCATCTGGCCATCAATGGTAAACTATAGTAAATCTTCATTGCGTGCCCTTGAAACTTACTGAAGAAAAACTAGATCAAAAGGTAAATTCTCTAATGCTTCCCATAAACGGTGTCAATTGTATGAGCACGAAATAATCTTTACTCATATAATCCTGTTAATCAAGCTTGCACTCCTCCAAACATCGTTGTAACACCTGAAATCACAAACGTGAGCTAGCCGATGAGTACGTACCGGAAACCCCTCTGATGCCTAAGTTAGTAAATAGACTCCAGAGGCGAAAGCTCTATGAATTCAAGTATAAGAATTGCAATACCTGGATGAGAGTTTGGTTTGAGCTTTTGTAGAATCCGTATGGCACAATCCTAGTGAGACTTCAACTCTCCTTAGTTGAGTCCTCCCAAGAATCTCATTTCTAAGGATAATGTTTATCCTTTGATACCCTCCTCACTGCAAACCAAGTGAGATGGCTCAACTCTTTGCTCAGTCAGTGCAAGTGATCAAGCCAATTTCACTCTATCCACCACCAATAATACCGAGCAACACGCATTGTCGTCCTAAGCCAACACTATGTGCCACTATGCTATCATAGTGTGGCCTACCAAGTAGCTCGGTCGGAACCTCATTCCACATCCCGTGAAACTGTCTATGCCATAGCTCGGTTAATGCTTTCACCATCATTAAGTAGCTGGGCTTTTATTAGTCCGATCAACTATCTTTGACCAGTCTATCGTTTCCTCAGCCCAACACCGAGTTAGTTCTTGCTTTTAGATCGACCTAAGCTACATGGTCTTTTCTACTTGGCTCAACCCAATTTGGTTACACAAATTACCCTCTCAAGAGGTATTGATAATTTATTATAGTAGTTTGGTGGTGAGATTTTTAATTGAGAACTTAATTTATTTTATCTCTTTTTTATCTCTACCTCATCATTTTATTCATCTCTTAGATTTCCTATTTTATTTTATTTTGCTTCAGTTCCAAACAAAATTCACATGGGTGCCATACCATATTTCTTTTTTTTCTTTTTCATTTTCCCTCCAAGCAAATTTTGTTTCTTTCCCTCCAAGCAAGTTTTATTTACCTCTAAGTAAATTATCTTTTATTTCCCTCCAAGTTTACTTAAAAGCTACTCTTTATTTTGCCTATAAATTGGAGCTCACCCTCTTAACTTCTTTCTATTCTTCTTCTTCTTGGTCCATCTCTCTCTCTCTCTCTCTCTCTCTCTCTCTCTCTCTCTCTGTGATCAAAGTTTAGAGTTTAGATTATGAGTGTTTAGAGTGGGAATTTGCAATTTTATTAAGAGGAGAGTAGTAAGTTTTGTCAAACCTTACATACCGTATGCCTTAATATTTTGATCCACTACCTTTGGAGATTTATGGTGAATAATAGATGATTAAAGTATGGATGATAGAGAAATTTTGCATCAAGTGATCATGGAATTATTTTGAGGTAATTCAGGTGGTATACAATATGATTCCTATAAATCTCTTTGCATATAGTATTATTTTAAAAATATCCAATTTGTACTCCATTTGTTTATACTGATGGTTTGATAAGTTCTATGAAATTATTCTTTATTGATTCATTTGATTACTCTAATCATTTGATAAAAATTCCGAAATTATTCCTTGTTAACAGTGTTAATTTTTCTGGCAAAATGACGTGGAAATGCCCCGTATATCGATCGAGTGGACCTTGCCAATTTCTTAAACCAATATACCCAGATAAGCAGTTATGCTTGGGTGAGGTGGGTCACGCCGGTCACTAGTCATGTACTGAGTAGGATTAGGTATTTGGTCCTATATAAGTTATCATATGTTGAGTGATTTGTCTGTGCAATTTAGTAAATTGTTTGATAATCGAAATGTTTGTGCTATGTCGTCATTATTGGATCCTTGTTAATTAATTCTCTATCCGAGCATTGATCTTCCTATCGTATTGTATACTTCCCAAGTTAGTTTATTTTTTAGGTGCACAGCAAATTAGTAGCAATTAGAGCTGAAACATATAAAGATTTTTTAGGTGCAGAGCAAATTAGTAGCAATTGGAGCTGAAACATATAAAGGGATTAAGCCCACAACTGTGATGAAATTTTTGGAGACATTTGTGTAATTTTTTTAGCGATAATTTGTATATTTGAAGTTATTAGTTTGTAAATTTGAGGTTTATTTGATTTATTAACGGCCTGGAACTTGGGGTGTTACAAATTATCACAAATATTATAACTAAATCACTTTCAGTTAGAATTTTTTTAAAAATAATAATGATTCATAACCAAACACCATATAATGTATAACAAAGATCTTTTCGATTATAATCAAAATAATAATCATAATACATCATAGCCAACATGCAATGAGTTATAAATAGAACGCTCTGGTGATAAATCCAATTTTGGATTTTCATTGCCCAAAGGTCCAGGCACTGAATTACTTTGTCCATAAGGACAAGCTTCGATAAAATGACCAAACTAGCCATGTATATATTTTGTTTCCAAACCAAACCCTAAACAAACCAATGCCTCTCTCTCTCCACAGCTCATCTTTTCTAACTCTCGCATCGCCGCTCCACCACCGCCTCCGCCGTTCCATCATCATTCGCTACTTAGTTACCACCCGCTACTCTCCGTCAGCTGATCTTTCTTGTCGAACACCTCTCCGTCGCCGATCTCAACTTCGGATGGTGGAATTGAGATCGAATTGTTTAAAGATGCTAGGGCTTGAGAAGGGGATTAGGTGTCAGCCTCCTCTCTTCCTTCCTAAGCTGCTCCACTACCTCTATTTCTAGGGTTCTTCGTTCATTATCATCATTACCTCTTATTAGGGTTTTGAAACTCTACGCCCCTTATATATATATATGTATGTGTTTGTATACCTTGACTTGATGTTTTATGAATACCAGAGATATGTACAGATATGTGTTCCTGAGACTCGTCGTCGCCACTAATCGAGATCTGTCGCTACCCCTTCCTCGTCCGATACCATGAGTCTCTCTTTCTCTCGTCTCTCTCCTGAGTCTCATGCTCAAATCTGTATATATGAGTCGGCTAGTGAGGACCAGTCTGCTTCTCGATAGCTAAACCTATGGTCGTACCGTTCACCTGAGGAACCGCTGAAAGGTTAGGCACATGGATCGAAGCCTGGTTTCCAGATAAATGGTTGACGTCAGCGCTTGGAACTACTAAGCGTAACGAAACTTGCATTGGAGCTGGTTTGGGTGCCAACATCATAATAACATCGGTAAGAGTCTGCAAAGCAGCTAAGATCTAAGATCTCACTCCGAGTATCCTGAAGAGATTGTATGGCCTCGACTACAACACTGCTCTCGTGACCCTCAGCATGTGCTGCTTTGTCAAACCCTAGCTGCTGAGGCTGCTGGTGAACCTCATTTTCTACCATTCTTTCTGGTGTAGTTTGTAAACTACTATGAAAATTGACCATCAACAAAGCTACCTCCCCAATAGAGTCGCCAGAATATAGGGGGTTTGTAACGCCCTCAAAATAATACATAAAATCCATCACTTTAGACATACATTGACATAAGAGAAATCAACCATTTTTATTCATCAGAGTAGTTCTTACAACAGTATTACATGTTAACAACAAAAGCAAATGCCCAACGGGCTTACAACTTTCCAAGTCAACACTTGGTTACACAAAAAAAGAGTACTAACTCTATACAAAGGAAGCCCTTGGCTTGATATACATGTAACACAGACAAAACAAACAAAAAGAGTCTTCAACTCTCATCATCATCCAAGCTATGACCTTGGAGGTGGCATGCTACATGTACCTGAAAATAATGTCCCATATAGGCAGTAGAGATATGCTAAACACAGTATGAGCAATAACTAAGACATTAGCAATTGATAAGTGTTTAATTCCCATAAATCAATTCATAATTCATTTCCATTACATGACCACTATGTCAATGTTTCCTTTCACTTCCCATTTCTTTTTCAACTTTGAATTTGTAAACAAGGCTCAACACCTAGCCAAATAACTTAATGAGGTTAAGACTCATCTTTAAAACACTTTCGAAATTCATGATGGATACACATCTTAATGCTGTATCAATAACACATACACCATTTCCACCCTTTACGAAGGATACACATTTCGGTGTTGTATCAACATAACATAGAATCACGTCTGTACTTCACAATTGATAGCGATATACATTTTGGTGCTATATCAAATCAATTCGGACACTTCCACAATCAACACTTGATACACATTGTAGTGCTGTATCAATGTCACACAAAAATCCAGTTTAGAGGTCCATCCCCTATCTTCCCCTAAACCATGGAGTACATCCCCTACCTCCTCCCACACAACACATGTATATAAACATAGATCATATACAATCAATCAATACGTAAAGTTGATGTATTATTCCAGTCGCTATATTCGATAGCTTACTCAATCGATTAGTTTTAGTTCGCCTAATCATCATGCATTGTCTACAACAATCAAAACTACCCTCCACGGGTAGCCCAAGCAATTATTTCTAAACATATAATAAAAGCTCCAACAGATAAATTATCAATGTTATCAGAAGTGGGCGATTAACAAATTCAACTCCACCATTTCACAATATAATGAGTCAATTTCATTATTTCTAACTCAATTCCATAAATCCACAACTTTTTCAAATTAATTATACCAATTAATTTATACAACAAATTAGGATTTTCTACCCCATTTCCCAATATTGACCCAATAGTCTAAATGTCAACAATCAACAACAATACCATTATTTTGGAACCCAAAATACACATTTTAGAATCAAAATAACAAAACCCTCTTTTAACATTTTGAAACCCTAAGTCCCAAAATTACCCAACTTCAACACTTTATCAAAACAACCAAAAATCTATGTCAAAGACTATAAGAATGAGTAAGAATCTCTACCTCAAAAGTTGACACCCAATGAAGAAGATGAAGAAAACGAAAAAGCTCCAAATCCTGAGATTCTTGGATCAAAAGATAGCTCTCGACGATCAACAACTTTTTTGTAAAGGCCAAAGGTGAGAAAACAACTCCTACTAGATCAATACCTAGAGAGAAGGCAAGGTTCTAGAGAGAGGGCAAGGTTTTAAAGAGAGAGGCTCAACAATGGAGTTTTGGAAAAGTAAGAGAGAGAAAAGGATGTGAAAAAGTGATCTAAAAATCGGATCTCAGTTTTATATAAGAGTCGCCCCGCTCGAGCGTCAGTCACAAACTCTCGCTCGAGCGGCGAATACACACCTCCAGAGCTTTTTGCTGAACCAAGTCCCCGCTCAAGCGTAAAACTTCCCGTTCGAGCGTCACACACAAACTCACACTCGAGCGTCAAAACTCCCGCTCGAGCATCAAAAGCTCTGCTCGAGCGTGAAGACAAAAATCTGGGCATCTACCTTTGGTTTCTAAGTTCAACCAACCTAAAACAAACCTGCCCAACACATCCTATAACTCAAATACAAGGTACGAAAGGATGTAAACAAGATATAAGCAACTACTAAAATCCACGGAAACAAGTCCGGATCACTGTACACAAGAAGTAAAACCCAGGATCGCTATAACCCCCCATCCCTTAAAGAATTTCGTCCCCGAAATTAAACACAAGTTTTCCAAAAACAGATTTTTCTCCCTTCCCAACAATATTACAACATAATTTTAAACATTCCGACCCATTACCGGTCAATCCATCTCTTGTCAAGAGGCATTTCACAACTTATACATTTCAACATGCATTTCTTTTCCAATTTCAATAATTTCATATCATAACTAATGTTCATGATACATTTACAATTCTACAATATTCAACATATGCAATGTTATATCAAACTTCCATTTTGAGGTAAGTTTCAAAATACTTCCATTAAACCAAAACATAAACTATGTTTTACAACCTAAGATATATTCAATACTCTTAAGGTTCAACAATACAACAAAATATACAATACATGCTCAAACATCCACAAATAGATCCGGATATTTCTCTCGGACCTCCAACTCACGTTCCCAATTGGCTTCATCCACTCCGTGATGTTTCCACAAGACTTTTACCAAGGAAATGGTCTTGCCTCGCAAGACTTGATCCCGCCTATCCAAGACTCGAATCGGTCTCTCCTCATACGAGGCATCCTCATCTACCTCCAAATCGGTCCAATCCAACACATGGGATGGATCTGGCTCATACTTCCGAAGCATACTAACATGAAACACATCATGCACCCCGGACAACTGCGGTGACAAAACCAAACGATAAGCAACTTCCCCAATCCTCACAAGGATTTCAAAGGGACCAATAAACCGAGGGGATAACTTCTCACTCTTCCCAAACCTCATCAAATCTCGCCTAGGTGATATTTTCAAGAAAACAAGATCACCTACCTCAAACGCCAAAGGCCTCCTCCTACGGTCGGCATAACTCTTTTGGCGACTCTGGGCTGTAACAAGCCTCCTATGGATAAACTCAACTTTCTCCGTCGTCTCTCTAACCAACTCTGGACCCAACAAAGGTGCATCACCCACCTCGGTCCAACAAACTGGAGACCTACACAGTCGGCCATACAAGGCCTCAAACGGTGCCATATCGATACTAGACTGAAAGTTGTTGTTGTAGGCAAACTCCACCAAGGGTAAGTGCCTCTCCTACGTCCTACTAAAATCAAGAACACAACCCCGAAGCATATCCTCAAGGATCTGAATAGTACGCTCGGACTGCCCGTCAGTCTGAGGATGATAAGCCGTGCTAAAGGTCAACTTAGTACCCAAGGCACTCTGCAAACTCTACCACAACCTCACAGTAAAACAAGGATCTCTATCTGAGACGATCATCACTGGAACCCCGTACAATCTCACTATGTCCCGAATATACAAATCGGCAAGGTGATCTACCGAATCTCTCACGCGCATAGGGATAAAGTGCGCCGACTTAGTCAACCGGTCTACAACCACCCAAATAGCATCACTACCCCGCTGAGTCCTCAGGAGACCTACAACGAAGTCCATAGTGACATGCTCCCACTTCCACTCGGCAATAGGCAAGGGTTGCAACAAACCCGCTGGCCTCTGATGCTCGGCCTTCACTTGCTGACAAGTAAGGCACTTTGATACGAAAACCGCCACATCTCTCTTCATGCCCCTCCACCAAAACTGGCGCCCCAAATCACAATACATCTTGGTGCCTCCCGGATGCACCGCAAGGCGTGAATGGTGAAACTCTCGGAGTACCTCCTCTCGGCAAGACTCCAAAGACAAACAAAGCGGTCTCAGATCTCACACGAGAGGTCGGGATACACCGTTAAACCCTTCTCAACCTTCACCGGAGATCTTCTCGAGGGATTCTACCTCAAGGTCACCTCTGTGCCTCTAACACTCGAGTCACAAGTGTGGGTCGCAAGAACAAAGAAAAGGTCAAGAATTTCAACAGATTCGCCCAACAGCAAATCGAACTCGCCAAGTGCCCCCAACATCTCCCATTCCCTGATGGCTATACAAGCTACATCACTAATGGATTTTCTACTAAGTGCATCAGCCACAACATTGGCCTTTCCCGGGTGATAGTGCAACTCAAAATCGTAGTCATCAATGAACTCCATCCACCTTCTCTGCCTCAAGTTCAAGTCCTTCTGTGTAAACAGATACCTCAAACTCTTGTGATCCAAGAACACCTCGAATCTCTCATCATAAAGGTAGTGCCTCCAGATTTTCAAGGCAAAGATCACTGCTGCTAACTCTAGGTCATGTGTAGGGTAATTCTTCTCATGTATTTTCAACTGACGTGAGCCATAGGCTACCACTTTCCCCTCTTGCATCAACACACAACCCAAACCCTCTCGTGAGGCATCACAATAAACCGCATAACCCAACCCTCTCTCCGGAATAATCAAGACTGGAGCTGTGGTCAATCTAACTTTCAGCTCTTGAAACGACTTTTCACAAGTCTCACTCCATACGAATTTGACCCCCTTCCGAGTCAGTCTAGTCAACGGTGAAGCTAACTTTGAGAATTCCTTCACAAACTGGCGGTAATACCCAGCTAATCCCAGAAAACTGCAGATCTCAAACACACTCTTAGGCTGCGCCCAATCTTGCACTGCCTCTATCTTGGATGTATCAACAGACACCCCTTCCCCGGATACTACGTGGCCTAAGAACTTGACTTCTCCCAGCCATAACTCACACTTTCCAAACTTGGCATACAGCCTATAGGCTCTAAGTAACTCAAGCACCACTCTCAAGTGTTCCTTGTGCTCCTCCTCCGAAGGCGAATAGATAAGAATGTCGTCCACGAAAACGACTACAAAATGATCTAAGAATTCCCGGAATATCCGATTCATCAAATCCATAAAAACTGCCGGTACATTGGTGAGCCCAAATGGCATCACCAGAAACTCATAATGGCCATACCGCGTATGGAATGCCATCTTCGGAATATCCTCCTCCCTAATCCTCAACTGGTGGTAACCCGATCTCAAGTCTATCTTAGAGAAACAACGGGAACCCTTCAACTGGTCAAACAGATCATCTATACGGGGCATAGGGTACTTATTCTTGACCGTAGCCCGATTCAACTTCCGGTAGTCGATACAAAGTCTCAAGGCACCATCTTTCTTTTTAGCAAAGAGGGCTGGTGCTCCCCACGGCGAAACACTAGGGCGAACAAAGCCCTTATCCAACAACTCCTGGAGCTGAATCTTCAACTCACTCAACTCGGCTGGGGCAAAACGGTATGGTGCCATAGAAATCGGCACCGTGCCGGGCACTAAATCAAGGGAGAACTCAATCTTACGGTGAGGTGGCAAACAAAAGAAATCCTTGGAAAAAACATCCGAATACTCACAAACCACCCTCGGCAATACAATCTGGGTCTCATCACACTCACTACTCAAAAGGCTAGCAAGAAGACCACTAAGCTCACTCTGCCCTTACGGATCATACCCCGGTGGCAACACATTACCAACCCGGTCCCCCAAGAAATGAAAACACTCCCCGCTCAAGGTACAAACTGTGACCCTCTGGTGGTAGCAATCAATAACAGCCCGGTATGACGATAGCCAGTCCATATCCAAAATAACATCAAAACCCTTCGTGGGCATAACTACAAAAGGGAACGAAAGTCGATGATCAGCGACCTTTATATCACAACCTCTACATCCGTGCTTCAAAATCAATTCACCCCCAACAGGTGATACAACACATAAAGGAGATGCTAATTGTGCCAACTCCAATTCCAAAATAGATGCAAATGCAGCAGATACAAAAGAATGAGACGCACCCGTATCAATCAATACACTCGCAACCGAATTGCAAAACAAAAAGGTACCTCTCACAACTAATGGAACCAAGAGTCTGCTTGCGGTAACGACATGCACACGCCCGAGAGGCCCTCGATCCACTGCTCACCCCTCGAGCATACGATCACAGTCTGTGGGGACGATGAAGCCCCCTGGTTGGCCCTCGAGGCCTGTACTGACTGAGCTAGCTGGAGACTCTGCTTCTGTCCAGATGCACCAAATATGCCACTCAACTGCGGGCAAAACCTCTTCAGGTGCCCCGCTTGACCACACTGATAGCAAGACAGTAGCTGACCCCTACCCTGACTCTGGCTCTGTGGTCTAGCTAAAGATGAATCAGCTCTCTGACCTCCTCTCCTCTGTGGGCAAACCGAAGCCTTGTGGCCCAGCTGACCACACTTGTAACATGTGAAATCTCCCTGATTGCCTTTCCCCAATCCTGCACTCGGCACTGGAAAGGTCGATCTAGCAGCACCACCTTGAGACTGCTGAGGGTTAGCACCCCTCTGTCTCCTGCCATCTCCCTGACCATCCTGGCTCCTCTTGGAGCCCCTCTGTCCCTCCTCCTCCTGCATCGTGATCTCCATATGGGCTGTCGCGTCAACCAAGCGCCCATAGTCTCGAATAATAGAACCACCAACTCTCATCTTGAGGCCGCACCTCAACCTCTTCTCGAACTCAATACAGCGGCGTTCCTCGGACGCCACAAATTCAGGTGCAAACCTGGACAAGCTAGTAAAAGCAGCCTCATACTCGGCCACTGAAGAACTCAACTGCAAAAGCTGGCAGAACTGATCTCTCAACTTCTCTCTAACTGCTGAAGATAAGAACTTCTCCTGGAAAGTACTCACAAAAGCCTCCCAAGTGCTATCCAAACGACCCTTCACGAACTTCCACCACTGACCCGCATCCCCCTTCAGCTGGAAAGATGCCAAGGTCACTTTCAATGCTCTGTCCTCGATGTCAAGCATCTCGGACGTCTTACTCATCTGCTCTAACCACTCATCCGCCTTTAGTGGCTCCTTCGGATCCCCAACAAACTCGTCCGGATTAGACTGGAAGAACTCCCTCTTCAAGAAGGAAGGCCCTGCCTCAGCAACCTGGGTCTGCACTGGAGCCTGAACTGGATTCTCAGCTCTGAGAATACCCATAGACTCTCTCAAAGCATCAGCTATCCCTCGGGCTAAAACGCCCATAGCCGCCTGACCTGCTGGCTCGGCCACATTGGCCTGGCCAACCCCCTCCTGCTGCGTCGGAATATCATCCGGTAAAGGCATCTCCTGCCTCCTAGGCCTACCTCGCCTACCACCTCGTCCTCGTCCTAACATCCTAATAAAGGTAACAGAGAACGTTAGCACATTCACAAATGTGCAGAAGCTATAACTCTCACGTCCTAATGTATGGACAACTGTAATTCACTCCACGTAAGCACATAAACACAAAAACACTTACGAATTTCGTTTCCGGATAATGATAGTCCCGAGGCGTTACCAGAGTTCCGGTTAGAAACAGCATTGATCAAGTGCTTTTCCAACAAGAATCCCAGAAACCCTAGGATCCAATCAACATCCTAGAAACTAAATCCCATATCCAAATAGTCACATAAATATGTTATCACATAAACACATTACATTACACTTAAGTCTCTAACAAGCGAGACAGACCCATTGTGATACTAATCACTTCCCACGTACCCAAAGTATTCGAACCCGATACGCTCTGATACCAAGTTGTAACGCCCTCAAAATAATACATAAAACCCATCACTTTAGACATACATTGACATAAGAGAAATCAACCATTTCTATTCATCAGAGTAGTTCTTACAACAGTATTACATGTTAACAACAAAAGTAAATGCCCAACAGGCTTACACCTTTCCAAGTCAACACTTGGTTACACAAAAGAAGAGTGCTAACTCTATACAAAAGAAGCCCTTGGCTTGATATACATGTAATACAGACAAAACAAACAAAAAGAGTCTTCAACTCTCATCATCATCCAAGCTATGACTTTGGAAGTGGCATGCTACATGTACCTGAAAATAATGTCTTATATAGGGTGAGCCAACGCCCAGTAGAGATATGCTAAACACAGTATGAGCAATAATTAAGACATTAGCAATTGATAAGTGTTTAATTCCCATAAATCAATTCATAATTCATTTCCATTACGTGACCACTATGTCCATGTTTCCTTTCACTTCCCATTTCTTCTTTAACTTTGAGTTCGTAAACAAGGCTCAACACCTAGCCAAATAACTTAATGAGGTTAAGACTCATCTTTAAAATACTTTCGAAATTCATGATGTATACACATCTTAATGTTGTATCAATAACACATACACCATTTCCACCATTTACGAAGGATACACATTTCGGTGCTGTATCAACATAACATAGAATCACGTCTATACTTCAAAATTAATAGCGATATACATTTTGGTGCTATATCAAATTAATTCGGACACTTCCACAATCAACACTTGATACACATTGTAGTGTTGTATCAATGTCACACAAAAATTCGGTTTAGAGGCCCATCCCCTATCTTCCCCTAAACCATGGAATACATCCCCTACCTCCTCCCACACAACACATGTATATAAACATAGATCATATACAATCAATCAATACATAAAGTTGATGTATTATTCCAGTCGCTATATTCGATAGCTTACTCAATCGATTAGTTTTAGTTCGCCTAATCATCATACATTGTCTACAACAATCAAAACTACCCTCCACGGGTAGCCCAAGCAATTATTTCTATACAGATAATAAAAGCTCCAACAAATAAATTATCAATGTTATCAGAAGTGGGTGATTAACAAATTCAACTCCACCATTTCACAATATAATGAGTCAATTTCATTATTTCCAACTCAATTCCATAAATCCACAACTTTTTCAAATTAATTATACCAATTAATTTATACAACAAATTAGGGTTTTCTACCCCATTTCTCAATATTGACCCAATGGTCTAAATGTCAACAACCAACAACAATACCATTATTTTGGAACCCAAAATACACTTTTTAGAATTAAAATAACAAAACCCTCTTTTAACATTTTGAAACCCTAAGTCCCAAAATTACCCAACTTCAATACTTTATCAAAACAACCAAAAATCTATGTCAAAGACCATAAGAGTGAGTAAGAATCTCTACCTCAAAAGTTGACACCCAACGAAGAAGATGAAGAAAACGAAAAAAGCTCCAAATCCCGAGATTCTTGGATCAAAATATAGCCCTCGACGATCAACAACTTTTTTGTAAAGGCCAAAGGTGAGAAAACAACTCCTACTAGATCAATACCTAGAGAGAAGGCAAGGATCTAGAGAGAGAGGCTCAACAATGGAGTTTTGGCAAAGTAAAAGAGAGAAAAGGATGTCAAAAAGTGATCCAAAAATCAAATCTCGGTTTTATATAAGAGTCACCCCGCTCGAGCGTCAGTCACAGACTCCCGCTCGAGCGGCAGATACACATCTCCAGAACTTTTTGCTGAACCAAGTCCTCGCTCGAGCGTCACACACAAACTCACGCTTGAGCGTCAAAACTCTCGCTCAAGCGTCCAACACTGCAGAAGAAATACTAGAAGATGGAAAATCACGCTCGAGTGTCAAAACTTCCGCTCGAGCGGAGAAGTAACAACGAAGGGCCCGCTCGAGCGTCAAAAGCTCCGCTCGAGTGTGAAGACAAAAATCTGGGCATCTACCTTTGGTTTCTAAGTTCAACCAACCTGAAACAAACCTACCCAACACATCCTATAACTCAAATACAAGGTACGAAAGGATGTAAATAAGATATAAGCAACTACTAACATCCACGGAAACAAGTCCGGATCACTGTACACAAGAAGTAAAACCCGGGATCGCTATAGGGTTCAAAATGAACAATGATTATGAGAGTAATCATAACGGTAAAACTATGTTAATGAGTCAACAAATCTGGAAAGGTTAGAGAATGAGTAGTTGGGTGAGAGTGGAGCAAGTAGCTCAAGAAAAAAGAAATGTCAGTGGAGAAATAGACAGCACCCTCCCAAATCCCTCAAAGTTCTCCTAAAGAGTTCTCTTAAAAGTGCTCTCCTCTTCTTCTTGAATTCTCAAACCTTGGAAAAGTAAGTCTATTTACAGGTTTTTTCCTTGGTACTAAAAGTACCAAGTGGCTAAATAGGGTGAAAACATGTGTCTCTAAGGATCACATGGAATATTTACCAAGTTGAGGTTGCCACGTGCCCCTCTGCGTGTACTATATACTATCTGTTTAGCACAGGTGCCTCAATAACTTCCTTTTTGAACCTCAACAAGTGCACTTGTAGCTGTAATACATGCTGCTACACTTGCCTTCTCAGTTCAGTTTGGCCAAGACATGCATTCTCAAGACTTTAAAGTCTGCTATCAGCCATGTTCGTGTTTACCTCAATGACTCTTTCATCCTTAGCCACCTAACCACAAACTCCCAACTTCCCAGGGCATAGGCCATTACAAGGGTTATGCCTCGTACCAAGCCCAAGGAGGCTTCTTTTTCCTGCCTATGCAACCAAGGTAAGTCTACAACTTGGGTAAATAAGAAGGGAGTCCCTTGCTTTTGGGCTGTCATGCTCCCATCTTCACGGGGTCACCACAGTATACTAGTATACAGGGGCCTGCTATTAGCTCTAACCAATAATCTTTGGGGCCTACTATCAACGCTAAGCTAGCGAGCTTCAAGGCCTGCTATCAATGCCGAGCTAATAATGTTTTGAGGCTTGCTATCAGTGTCAATCATTAACCTCTACTTGTAAGGAGGAAGCCTCCCTCAAAGGCTGCTATCACCCTCGTGAATTTTTTCCCTCTGCAGGTTAATTGCGGTGGTTGTAGTTACTGCAATAACTCTTTCCTTCGACAAGTTCAAATGGCAACGCTGACAGTATTAGAGATGGCGACGCTGCCTCAGTAACTTGACTGTGGCAAGTGATGCCTCTACAAGTTAATTGTGGCGGTTGTAGTTGCTACAAAAATTCCTTTCCCGTAGCAAGTTCAAGTGGTAGCACCGACACTACTAGAGATGGTGGCACAAACAATACTAGAAATGGCGATGCTAAGGCAATATGCCTCAGCAACTTGACCATTACAAGTGTTGCCTCCACAACTTGGCTTAGTCATTTTATTGCGTGGATCCCATTTGGACCTTTGGTAGGTCGGACCTATTCCGGCCCTCTAGTTGACCCATTTTCCTTATTTTCTAGTCCATACTCCTTTAATTATTCTTGCTCATCTAATAAAGGCAACCTCAGCACTCAAATCCATCCTTAATTTCTATCCCTCGACAAGTAGGAAGCGAGACAAATCCATCTTCCATCTCTTTAAGTAGCAAAAACTCGAGCGTACATGGAGGCTATCAAAGTGGGCAATCACAAATCACTTGACTACATTATCCATTTTGACAGATTGCCAAGTTTTACTTGATATTTTGAATGGCATCTGTAAACTAGAGTGAAACATGCGTATTGGTATTAACAATATTAGGAGGTTTAGTTCTAGTTTTACTTTAGTATTACTAAAGTTCTGAGAATTGTAATTGAACCAGCTCACAAGTTGGCTAAAAATGTACTAAATTCTACTAGTTTAAAATATAATTATGTCAATATTCTCAAAAAAAAAAAAAAAAAAAAAGAGCAAACAAACAAACAAAACAAAACATAAAAGTATCTCCACTTGTTTGACTTCCCCAACAATTTGTTGATAAATCTACAATATCTAGGCAAGTACTCTACATCAAAAAAGAAAAAAAAAAAAAAAAAACCTTCTTAATGTAATAGTATTAGTTTAAAATATTTTTAAATTATGTAGTTACTCTTCCGAATTTTTTTTTCTTTTTTGGGTGGAAAGTTTTATATGCACCCCCTCTCCCCCTGAGAATTTTTTTTTTATCATTATTATTTACATTATATGTTTTAATGTATTCACCTCATTAGATTTGAATTATCCAATCATCTCTAGATATTAATAAGCTATGTTAAACTTTTTAACTTTTCCAGGCTTTCCATGAACCACCACTTGATTTTTTTTAGTTAGAAGAGAATTCCACCCTAGTGAGCCACAGCATAATTTTTAATTACAACTACTCCTTTTAAATTAGAAGATAATTTGAAGCAGATCTTATAGATAATGCCGCTTTAATTGAGAGCCTAGTCCCATTGGACTCTCTGTTAGATCGCGATCGCGATCGCAATCGCAATTGGACTACTTGTTGAGGGCTTCCATGAAAAAACAACAAAGGGTGATCCGGTGGGACCATGCATTTCCAATCAAGAATAATAAACAGAATAGGAAATAACTAATTATCTTATCTTTCGAAAATATCAATGTGACACTCTGTTCGCCCAATAATAAGGGTTCATGTAATTATTAGTAAAAAATAAATAAATAAATAATTACAAAGGATTGGTTTGGGAAGTGAGTTAGTTTTTTAGCTTTTTGACTTTTTTGGTTATTTTAGCATGAGCTAAAAAGCTTGGTTTGGGAAAGATTTTTTGACTTTTTTGACTTTTTTTCTGAGAGAAGAGTGTAATGATTATGAATTAGATGTGATGTTTTGTTTTTTATAACTAAAATAGCCTATTTTATCTTTTGTGGCTAAAATAGCCAAAAAAGTCCAATCTAGCTCTTCCCAAACGAAGCCAAAATATAATTGGTTGGGTACACCTTCACGTATTGTTATAAAAAAATTAGATAATTTTTGTGAACGAGTAAAATTCTATTAGGAAACAAATTTGGATTTTTAGTCAAAATCCCTTGTTGTGACTTTTCTTGGTGAAAATAACAGTCTCAATTTTTTTAATTTGTAAACTCTCTCAAGAATATATGTTTCTTTTGAGAAGGACAAAAAAAATTGTTTTTATTTTTTAATAGATGATCTTACCTTTAGATATATATGATATAATTACGTTAAATCTTTTAACGGTATTACTTTTCATCTTCAGTGTTGTGTTATGATATTTTTTTAAAAGTTTGGAAGATTGAATTGTTATTTTGTATATTGTTTTGTTTTTTTGGAGTATTGAGCAGTGTTTGGTATTTAATTTTCAAACTTTAATTCAAACCTTGTTTATTGTATTTGGTGTGGTTGAATGTATTGGAACATCAAAATCATTGGGTATTTGTAATCTCTAGTTTGGTAATTAATTTTCAGTAAATTTTGTTAAATAAAAAATTCTAACAATAGGGTATTTGTAATTTTTCAAACTATACCGAATATATGATTTGGTGTGGTTGAATGTATAGATTACAAATACCCTATGATTTGGTGTGGTTGAATGTATTGGAACATCAAAATAAAATAAGTGAATATATTTGGTTGAAAGAAATAAATGTGCATAAATTGGCAATTTTATCCTTGAGACATGGTCATGTGTCATGCATGTGATCAATTTCCGTCAAAAATTGACAGCCATCACTAGTTGTCCTTAATTGACACAAATTTAACAATTTCAGATCAAATAAGTTACAATTAAAAAATCACGAATTAAATTGATACAAGAATAAATTTCAGAGATTATTGATGTAATTTGTCTAAAGTTTTTCTTGTGAGATTGGAGATTGAACAATATGTATTTCGTTTTGTTATGATTATTTTTAGAAAAATTGCAAATATGCCCCTAAAGTTTGCTTAAATATGATTTAATTCTGAAAATTACATCATACCCCTTGAAGTTTTTAATTTCATAACAAATAAGCTTTTTTATTAATAAATCATTAAGTTAATTAATAGTTTTTAATGATATCAGTAATTTATTTCAATTAATAATTTAGATAATTTTATAGTTATATAGAAGAACAGTTAGGAATTTCATTTTTTCAGTTAATTCTGTTAAATAAAAAATTCTGACAATAGGGTATTTGTAATTTTCCAAACTACATTGGACAATTCGTATTTTAAGTAAATCTCAATGGATGTATTTATAATTTACCTTTATTTTTTTATTGAATAATGATGTTTTGTTTGTTGTAAGATTAACTTTATACTTGTTTGTTTTGGTAATACGTGGCTTGCGTTTTTATTTGTTAATGCTTTATTTAAAAGTAATAATAAAATTTTATTCTGATTTGCAATGACAATATGTAATCTATCTTTTGTTGTTGACACTCTGTTTTAAATTAATACTCTGGTTTGAGTTTTGTTTGGTGACAATCTGTTTATAAATGATAGTATAATTTTATTTTGATTTGTTCATAAAATTGACAATAACAATCTGGTTTGAATTTTGTTTGGTGACAATAAAATTTGACATTTTGTTTCCGAATGGTGGTAAAATTTTATTATAATATTATATTTTTTGTAATTGTGTATTAACAATTATAGTTCACTATAGTGTTTAGTGATGATGATGACATTTTACTATTTAAAACTAAAAATTTATAGTAAAATTTATTGTGAATCAAAGTAAAATTTTAATGTGATAAAAAAAAATTTCTTAAAAGAATTCCATGGCTTACTTGATAAATTTTGATAAGAGAATTCAAAAAATATTAATTTTATAAAAAAACAACATCTAAGTCAAAAATTATATCATTTTAAAATTTAAAATATTTAATTACATAAGGATATTTTGATAACAGTGATGTGTTTTGGAATTTTTAAGAAAAAATTTTGAAAAAATTACTATTAAGTGGTATTTTAAAACATATTTGTAAATACATGAAATAGTTTAAAATATTAATTATTAATCTCCTAAAAGTTTACCATGGTTGTGTAATTTTGTTTCCGACAGCTACAATGAATAATAATTTTCCCAAAATTTTTTTGTACTTATCTTTAATAAATGAAAGTTTTATTATAAGGGGATTTTGACCAAATTTACCTGCAAAATTATTTATTTTTAATTAATTCGACTTTTTGCTATTTATGTTCATTCTTTTAATGAGCATTTTATTTTATTTTATTTTACTTTTTTAAAGACTTTAAACGAAATGATTTCATAGAGTATAATTAGTTATTATCTAGATTATTTTTAAGGTTTATTGGTGGTAAATTCATTTATTCTTCTCTTTTTTTTAATCAAAAATAAAACTTCAATTAATATGATAAAACAGTACATCGTAGTCAATACAACAAACTACCTAACTAGTTGATCATGGTTACAAATAGAAATGGAAATTAAAATAAAGCAAAATATTTCTTACTGCCTAACCATTATCAAAAGTGTGATGTCCCAGATATACTACCGGCCTTATTCTCTTTTTAATTTTGTTTAATTTCTAAATTTTGGGATTTTGATTTCAATCTGAGATCTCATCAACCATGTGAGTTCACCACGTTCCAAAATTTTCGTGTGTTAACATCTTAAGCCAGTTTCGAAATCTAATCTTCTTGTTTCGAGTGCAGAGGCGAATTAGGGTAGAGAAAAGTCTAGTCAAAACTTAGAATCACATCCGGTAAACAAAACCACACGTGCGGGAAAGGAGCCGCACGTGGGGTCTGATGTTGCATGCGTGATAGGTAGAGTTTTGAGGCACAGCTTCTAGAATAAAAGCACGTACGGGGGAAGAAAATCGCATGTGCAGAGGAGAGAAATTGCACGTGTGGCAAAACGCCTACACATGCAGCAAAAGGCATGCACGTGTGGGAATGCGTAGTGAATTTGAAATTTCCTTTTTATTTCCTTTCCTCTTCACTTCTATCATTTTTTCCTCTCTCTCTCTCTCTCTCTCTCTCTACTTTTATCTTTTCTCCTCCTCCTCTCTACATTTACTCCACCAACTTTACATTTCCTTTGGTTTCTCCAAAACCATTAGGATTTTAACCCTATCAAAGGTTACATCTTGTGCAGTGGATATTGGCTTTCGACACTGAGTCTTAGGGCTTTTCTCACCTCTTCTCTCCAAACTCAAGGTAAGAAATTTCTTAGAATTGTATGTATGATTTTAGCATATCTTGACTTAGTATTGATGTGATTTTTGTGTTGAAAGCTTGGGATTTGAAAATGTTGAGTTTTAGAAATGTTTGAAGAGTGATTCCTCTCATGGTTTTTGCATAAATTAGTTGTTTTATGAATTTATGAGACTCTTGGGAGTCCATTGATGGAAGCATTTTTGTAAATGAGAGAAATGTGTTTTTGAAGAAAACTCTAGATTTTTTTGGAAATTGGGGAAAAGTTGATTTTATGAAAAACTTATGCAAATGTTGGTTGATGGGTTGTTTCACACACCAAAAATAAACTCTAAACTGTACCAAATTCCTTAGAATAATAGTAAGTCCAGGTATCAATCCACATGGACAATTGTGAAATTAAACTAATTTAATTGTTAAATTCCTAAATTAATGTTGATTGAAGAGATGGTTGATTCATAAACTAATCTAATAATAAATAAAATAAACTAAGAAATTAAACTAGCAATTATAAATGAAATTGGAACTACCGACTGTGGAAAAACTTAGGGTAATGAATTCACCACTAGTTACATAAATAAGGTTTCAATTTGAAAATCAATTATGTTATGGTTCGAACGAAATAATACTTCGCAACTACAAACTTGAAGCATTGATCAAGAAAATTATCACGTTCAATGTAAGGGCACGAACCATCTCAAGTAATACGAGTCGTTCGCTCTAAACTAGGGTAGCAACACAACTCGTCCCTCGTAGTATGGCTCGTCTCATACTTGGATATGAAATAATAGAAAACCATTGTATAGAAAGCATTCAACAATCACAGAAATCAGAATACTTAAAGAGATAATGGAAAATATATATTTGAAACTTCTTAAACACGATACAATTTGTTCAAACCTTTACATAATCAAAAAGCAAAGAGAAAACCCTATTTACTTAGCTAGGGTTTCATCAAAACCCTAGAAAGAAGAGCCTAGTCACTCATAGAGGAGTGGGAAAAAGGAAAAGAAGAAATTACCTTTGAAGCTTGAGAATCCCTTTTTTCCAAACCCTAGTCTTTTCTCTCTCTTAGAATTTTCAAAACCCTAATCCAGCCTCTTTTTTGTCTTTCTATACCTCTAGCCTTTTCAAACAAATTCAAAATATCACGCATAATTTTCAAGGCACAATCACACGTGGGAGAAACACCACCGCACGTGCGGAGAAGGTTTCGCACGTATGAGAAAAACCCTCCGCACGTGCAATTTTTGCAATAAATGATTGGCTAATTTGGTTGGGCCGCACGTGCGAGAATGGTCCTCTGCATGTCCGGCAAGCTCTTTTTTAGCTAAAAAGCTGTGTTTTTGGTCATTTTGTGCTCCATCCGCATCCAACCTGATTAGCATTAAACAGACATAAAATATACAATTTGCCTGGCAAGTAAGATTAAGGGATCCTAATTACCAGCCTCAATGTTGCACAATTCGGCCTCAATCAGTGGGATTTCCATTGAGAAAATCACAAACTTTCATAAGTACTGTTAAGGCACCCATGAGATGGATGGGTTCTCATGTTGAGAAATTACCCTTGTTAGCATGGTTGAAATATGCTTATATTTTGAAATTTGGTTTTGATTGTAAATATGGAATATCGTCATATGTCACGTATATACATATATATATATATATTGTTGGATGATTTCGAGGAATATTAGTAATTGAGATGATTTTGTGTAACGTCCTCAAAAAAAATAGTACAATAAATATAACCCAAAGCATACATAATTGATAACATAAATCAGAGTAAATAGTCTTTTCATTTCATGAAGTTAATGATACAAAAGAATTTAACATAAATAAATGCCCTATTGGCTTACATCTTTCCAAGCTTCGACTTGGTTATAACAAAAGAGAGACTAGGTCTTACAAATAAACCCTTGGCTATACAAAAAGAATATATAATCAAAACAAGAAGCTCGTGCTTTCAAAAGTCCCTCCCAGCTATTGTCTTGGCGGAGGCATGCCCTCAATACCTAAAAATGTTATCCCCAAATAGGGTGAGCCACAGCCCAGTAAGAATCATCTAACACGGTATATGAAACTTAGCAAAGATATAAGTACACTATGCATACACAACGTCAGTGATAGAACACCCACACTTTATATAGTCATAAGATATCAACTTCAATTCTTAATCCATTTCCATTCGATTCGTTTCATTACATAAGCCAATTTCATCATTTCTTTAACAATCCAAATGAGACTACAACTCATTAGTTCTACAATCACATCATCAACGTATAAACACTTCAAACTTTCCTTTCATGGATATTTCGTCCGTGGGAAATTGTCAAACGGAACCCATGTAAACTTAGGCTATACAAGCACTATAATTGCCATTTTACAAATATTTCGTTCGCGGGATTGGCACCCATGTATAATTTTGAGACTTTCACCCAGAACACTCTGGCCAACATAATTATAATAGAGTCCATTCCCTTTCTCTTCCCAAACAATCATTCATACATATGCAATGTATTAAACACATAATCATACGCAGAGCACATCTTCTTTCTACTCCCAAATAACCATACATATACAATGTATATAAGCATAGTCATATTCAATGACAACCACAAGAGATTAGTTTCAATTCACCTAATCTGCATGCAATTTCTACAACAATCATAGCTATCCTCCACCAATAGCCCAATACAGTTATTTCTAGACAGATATTGTAACAACCCTCATACTGATTACCGAGTAATTACTGAACTAACCACTGATTACCGTTAACTGAGACTGATAATAACTGATAACTGGAATGAATTAAATTACTGAACTGACTGACGGAAATTTGAGGCTGAATCGATTGACCGTATCTGTTCAACTGCATGTTTATCTGTTTGACCGTCCGATTATCTGTTCATGGTTACATGTTTAAACGGCTAATTGAAGGCCTTATCGGCGGCCGAACTGAAAATTGTTTAGTGATTTATGATCATCGTAATTTATGTGATTTAATGGTACAATTATCTGAAAATTGATTAGGAATGATTAAATTAGATTAAAACGAGTTAATTGCAAACTTGGCCATAATTACCAAATTGCCATGTTGAGTGGATCTTTTGTTTAATCACTTATATTGAGCCTTTATGCACTAAATCAAACATTTCTTCTCCCATTCCTTGCACTCAACCGATTCTAGAGAGAGAGTGAGGGACTTGAGTGAATTCATCTTGTATGTTTAGAAATTGAGGAGATTTTGGCTACACTTTGGGGAACTTGAAGAATTGAAGTGTGTATTGGCAAATTGAACCTCAAGATTAGTAATTAAGGAACCTAGGTATGAATTTCATCCTCTTGATTGTGCCTTTAAGTGGATTCATGCATGGTTCATGTTTAATTGAAGAGCTAAGACTTGATTGAGTTCAAATATGTTGGATTATAGTATATATCATGCATGCATGTTTGAATTAATGAGTTTTGAGTTGGATTCATGGTAGAATTGTACATGCATGCTCATGTTTAAGCTTAAGTCCATGTTTTCAACTTGTTTTTGGAACAATTGGCTCTCTAGAGCATCAAATTGGAGCTTTGAAATGATTTGAATCCATGCTTGTTTGCATGTTCTTCATGTTCATGAAATGGGTTTGAAACTTGACTTTAATTGACTCCCCATTGGGCTTTGAATTCTCAAATTGAGCTTTAAAACTTGTTGTATATTGAGTTTAAATGTGTTTTCGAATTTGGGCCCAAGAGGTCGAGTATAGAGTGGTAGGAAGCTTGGTTCGAGCTTGGAAGGCAACTGAAATTCCAGATTTGGCTTCTTCGCTCGAGCGAAGGATTCTCGCCGGCGACCAACGTTTACTACGAGCCACGCCGGCGAAAGATTGGTGGCTCGGCGTAAAATTCAACATCCAAGATTTTTTTCGTTTCATCGGACCGCCGGCGAAGGATTGTTCGCCGAGCGAAGCCTTGATTTTGCAACCTCGCCGGCGAAGGAAGGCTCGCCGAGCGAGGCCCCTGTTAAAGAACTTTTGAAAGTGCCTTCCAACTGTATTTTTGCATCCTCATCTCATCCTATGCATTCTTAGGCCTAGTTTAATGCATCTTAATGAGGATTTAGACATAGAACCACACCGAGGGAATTTAGAGATTTAATTATCATCCTTTCCAACGTAAACTTAGTGTGTGTTCTATTGATTGAGTTTAGGGTTGACTCTGGACGCGCTCTAGCTCTCGATAGCCCAATCACGTGAGTAACAGATGTGTAAAGATATGTTCAAAATGGTTATCTTTTGAATCTTGTTATCGAAGCTGTTCGAATCGATATTATTCTTGAATGAATGTATGTCCTATTTCTGAATGTATTGTGGCATCCTTAGCACCTCGTTATTGGTATTCTGAGCTCTGTCGGTTTCCTTGTGGAACCATACGTTTATCAATGATTGGCCATCATTACTGTTGGGTCTATTAAGGCCCGGTCCTTTTGGACCTTCTGTTATAGGCTAATGGATGTACCACATATGACTGATTGATTGAAATACTGTATAATGAATTGATTTCATTACTGTAAGGGACATTCATTCATAACCTCTTTACACGTTATGTTATTCACTGGGCTTTAGCTCACTGTTATATATATATGTAGGTTCTCAGCCGCCAGACCGAAGCTAGGAGCGTGGGATTGGTCCCCAGTTTTGTCAGCCAAATTTATGTGCCTCCTTTGTGTGAGGTTCCGAGACGCCATGCCATGGCTTGGGGTGTTTTTGTGTCCCCACTAGTCTCCTACTGTTTTGTACTGTTGTACTTTTTGCATAGACTGTTTTACTGTACTGTTATTGAGGGATTGAGTTCCCGTACTGAATATCTGTAATGCTTGTATATCTTGTCAGATGCGAATGCATAAATGTATGGAAAATGTTTTTGACATACAGATTTTCACAGCTCAATGGACACTAGTTATTTACTGTATTGGCTTCCGCCAGTTCTCAGACTCGATTGATTGTATTCATCGTCAAGAGGCCTTTGGTAATCTCGATTTCTTGGCGATTCTGGGACTAAACCCATAGGGCCGGGTTTGGGTCGTGACAGATATGCAATCTCATAACAGATAATTTATCAAAATTTCCAAAGATGTGAAGTATTACATACTCAATTCCACCATCTATTCTAACACTTGCTCAATTTCATGTTTACCCCCAGCAATTTCAATTATTTATATAAAATAATTATGATAGTCATTTTAGGGCAAAAATTTCCTTTTTCCAAATATCAACCCAAGCATCAAACTCAACCATTTTGACCAAACTTAATCTCATTTTCACAACCTACATTCATTTATTTCATATTCAACAACAATCCCTCTTTCCATATCATATCCAAACCCTAGGTTTGCTTGAAACACCCTCAAATCGCATCATTGTTACATAAAAGATAAATAACTAAGCTAAATATCATATGAAGGTATAGAAAAGATCCCTACCTCAAAGGAAGAAAATGAGCCACACGAGAGAGAAACTTCAAGAACACCGAAACCAACTTCTGTTTAGCTCAAAATATAGATCTTGAGATACTCTAACTTTTTCTCAAAGGCACTAGGGTGAAGAGATCGACGGATCTAGATGAAATCTAAGAGAGAAGGGTGAGTTTTAGAGAGAGAATGTGTAGATCTAGGTTTTTGGAAAGTTTTAGAGAGAGAGAAACAAAAAAGTGATTCAAAACATCATCTTCACAGATTGTTATACACACAGTCCGCTCGAGCGTAAAAAGTGACACTCGAGTGTTAGACACAAAGTTCCGCTGGAGCGTGAGAAATTTCACTCAAGCATGGAATACACATTTCCATAAGTCCTGCAGACAAAGGGCCCCGCTCGAGCATGAGACCGAACGCTCGAGCGTCCAATACACTCTTCCAGTATTTGCAAGTCTGCAAAAATACTGAGAGTTGACAAGTCCCGCTCGAGTGCAAGAATAACTGCTCGAGAGGAGGAGCAAAATTTGTGAAACCCGTTCGAGTGGAAAAGCCAAAATCTGAGCATCACAGGTTTAGAAATACAAGCAACCAACCTATTCCAAACGCACAATTACAACCCGATAACCAAATTAAAAGGGAGACAAGGGAAACAAGATATGTATAACCATTCTAAATCATACCAACCCGAGTCCGAAATACGATAGATAACGGGTCAAAACCGGAATCGCTATATTTTGAGAAATGTTGAACATTATGTTAACATTGAGAGAATGTTGTAAATTTAGGAATTTTCTTATTGAGGATAAATACAAATGTAATTGCATTCCATTCATTCATCACATGACTTTTGAATAATATTTTATTAAAGCTATGATTTTGGAAAGATTAGGTCATTGTTTTGAGATGACTTTTGAAACTTAAATTATTTTAGGGTAAATACGGTTGTATGTCCGGATAAGAGATGTAGTTTGAGAATTAAGTTGGCCTAAGTGTCCATAGTGAAAGACCAAAAATACACGCGGGGCAGGTACCACGTGCCTTCCGGTTAAGAGCAGGTAAAGTGGGTTTGGTAGAGTCTTGAAAGACCTACTTGCAATTACCAATCTAGGGATTACTTGAGTCGTATTACCACTCTATATTGTGATTTTATTACATTGATATATTAATGTTTTCGAAATAAGCATTGTCATGAGATTTCAAAGAGATAAGAACTCGTGGTTTTGAAGCATGGCATAGCATTGCATGCATACTTTAAGACTACTTAAAACATATATATTTTGTTAAGATCTTCCTATTGGGTTTTTTGTTAACCACTAGTGGATTTGTGCAGGAAATGATGTGGTGATTCCACCTTAGTGAAGGCTAGTAGATGTTTTGTTTTTTTTTTTTTTTTTTTTTTTTAAGAGCACAAGACTCTTTTGCTTATTTATTATATTTTTTACAAGCCACGGACTTATGTGTATGGGTTGTAAACCATTTATTTGTAACTAGGTTTAAACCTTAGAACTTGTGGCCCGAGGGTATTTATTTTGTATTTGTTTCTTTTGTTATTTATTTATCTCACACGCTATAAATTCATACCTTAGAGGAGATTGAATATGTAATTGTATGTGGACCTCTTTTGTAAATCTCTTATTTATCAAGGAATACAACTATAGAGATTTGATTAGTTAATGATGATCGAAGTATTACGATTATTTAATTGAGATGGATTAAATCAGGGTTATCATATGTTAATTATTTGGAGACGTTACAAAAAGAAAAGCGGGTGTCTCCATAAGCATGGATACGAGAAAATGCCGCAAAACGTGCCAACAATGGAGATATGACATTAAGTTCAAATATTGATCATTTTTTTAGATAAGGACATGATTAATTAAATTGTTTGATAAGAATGATAAATTATTGTTTCAAAATATTTTTTATTATTTTTCATTATTTCCCATTATTGCCAAATCGCTGCTAAACCATCACGAACATCGAAAAAGTCACTGGAGGTGGCCAATAGTGGCGATTGGTGATAGTGGTGATGTAGATAGATAGAAAGATTGAGTGAACAAATAAGTAACACATGGACAAATAAAAAGATGACACATAGATAGACATGTGAACAAATAAGTAATGTGGACACATAAGCGGGATAATGGACATATATACACATAAGTACAAATAATATAGTCTTTCAAATTGTTTTATCTAAGGTAAGAGATATGTATGAATTTGTGCATAATTGTTTTCTTTGTGTACTGGGTTTTTATGGATTTTTTACTGACTTTATTATTGAAGTACCCTTCTGGTTGACAACCAACTAAGGGTGGACAAAGATTTTGTGTTTACGCAAACCCGGCCCGATCCTAACATCGAGTCTCTATATCTACCTAAGCCCAGTCTAAAAAATAATTATAAATCTTAAGCACACCTATCGGGTTATATGTTAAAAAAATTAAATCATTCTATAATTAAATTCAATCACATATTATATTTCTTAAATATATATTTTGACATCATTATAAATTTAAAAAAAAAATTGTATATAAATTGAAATATTTCTTAAATAAATTCAATCACACATCACCACAAATGTGAGTTTTAATAAAATCAATAAAGATAAAGTTTAGATCCTAACAAAAAAAATATTTTTTAATGTATTATAAATAAATAATTAATTAATTAATTTAATAGCGGCTAGGCCGGACTGAGCTAGGTTAAAAGTATAAATCCCAAGCCGCTCATCAATATTTCAAACTGAAAATTTTGGCCCAGCCCGACCTTATAGGTCAAAGCAACCTTTCCAAGTTCTAGAAAAATAGGACTAGGTCGAGCAAGTCGGATAAGCCGACAGACTAATTGTCATAGCTCAAACCCACCCCTATAAGTTTTGCGTCGTAACCGGCCAATAATCTTTGGATTACCTAAGGCTTCCGAATAGAATAACAAATAATAAGGGGCTGTGTAAACATATAAGACAGAAATTTTCACAATAAAACTTATATATATACACCTGTGACGTCATAGATATAGTAGCCTTACGTCACCTATATAAAAAATAAAGTCAAAAGGGGACCCAATACAGATGTAATAGCCAAAAGAAACTTGTTCATAGCTTCAAAGGACAACAAAGTCTCAAACATATGACATACAAACTTGAGTTGATCACAAAAGGGAACCTCCTCGAGATGCACAACAGCTGGCTAACAAAACAGAGACTCTAGGCAGCAGCTTAGACTTGGTCACACGCCTACTCATCTACATACATAATATAAATAGTGAGTGGAAGCCCAGTGAATAATAACAAAGTAAAGGTTTTGATGAATGATGTCCGTAACAAAAACAGAGCCTTGTACATAATCAGATTTCAAAGCAGAAACAGTTTCATATACATAATCTTATTTGTATTCCAAGTCTATACATTTCATATGATAGTACGTGGTACACCTATTAGAGTTAACAAATCTGATGACTTATGAAGGGACGGTCGTGAAGGCATTCCGATGACCCATAAAGGGACAACCATAAAGGCATTCCGATAATTCATGTGCACAGAGACATTTCCGATGACCCATAAAGGGATACATATCATATGATGCTAAGAATGCCACGAATACATGTCAAAAACTTGGAAAATCATTCATTCAAACAAAACATAGCAGTTCAGAAACTAATCATTACATATCATCAGAAATAATTAAAATTAAATATAACTTTACAAAGTTATTACTCACAGATGGCTCCGATAGCAAAATAGAGAAAGCGGGCGATTTGGATAGTCTATGGCGCGTGACCTACACAAATACATAGTAGATACATATTGAAACACACACTCAGAATATACTTAACTCATTACGTTTCGTTCTTACTGTGTTTCTAAGTCTTATCCTCATTATTATGTCTTAATCTTGGCCTAGGAATGCCTAGGATACAATGAGGATACTAAAATGCACTTGAAAACATTTAATCAAATATGCTAGAAACAAGGGTCTCGCTCGAGCGCAACTTCATTCGCTCGAGCGAACGTCCAAGCATGTGAGTGGTCGCTTGAGCACAACTTCCTTCACTCGAGTAGATGTCCAAGAATATGAGTGGTCGCTCGAGTATAACTTTCTTCGCTCGAGCAGTCTGTAAACTTTGCAAAAGTACTGGTTGCTTGATTTTTTCGCTCGACACATGCTCGACTGTCGCTCAAGCGTAAGACTGAGGTCTTCGCTCGAGCGTAACTCTTGTCGCTTGAGTGGTCTGCAAAAATTGTAAACTTCTAGGAACATGCAATTTATGCTCAAACCAACTTTGGTCGCTCAAGCAGGAGTGCCAAAGAAAGAGTGGTCACTCGAGCGCAAGTTCTGCCGCTCAAATGGAGAGCAAACTTTTGAAAATTTCAAATTTGCTCCCAAGCTCAAAACTCGAATTCAAAGCCACAAATCATGTTCTTTTGGGCCAAAAGCTTGAGAACACATGTGTAAACTTGCAAAACATCATGAATTCAAAACCATTTCGAAAAATTAAAGCCCGAAAGCATGCCAATTGAATCAAACCAAACTTAAAATGGTGAAAACATAACATGCATGTATTAATTCATGTTCTACACTTTGAAAACATGATCAACGAATGTTAAATGATGTGAAATGAGACCAAATGTCAAAATCATACTAGAATGAACACATGCACGTATAAATTTCTTGGAAACAACCTCAAAACATGACAAAATGAGCATACAAGCATGAACCGTGTTCAATTCTACCATCTAAATTAAATTCTCTTTGAATTATGCAAAAATTAGCTTAAACTCATAGAGTGTGAGTTAATTCCTTACCTAAAGTCGACAATTCCCTTAGATTCTAGCTAGGCTTGACTAACTATCACCAATTCTTGATCAATCTAAGCAATTCTCCCTTAGACTTCTTGGATTTGATCTCTTTCCTTAGTCTCTCTTTCCCTCTCATGTTTGAAGCTCAAGAGTGAAGTTACAAGAGTGTAAGGTGTCTCAATAGTGCTAGAAGTGGCCTTAAATAGGCTTGATTAGGGAGCTCTAATTAAGCTAAGTAATGGCAATTATTATATTATAATTATTTCGTTCTGAATTGAATTTCAATACAACGTACCATAAAATTCTAAAAATTTCACATAACACATATACCAAGTCAATTTCATGATCGGATGCCGATAAGGCCTTCAATTCGCAAAAAATAACAGAATCTCAAACAGATATTCCTATGATAAACAGATAGAAACACAAATAATGCAACACATATGCAATTAATTCATAATTTCATCTCAATTACTTATTAGACATACTTAATCATGGATTATCCGTTAATCATGGGTGGGGGTTGTTACAGTCTTCCCCCCTTAAAGAGTTTGGTCCTCCAAACTCGAATTACCTTCATTTTGGAAGAACATTGGGTCCAAAGAAAACAAATTAGGATATCTCCTCATCATATCTTCCTCCGTCTCCCAAGTTGCATAGGTTCTTCCATGGTTCTGCCAATCAACCTTTACCAGTGGGATTTCCTTGTTCCTTTTGATTCGATAATTCACAATCTGTATTGGTCTCTCTTTGTACGTATAGTCATCTTTCAAAAGCATATGAGTCGGTTCAATCACATAGAGTGGATTTCGTAAATAGTCCCAAAGCATTGAGACATGAAAAACATTATACATATGTTCCATAACCGGCAATAAGGCTACCCGATACATCACTGGATTGATCTTTTCAAGGATTTCATATAGCCCAACATATTTCTGTGCCAATTTGCCTTTTACTCCAAACTGTGTTTGCCCTTTCATAGGAGTCACCTTGATAAACACTTGGTCCCCGACTTCATATTCTCAATCTTTTCTTCGAACATCTGCGTAACTCTTTTGGCAGCTCTGTGCAGTTTTCAATCTCTGCTAAATTAATTTCACATTTTCAGTTGTTTCTTGCACAAGTTTCGGTCCCAACAAAGGTCTATCGCCTACTTCGGCCCAACGAATCAGAGATCGGCATTTCCTACCATACAACACTTCATAAGGAGCCATACTGATACTTGAATGATAACTGCTGTTGTACACAAACTCAGCCAAAGGTAGATAAGTCTCCTAATTTCCTTGGAAATCTAATACACACATTCTGAGCATATCTTCCAGGGTTTGCATAGTTCATTCTGATTGGCCATCTATCTATGGGTGATAAGCACTGCTCAATTTTAACTCAGTTCCCAAAGCTTGCTGTAGACTCTGCTAGAATCTTGAAATGAACTTAAGATCTCTGTCAGAGACAATAGATACTGGCACACTATGTAATCTTACTATCTCATTTACATAAATGTTAGCCAATTTATCGGCATTATACAAAGATTTGACAAGCAAAAAGTGGACAGATTTAGTTAAACGATTTGCAATGACCCAAATAGAATCCATACCTTGAGAAGAGCGAAGCAATGCCACAATGAAGTCCATAGTAATATACTCTCATTTTTGTTCCGGTATTGGAAACGGCTGAAGCAACCCAGCAGGTCGTTGATGTCCGGCTTTAACTTGTTGAAAATGCAAACATCTAGCCACAAAATCAGCAATGTTTTTTTTCATTTCAGGCCACCAGAAATTATGTTTCAAATCCTTCTACATTTTTGTGTTTCCCGGGTGCATAGCAAACTTTAAGTTGTGAGCTTCAGTCATAACACGTGTTCTCAAATCCAGACAATCCAACACACAAAGTCGATTCTGAAACTTCAACACATTGTTCTCAAACACAAATCCTGGCCTTGGTTTTGAGTCAGTTTCATCAACAATCTTCTTCAAAAATTCATCCTGCAATTGTCTTTCTTTAATTTCTTCAAGTATGGCAGGTTGGGCAGAAATAGCGGCTAAGACTCCACCTTGTTCTCGCAACACAATTTCAATCTCATTTCGTTCCAAGTCACATAACAATTCTTTCTAACCAGTGAGTAAACATGACAAATTCCCAATTGATTTCTAGCTCAAAGCATCGGCAAAGGTATTTGCCTATCTTGGATGATATAGGATTTGCAAGTCATAATCTTTAATCAACTCTAACCATCTTCTCTGTCTCATGTTCAATTCTTTTTAGGTGAAGAAATATTTCAGGCTTTTATGATCGGTATACACCTCGTAAGTCGCACCATACAGATAGTATCGCCAAATTTTCAAAGCAAACACTACAGCTGCTAGTTCAAGATCGTGGGTCGGATAGTTCTTTTCATGTGGACGGAGTTACCAAGAAGCATAAGCAATTGCCTTACCATTTTGCATTACTACACATCCCAACCCTTTATATGAAGCGTCACTATAAATTTGAAACCCATTAGTACCATTGGATAAAGTTAAAATTGGTGCAGTCACTAACATGGTTTTCAATTCTTGAAAGGCGGATTCTCTTTGATCATTCCAATCAAACGGCACATTTTTTTGTGTCAACTATGTCAATGGCATGGCAAGTTTGGAGAAGTATTTCACAAATCTTCTATAATAGCCAGCAAGCCCCAGAAAACTTCTAACTTTAGAAACATTCATCAGTCTTGGCCAGTCTACAATACCTTCAATCTTTTGTGGGTCGACTAATATGCCGTCCTTATTGATCACATGGCCCATAAAAGTCAAACAATCAAGCCAAAATTCGCATTTGGAAAATTTTGCATAAAGTTTCCTTTCTCTCAAGGTCTGTAGCACAATTCTTAGATGATTTTCATGTTCTTCCCTGCTTTTGGAATAAATCAAAATATCATCAATAAACACAACCACAAACTCATCAAGAAATTGTTTGAACACCTTATTCATTAGGTCCATAAAAGTTGCAGGTGCATTAGTTACCCCAAACGACATCACCAGAAACTCATAATGTCCATATCTAGTTCGGAATGTGGTTTTCTCTATATCTTCTGCTTTAACTTTCAATTGGTGGTATCCAGATCTAAGATCAATTTTTGAAAAGACTTGGGCTCCCTATAGTTGGTCAAACAAATCATCCATTCAGGGCAAAGGATATTGTTCTTGATAGTTACTCTATTCAATTCCCAGTAATCTATACATAACTTCAAAGACCCATCTTTCTTTTTAACAAAAAAAAAATGGAGCACCCTAAGGTGAAGTGCTCGGGCAAATAAACTTCTTGTCTAACAGTTCTTGAAGTTGAGTTTTCAATTCTTTCAGTTCAGAAGTCGACATTCTATATGGAGTTTTGGAAATCGGTTATGTTCTAGATACAACATCAATAGTAAACTCAATTTCCCTATCAATTAAATCTCCGGGCAAGTCATTTGGAAATACATCAGAAAATTCATTTACAATAGAAATGTTCTCTATAGTAGAACTATCAGAAGTCATAGTCAACACGCAACATAAGTAACCCCGACACCCTTTTCGTAATAGCTTCCTGGCTTTCACAAAAGAGATCAAATACGGTACCATTCCCAACAAATACAAACTCAGGCATACCAAGTGGTCAAAACACAACAGTTTTATTCACACAATCAATGGCTGCACAATACTTCGTCAACCAATCCATGCCCAATATACAGTCAAATGGTCAATGCTCAAAGGCAGCAAATCAACATACAATGCCATATCACCAATCATAATAACACATGCTGGAAAAACATAAGCACATATCATAGAACCTCCAGATGGTGTAAACACAGATAGTAAACAATTCATAGGTTCTAAAGGTCTAATTAATTTCTGAGAAAAAGCATGCGATACAAACAAGTGGATATAACCAGAATCTATCAAAACATATACAGTTTGGGCACAGATCAAAATTATACCTGACACCACAGACTCGGTGTTCTATACACCCCTTGGCACCAGTGTGAACACTATCCCTTGTCTTAGCGTTTCATTCCCGGTGTTACCCCTGGCATTAGTTCTAGCATTTGTCCTTACGGAAGCAGATCCAGCTGAACTTGCTGCGGGGCGATTGGCATTCTCGAACCGGGTTGGACAATCTCTCATCACGTGGCTCGTTTTACCACATTTAAAATAAACACCCATTGTTCGATAACAAACGCCTTTACGTTTCCTTCCACAATCCGGACAAATTAGTATAGACCCACTACTTTGACTAGAGCTACTGGAGGATCCCATGTTTTGTTTCTTACTTCCAAAGGAGTTGCCCTTTCGAAACTTGTTTCTCGACCTTTTACCTCTCCATTATGTTATTGTTGGGGCCTTGCCTTGCTTCATAGCTGCTAAGGTAACTTTCGTCATCAATGCTCTATCTAATACTTCCACATACGTAGGCAACCTCAAGACGCCAACCCGGTCAAACACTTCCAAAGTCAAGCCTCCTTCAAATTTTCATGCCTTTTTATAATCGGTACCCACCACGTATGAAGCAAACCTAGCCAATTCAGTGAACTTGGCCTCATACTCTGTTATTGACATGTTGCCCTGTTTGAGTTCTTGGAATTCAAAAACTTTTCGATCCTGAAAACATTGAGGGAAATACTTGTTGTAGAAGATTTCCTTGAAGTGAGTCCATGTCATGTTCCCATTATCATTTTGGATTAACAACCACAACCTTCGGGCTTGATCCTTTAAAGTATAGGTAGCCAAGAGCACCTTTTAAGTCTCAGAGTAGTGAAAGACTTCATATAGCTTTTCCATTTCGAGTAACCATGTCTCAGCCTTTAATGGTTCAATCTCACCCAAGAACGTTGGCGGTTTCATTTTCATAAACTTCTAGGTTAGATTGATTATGTCATTGTTATCTGGTTCATTTTGTACTGATGGAGGCGGAGGAGGCATGGATTGTTGTCTCAGAGATTTCATTAAGGCTACAAGCATTTCTTCCATGCAACTCATGCGAGCCTCAGAGGATCCTGCTGCATCATCACTTCTTGCATTTTCCATCACCATAGGTAAACAAGACAATAATAAACATAGGCATAATAGTCTTGTTCTCTGTGTTCAATTCCAAATATATTTGCTTCATATTAATTCATATGTGTCCACATCAATTCATTTTAGTTCAGGTATGTTCAAATAGGCTACACACCCACACATGCAAAAGAAATGCCCCTAATTCTTTTCTAGGACATTTTATAGCTCATATGGACTCGAGTGTGCGGTATAACTCGTGCTTTGATACCACTCTATCATGACCCAAACCCGCCCCCTATAGGTTTAGCGTCATAACCGGCCAGTAATCTTTAGATTACCTAAAGCCTCTGAAGAGAATAACAAACAATAAGGAGCTGCGGAAGCAATATATAAAACATACATAGTCCATAGAGCTGTGTGGACATATATGGGATAAAAATTTTCAAAATAAAACTTATATATATACACCTGTGATGTCATAGATATGGTAGCCTTACGTCACCCATATACACAAATAAAGTCAAAAGGGGACTAGCCTAATACAGATGCAATAGTCAAAAGAAACTTGTTCATAGCTTCAAAGGACAACAAAGTCTCAAACATGTGCCACACAAACTTGACTTGATCACAAAAGGGAACCTCCTCATGATGCATAACAACTGGCTGACAAAACAGAGACTCCAGGCAGCAACTTAGGCCTGGTCACGGGCTTGCTCACCTACATACAAAATATAAATAGTGAGCGGAAGCCCAATGAATAATAACAAAGTAAAGGTTTTGATGAATGATGTCCGTAACAGAAACAGAGTCTTGTACATAATTAGATTTCAAAGCAGAAACAATTTCATATACATAATCTTATTCGTATTCCAAGTCCATACATTTCATATGATAGTACGTAGTACATCCATTAACGTTAACAAATCCGATGACTCATGAAAGGACAGCCATGAAGGCATTCCGATGACCCATAAAGGGACGACCATAAGGCATTCCGATGACTCATATGCATAGAGATGTTTCCGATGACCCACAAAGGGATGGCCATAAAAGCATTTCGATAACCTATAAAGGGACGCATATCATATGATGCCAAAGATGCCACGAATACATTTCAGAAACTTGGAAAATCATTCATTCAAACAAAACATAGCAGTTTAGAAACTGATCATCACGTATCATCATAAATAATTAAAGTTAAACATAACTTTACAAAGATATTACTGACAAATGGTTCCGATAGCAAAATAGAGAAAGCAGGCGATTCGGATAGTCTATAGCACTTAACCTACACAAACACATAGCAGATATATATTGAAACACACGCTCGGAATATACTTAACTCATTACGTTTCGTTCTTAATGTGTTTTTAAGTCTTATCCTCATTATTATGTCTTAATCTTGGCCTAGAAATGCCTAGGATACAATGAGGATACTAAAATACACTTGAAAACACTTAGTTAAATATGCTAGAAACAAGGGTCTCGCTCGAGTGCAACTTCCATCACTCGAGCGGACATCCAAGCATGTTAGTGGTCACTCGAGCGGACATCCAAGCATGTGAGTGGTCATTTGAACGCAACTTCCTTCGCTCGAGCAATCTGTAAACTTTGCAAAAGTACTGGTTGCTTGATTTTTCTGCTCGACAGGTCGCTCAAGTATGAGACTGAGGTCTTCACTTGAGCGCAACTCTTGTCGCCCGCACAGTTTGCAAAAATTGTAAACTTCTGAAAGCATGCATTTTACGCTCGAGCCAACTTTTGATCGCTCGAGCGGGAGTGCCAAAGAAAGAGTGGTTGCTCGAACACAGATTCTGTCGCTAGAGCGAAAAGTAGAATTTTGGAATTTCCAGATTTGCTCCCAAGCTCAAAACTCGAATTCAAAGCCATAAATCATGTTCTTTTGGGCCAAAAGCTTGAGAAAACATGTGTAAACTTGCAAAACATCATGAATTCAAAACCATTTCGCAAAATCAGAGCCCAAAAGCATGCCAATTGAATCAAACCAAACTTGAAATGGTAAAAACATAACATGCATGTATTAATTCATGTTTTACACTTTGAAAACATGATCAACAAATGTCAAATGATGTGAAATGAGACCAAATGTCAAAACCATGCTAGAATGAACACATGCACGTATAAATTTCTTGGAAATAACCTCAAAACATGATAAAATGAGCATGCAAGCATGAACCATATTCAATTCTACCATCTAAATTCAATTCTCTTTGAATTATGCAAAATTTGACTTAAACTCATAGAGTGTGGGTTAATTCCTTACCTAAGGTCTACAATTCCCTTAGATTCTAGCTAGGCTTAACTAACTATCACCAATTCTTGATCAATCTAAGCAATTCTCCCTTAGACCTCTTGGATTTGGTCTCTTTCCTTGGTCTCTCTTGCCCTCTCACGTTTAAAGCTCAAGAGTGAAGTCACAAGAGTGTAAGGTGTCTCAATAGTGCTAGAAGTGGCCTTAAATAGGCTTGATTAAGGAGCTCTAATTAAGCTAAGTAATGGCAATTATTATATTATAATTATTTTGTTCTGAATCGAATTTCAATTCAGCCTATCATAAAATTCTAAAAATTCCACATAACATATATACCAAGTCAATTTCATGATCAGATGCCGATAAGGCCTTCAATTCGCAAACTATAACAGAATCTCAAACAGATATTCCTACGATAAACAGATAGAAACACAAATAATGTAACACACATGTAATTAATTCAGAATTTCATCTCAATTACTTATTAGGCATACTTAATCATGGATTATCCGTTAATCATGGGTCAAAATTGTTACACTGATGTACACCCCTACAACCAATTGTGACAAGGTTAACCTCAATATTGCTGACATACATTTTGAACCTACGATTACATCGTAAAATCATATTTTAAATTTGCATTTTTAAAAAGTCGATTAATTTGCTAAATAATTTGAAATGTCAATTAATTGAATAAATAGTTTGATTTTTTTGAAATATTTAGAAGAAAAAAAAAAAAAGAGGTTTATCTCCATCAACTTAATTATTATGTTTGGCAATGGATTTTTGACTAAAAAAAGACAAAAAGACAAAATTGGCTACATAAGCCAATAAGATAAAATGTTCCATCCAAACCATAATCATTACACTTTTTCTCTCACAAAAGTCAAAAAAATCAAAAACAAAAATCAAACGAGACTAAAAAAAATTAAGCTAAAATAGTCAAAAAGTCAAACTATTTTAACTCTTCTCAAACGTAGATTGAGTGGCTGTTCTACAAAAAGACAATAAGATGGCCTACTAAAATTCACAAAATGACAAAATAAGATAAAATAGCCAATAGGATAAAATGTAACATCAAATCCATAATCTTTTCAAACACAAAAAATTTAGACTACTAAAATAGTCAAAAACTAAAATAACCTACTAAATAGCAACTTCTTAAACACCCACAAAATAGGCTAAAATAATTAATAAGACAAAATATCAAATCAAACTTATAATCATTTTACTTTTTATTTGACAAGTATCATATTCAATTATAAAAAATTTAATTATTTTTTTAAATATAAAAATTTTAATTTATTAAAATAATTAAAAATTAAAATAACTTATTAAAATAATAACTTTTCAAAGGGATGTTGGAATTTACCACCAACCTATTCTAGCAATTAGGAGTTGAGTCTGACTCAGAATTATTTTGACGTGTCCATCACTGCAAACATCAAAGATATAAAATAAACAATTAGCACCCCCCCAAAAAAAAAAAAAAGTTCCAGCTTTGTGTGGCAATGACAAACCATTTATTGGGGGAAGAAACTTTTGGAGGATTACACCCTGCAATAAAAAAATTTCTTCAATCAAAGTTCGTTGTGCAGTCCAATTGAATTATTTCAAACAATAACATTGTGTGTATATGCTTATATTTTTCATGTACTTAAGGAGTTATTTGGAATGTCTTAAATAAATATATTTTTTATTTTTTTAAATTAAAAAATTAAGGTTAAAAATATGAATGTTTGGGTTAACTTTTTAACTTTTTATAAAAAAATATATAATAAAAAATTATAAAAATTAATTTGTAAGAAAAAATTAGAATTGAAAGTTGTGCAGTCGTAATTGTTAACTTTTGGTAAATATGATAACTTTTTAACTTTTTAAGTAACTTTTTGACTTTTTTAACTTTTTTGAGACTTCCCAAACTTGGCCTTAGCAATGGAGTAGCCCTTCTTCTTCCGAATCCAAATCTTCAGTGCCCTTTTTCTGCGGCACACCCCTGTAGCCTTCCAAAACGACGTCATTTTGGAGGGGGTTTTTTTTTTTTCTTTTCTTTTGTTTTTCTTCTTTGATTCGATAACAGAGGGGAGAGCAAGGGAAGAAGAGAGAGAAGAAATGAGAAGAAGAGGGAAGAAGAAGGAAGAGGGCAGCCCGTCGCAGCCATGGTGGTGGTGAGGTCGAAGGAGCAGCCCCAAGCAGCTATGGCGGCTCCAGATCTGGCCGGAGTGGAAGAGAACTTGTCCTCTCCCTCTCTCTTCTTCCTGCAATCTGGCTCCCTCCGCCCTTTTTTTCTCTTCTCCTCTTCTTTTCCTCTCTCTCTCTTCTTCCCCTCCCCTCCTCTCTGTTATTGAATCAAAGAAGAAGAAAAAAAAAAAAAAAAAGGAACCTTCAAAACGACATCGTTTTGAAAGGCTACAGGGGTGTGCCGCATGAAAAGGGCACCGAAGATCCGGATTCTTCTTCTTCCTTCTCCTGCATGGATAAGTGGGACTCATGTGGCATTTTGAAAAGAATAATGTCAAGCAATGTTAGGGAGTTTTAAATATATATATATATATATATTAAAATTTTTACACACATGCACGGGACTTACGCTATATGAGATTTATATTTGTATAAATATTGTGTATAATTTTTAATAATTTGTTTAAAAGAAATACTATAGTATGCAAGTTATGATTACAAATATTTTAAGTTAATCATGCAAGAGTCATAACTAAAAAAAATATAAATTATAACCAACCACCATAAAGTATAGCTAAAAAAATTTCAAATAATATCGTAACTAATATCATAAAAAATTATAATTAACAACTTAATAAATCATAAATAAATATCACAAAAATTGTAATTAAGATGCATAAGTACAATACAATTTCCTTTTATTCAAACGTATGTAGCATTTCTGAATAACAGTGATGATTTAAAGGAAAATGTCTCGTAATTTAAATTTTGTGGTTTAAAAGTGGTTTAAATGGTTAAAACGACGTCATTTTGATCAATTTTATTTTGTTCTGTACTCAAAACGATATCGTTTTAACCATTTATATCACTTTTAAATCACAAAATTAGAGGTACGTAATATTGCCGTGATCTAAAATTCTAAATAAAATTCTATGAAGCTGACATGTTCCAAAAAAAAAAAAAAAAAAAATCAAATCAAAACAGGACATTATGATAGACTCCACACAACTGCCAGAGCTCCAAAGCTCTGAAACATTTTTCCTCTCAATAATGATTCACGAAAGCCAACTGCAGCTTTATCATTGTCAGCTGAGCACAAAGTGGATGGGCCCAATTAAAGTACTGGAAGATTATTGTGGAGGATCCAATGGTGGGAAATGTGATAAATACAACAAAGATTTGCTTAAAACCCACAGGATATTCTCAAAATATCATAGTTTAGTTTTAACAATCATATATTTATAGTTGTTTATAAACTCAAAAGGCAAAATCAAATATTTTCTACCTTTACCCTCTCTCTCTCTCTCTCTCTCTCTCTATATATATATAATCCTTTATGCCCCTATGCAACCACCAATCAACCAAAGCTCAAAACAATCAACAAAAACAAACTAGCCATGTCTGCTTCAGCTACTACTTCTACTTCTACTTCTTCCTCGACTACTCAGCTCGTCCAAGATATTCTTCAACAATTCTACTCAAGTAGAAGATTGCTGCTGCACACCCCACTTTACCAATCATCAACGGCTACGGCTGCAGCGACTCCTCCGGCTAGCAGAAACGCGAGTGAAGCCTATGGAGCAGCGGCTGCCGGGGGGGACAATACTTTTGATGCGAATGTTGTGATGGTCCTTTCAGTCCTCTTGTGTGCACTAATATGCTCACTGGGATTGAATTCCATCATTAGGTGTGCATTAAAGTGCTCGAGTATAGTAGTTGCCTCATCATCAGAGTCTGGAGGAGGAGTCAACCCATCATCAGCTTGCAGGCTAGCCAACACTGGAATCAAGAAAAAGGCACTGAAGACTTTCCCAACACTGAACTACTCAGCAGAGTTGAAGAATAAACAAGTGCCAGGGGGGTTGGTATTGGACACTGAATGTGTTATATGTCTATCAGAGTTCACGAGCGGTGAGCGAGTAAGAGTCCTGCCGAAGTGCCACCACGGTTTCCATGTCCACTGCATCGACAAGTGGCTCAATTCACACTCCTCATGCCCTACCTGCAGGCACTGCCTCATTGACACATGCCAAAACATCGTCTGCTGCACCCAGCCACCTCTGCCGTCTACGCCTATGCCTACCTCATCATCTGCAGCTCCTCCTCCTCCGCCGCCGCCACAGGAAACAATCATAAATATTGCACCTCTTGAACCAGAAGGTTTGATTTGTAATTACCGGGGAATTAGTTAAATCATTTATTTTCTTTTTCTTAATTGTATGATTGATGCTGCTGCTTGGGTTGACCTCTTGTTTATCTGTACTCTTCTTCTTCATCTGGGTTGGGGGTTTCCCGGAGAAGAAATTTAATTTTAGTAGTACTGGGGAATTGATTGTATAATTGTACATAACTTTCAATTGTTTTGTAGCTGTTTGCATTATTGTTTTCCTATTTCCATTAATTCCATGAAATTGTGGTGCATTCACTCAATATTCCAGCAAAGCTGATTGATTAATTATATAAAAATCAGAGCTCCACCGGTAGTGTGTATACTTAAATCTTTTTCCACATACATGATATATGAAACAAATATTTAAAAAACCCAGAGTGGTTTTAGTTTTCCAAAAAGGGTTTTAGAGAAAAACTATGAAACCAAAATGGACTAGAACCAGTTAGATTCCTCACTAATTCAGCTGAGTCAACAAACACAAACCGATGTATACATATAGTGGGTATATAATATATGTATATATATAAAGATCTACTCTATGCATTATATATTGCAAAAGTGCACAATCATATTATAGTATAAATATTACATTATGCTATGTTTGTGTATGCTCAGGAAAATGAAAATTATAGACTAGAAAAAAACACAGTCGTCATGATGAAGAATGATTAAAAATTGGAACAAATGCCTTTAAATAGCACCTCCTTTTGTATCTATCTCAACTCAATCCCACACTTGCAACTAGATTCCAGCCTCATTTGGGGATTAAATATTTTAATTAAAAAATCAAGAAATCACTATAAGTTATTACATTATGTTTTTTATTTTTTTAATGTATCTTTTTGTAAAAATTAAAAAATTATCAAAATAACACGCAAGCATTAACCAAATTGCACTCATTATTATTACTGTATACAAACAGAATGGAATTATACAATTCCCCGGGACACAAACGCACCCAAAGTGGGGGAAAAAGTAATAAAAAAAAAAAAAATTTAAAAAAAAGACACACAGAGGTGGATGTTCATTCCATTAGTGGAGCACAGAATGAATGGAAGCTGAGAGGGAAATCACCATTTTTGTGAGTTCAATCAAATAAAACCTGTACTGCAAAGGTGGATTTTGTTTCATAGTACTCAAATCTCACTTGGAGCCTGTATTCAGCCTGGCGGCGAAGATAGATTATGGCTTCGTTTGGATGTAGGTTGGTTTTTAATTTTTTAATCATTTTGATTATTTTAGTATGTGGTTAAAAGTTTTGTTTATGATAGATTTTTTAATTTTTTTTTTTTTGTGAAAAGAAAAATAAAATAATTATAATTTAGATGTGACATTTTGTCTTATTGAACTAAAAAATTTATTTTATCTTTTTATAATTATTTTAACCTCAATCCAACTTCCCAAACGAGTGCTATATATTTTCCAGCATATTTTTGATAACATGTTATATATATATAGTGAGTGTTTGAGAAGTGACTATTTTAAAAAAAATTTGACTATTTTAGTAAGTTATTTTAGTTATTGTGTTTGGAAAGTTAAGTTAAATTTTTGTTTAACAAAAATGATCTCTACCCCCAGCTGGGGGTGACACCCAGTGAGGTGTCACCCGGGGGTTGGAGGAGAAAACAGTTTTTTTTTTTTTTTTTTTTTTCGGCCAATCCCACGCCGCCACGTCACTGGGGGTGGGGGTGGGGGTCTTCCGTACTGGGTGTATGTAGCATTGTTGTTTATTTAAATTGTTATATTGAAAATGTGTTTGAAATGATGTTTCGATAAAAAATAATTAAATTATTTCTCAAAAGTCGTGTATGACATGATAACGCTGTGCCTGACTTGGATTATGATTATGTTGGGATATGAAATGACTAAAGTGCCCCGGGGGTTGGAATGCTAAGTTGGTGGGTTAGTCAAAACGTGAAAGAGCAAAATCATAATTTCAAATACCCTGCACACTCACACACTTCTGCCAAATCTGTCCCCGTCAGTTTCTGATTAAAAAATAAATAAATAAAAAAACAAACTCAACTAAAGTGTAACTTTTTAACTATTTGTTTAAAATGAGATTAGATTTCGTTTAAGAACAGATTATTTTAATAATTTCTTAATTTTTTACGAAAAGTTATAAAAAAAAATAAAAAAGTAATGTAATAACTTTTTGACTTTTTAATTAAAATAATCTTTCTTTAAACAAGACCTAAAATAACCTTTTAACTTCTTCCCAAACACCGCTATAGTCGCAACAAAAACACATGACAACCACAAGATTATAGTAATTCTTCTTTTACGATTGTGGGTCTTAAATGGCTTCTCATAATTAAAATAGGAGAAATTCAAAAGTAAATCTAGTAGAAAAAGTACGTTCCCTCCTCACTGACTTTACATAAAACTTAAAAATAGAAATAAAATTAACAGACATCCAAGAAAATAAGCCACTAAATTATAGTAATAGAAATGGATTAGTGCTTCAAGAACAGTTATCGCAGGAGTTAAGTGAAGTAAAATTGTTAATTGTAGCCTTAAATTATTTATTTAGTTGCTTATATTTTTTTTATGCATTTTGTTAACAGAGTCGATTGAAAAGCATTACCACAGCAAGCTACTAATTCTACAGCCAAAAAAAAAAATGCAGCCATTAAGGAAAAATAAAAATAAAAATGAGAACATAATATATAATTGGGTGATTTAATTTATGTTAAAATAATATATGATTTGAGTAGAAAAAAAAAAAAAGAATTCTCTGTTGGTATATAATTGGATGATTTATTGTATGTTAATTATATATAATTTAATTTGGTTGATGTTTGATTTGAGATAAAAATATGTATAATAGAGGAAAGAGAGAGACAAGATAATAGCAAGCAAACTAATGAGGACATTATGGTCATTTTAGGCATTATGTTAACAGCTGTGCATACCGAATACCGCACTAGATGATTATGGACCGGAACTCCGCACCCGATTGGTCTATCCAGGAATTGAGTCTCTGCAACAAAGAGCACCGTTAGAGCTGCCCGACCAGGGTTAGCCGGATAACCCCTCCGATGTGGTAGTAAGTGGACGAAGAAGATGAGGAACTCTCTCTGAGTGCAGAGAGAGGAAAATGTAGAGTGAATTTAGTTATGTTTAAGTAAGTATAGTTCAGCTCAACTTAATTACCTTCAATGTGAAGAGAGTAAGACTTTATATAAAAGACTTTGCTTGTTGCCGAAGATGGTTTCATGGAGCTTTAGTGCTTCAAGGCTCCCTTTAGCATGGCTCAAGGTGGGGGACCTCCAGGGAGTTGACAATAAAGGCATGTGTTCTTTGTAATCATCCCTATAACAAATCACATTCCCTGCGCTAACCACTTTCGTGATTTTAAGAGGAAAGGACAAGCTGAGGTGACAGCTTTCATGTGCATGTATTCATAACTTCTACGTGTCCCTGAGAGGTTACCTCAGCTCGCTACCGTTGTTCCTTGGCTTGGCCTTTCACAAGACTGTTTGCTGAGATGGGATGGCCCACTTAGACATCTTTGTGTGGGCTCAACCCACTTTGGTTCTGACCATGGGTTCGGCCTATCAATTCGATCCATGGATTGAGTCCCGCAGCTCTCCCCAGCCTAGCGCTGCGACTAGACTGGCCTTTCTACTGGAAGTTGGGCTCAAGTGCTGGAGGACTTGGGTGAATTATTTATCATGGAGATAGACTCAGTTGGCTGGCCCATGTATTCATCTAACCCACTTGGATTTGGGTTTAATGGATTGGGCCGGCCCAAGGCTTGGGTCTGACCCATTTCATATTCAGCCCCTTCATTTTGCCCCGTAGCTTACACTAAGGTTTCCCTTGGGAGGAGCTACTGTCCAATACCCCAACCGTCGTATCGCTTTGGATTTGTTCCAGCTCGGCCTTAATGGCGGTTCAATCCTTACACGTACATTTTTGCATGCGTCATTTCACAAAGACACGTGGCAAGACACGTGGCAGCGTGGCACTGGTGTGCAGAGATAGTGCGCCGATTCCATACAAAGGGACTTGATTTTGTACCATCACGCATTTCGAGGGTAATAAAGACCCTAGGGCTATCACTTCAACCCCTTCATCTGCTCTAAGTTTTGAAATCCCTAAAACCTCTTCATTCTCTCTTGTTGGTTCCGACGGTGCTCCGCCCTGATACTTACTACCATCACTGTGGGTTGTGAACGCTACCGCTCTCATTCCAGTCCCAAAGACCTTCGTTCTTCGTTGTTTCTTCATCGAATCTCTATAAGTTCTCTTGAAACTCTCATTTTCTCTTACTTTTCCTGTTATATCGCCATTGTTGGCCATTGTTGGCCTTTGTGCCACTGTTTCCAGCGTTTGGTGTTATTTCTCTATTTCTCGCTTAGTTTAGTTCTGTCCTTACCCTTCTAGGTCTAAACAATGAGAAAATTTCGTTCATTAGTGGATACCCCTGAGGCGATGGCCCTGTTCCGTCGTGACTACAGTATGCCTGATGATGTTATCATCATGCTAGCTAAGGTCGACGCCAAGCGTATGGGTACGAAAAACACTGTTACGTTCCCCATTGCTACTATTGTTGAAGGAGAGGTTCGATTCCGTCTTGACCCATTAGTACATCGCTTTCTGCACAAAGTCCAACTTACCCTGATGCAAGTATCTATAAACCTATTCTAAGTTGTTTGCGGTGTCTCTACTCTAAATAGACGGTTGAGCCTGAATCTCGATGTTTGAGACATCCTGGGTTGTTACACCCTTTTTCACAACAAAGATCACAGTATCTATTACCTTCGTGTCCGTTCTGTTGCTTGCCACCTTGTCACCGGTTTACCTGAATCCGATAAGCATAATGATTATTTCTTACAAGTTGGTGGAAACTGGGAGTTCCCTGCTGGGACTAAGGTCCAGTCTAAGAGATTGCCTCAAAACGATGGCTATCCAAATCTGAATCGTGTACCCTAATATTTATGTTCTTCTACTTTTACTTATGTTTTGTTTGAATGTTGTGCTAATGTTGTTCCCTATTTATGCAGAGGCTTTCCGTTACCAACATAGATCAACCCGTGAGAATGTTGAAGCGATCGAGGTTGTCATGAGATACAAAAAGAGGTCTGCTCCCAAACTGCTAGATTATCAGGCCACTTACCAAACCATAATCCTAAAGAAGGCAAGACTTGCTACATCCCTACTTGACTCTGATACTGAGACTGACACACCCCCTGCCCCTTTAGTTACAAGCTGCCGCCACGGTCGAAGTCAATCTGTTGAGAGGACACCTTCTCCTATCTTCAGTTTCACACGAGGCATTTCGATGTCAAAGAGAAGGGTGCTAATAGATCTAGAGGTAGAGGCGTTTGGCACTTCTGATGTTCTGAAGACTCCATTGATCAAGGCCAAACCAAAGAGTCTAATGGATGTGAAACTGGAGATGGGGGCTTCTGGCTCTTCTACCGTTGCTGACAAACCTAATGTCTCAATTGCTAAAAGGGCAAAAAAAAAAAAGAGTAGAGAGAGACCGATAAGGCTATAGTTGGCGAGGCTTCTGAGGAGTCTGTTGTGGATGAGTCTTTTGAAAAAGGGAAATCACTCATGCTTCATCAAGGCAAGCCCATTTCTACTTCTGATTCGGTTGTTATTTCTAGAGATTTTGCTTTTAATTTGACCAAAACTTTGTGTAACAACCCTCGTACTGATTATCGATAACCTACTGAATTACGTACTGATTACTGTTAAACCGAACTGATAATGACTGATAACTGAACTAACCGAAGTACTGAATGGACTGATTGAAATCGAAATGGAAATTGAATAAGTTTATCTATTGAATTGCATATTGCATCTGTTTGATTGAATGACTATCTGTTTGAATTCGTATGTTTAAATTGCTAATTGAAGGCCTTATCGGCGGCCGAATTAGGAACCGTTTAGAGTTTTGGAATCAGTAGAATAATTGTGATTTAATGGTATATTTATCTGAAAATTGATTAGGAATGATTAAAGTAGATTAAAATGAGTTAAATTGCATAGTTTGGCTTATTTACGACTTTGCCATTGAGTGGGCCACTATCCTACACAATTGAGGACTTGAATTACACTTGATCAAACTCTTCCTCAGCCAAATTGAGAGCTCAACCGACCAAACTTAGAGCGAGTGAAGGAGAAGAGAGAATTTAGCTCATTTGTTGAACTTGCTTGGAGATTGCTTAGAAATTGAAGTATAATTGGCATAATCTAGCTTCCTTACCTTGAATTGGGACTTAGGTAAGTGAATTCATTGTCTTCTTGTTGTCTTTGAGCACCATCTTGCATGTTCTAGGCTCCATTGTAGGATCAAGCCATGATTTGAGCGAAGAGGTTGAATTATGTTTGAATTCATGCATGCATGGCCATCTTGGTGTATTTTGAAGTTGAATTCATGGCGGATTGTACATACATGTCCATGTTTAAGTTAAAGTCCATGTTTTCACTTTGTTTTCCAACTATTGAGCTCATTTGAGCAAGAATTGAAGCTTGATTTTGGTTTAAAGATCATGCATGTCATGTTTTGAAATTGTTCATGAAATTGGTTTCAAATTGAGTTTGAATTCAAACACCCTTGAGCCTTGATTTCTTAAATTGAGCTTTAAAACGTGTTATTCTATGTGTTTGAAAGAGTTTTCCAGAAAATGGGCCCAAGAAAATCGAATTTGGAGCATCAAACTTGGTTTGGGAACTTGGAGGTCGAATCTGGATTTCCCAGATTTTGGCCTTCCGCTCGAGCGGGGGAAGTGCCGCTCGAGCGGGGAAAACAAGCTCCCAGTATTTTTTTGGCATGTTTCTGATCCGCCGGCGGAGTTTTTCACGCCGCGGAAAATCGAGCATCCAAAGATCTTGCATTTTCATCACCCGCTGAGCGGAGGAATGTGCGCCGAGCGAGGATTAGGTGTCACGCCGGCGGGAAGTTGACGCCGGCGGGACCATTGTTTTTTGTCCGCCGAGGGAAACCTAAGCTCGGCGGAGGCCTTGTTTCACTGAAAATTCTGGAATTGTTTTCTAAGTGTATTTTCGCATCCTCATTCCATCCTAGGCATCCTTAGGCCTAGTTTAAGACATCTTAATGAGGATAGATGTAGAACACACCGAGGCATACTAGGGAGTTAATTATTATACTTCCCAACTGTTAAACTTAGAGTGTGTTCATTTGTTAACTGTTTAGGGTTGGTTTCTGGACGCGCTAGCCGCTATAGCCCAATCTCGTGAGTAACAATTGTGTAAAGATATGTTCAAAATGGTTATCTTTTGAATAATCGAAAAATGTTTATTGAACTGATATTGTTTATTGAATGAATGTATGTCTGTATTCTCAATCAGACAGGCATCCTTAGCATTGATCGTTATCAATAGAGCTCGGTTCCCTTGTGGAACCATCATTATTGATCGATGGCCATCATTACCGTTAGGTCATAAGGCTGGTCCTTTTGGACCAACTTATTATAGACTAATGGATGTACCACATATGGTGATTGAAATCTTGAAAGAGAAATATCTTGTTTAATGAACTGATTTCATTACTGTAAGGACATTCATTCATAACCTCTTTACGCTGTATGTTATTCACTGGGTTTTAGCTCACTGTTTATATATATATGTAGGTTCTCAGCAGCCAGACCGGAGCTAGGAGCGTGGGTTGGTCCCCAGTTTTGTCAAGCCAGCCTATATGCCTCACTGCGAGGTTCCGAGTTGCCATGTTATGGCTTGGGGTGTTTTTGTGTCCCCCATCGGTCTCCTTACTGTTTTGTACTTCTGTATAGACTGTCTACTGTTTTACTGCACTGTTATCGAGGGACTTGGTCCCCGTACTGAATGTTTGTAAATGATTGTATAGATCGTACTGTTTTGAACTGTATGAATGCATAAAAATGTTTTTGGCATACAAATTTTCACAGCTCAATGGACACTAGGTATTTACTTTATTGGCTTCCGCCAGTTCTCAGATTGCTTAATCAGATATCGTTTCAAAGAGCCTTCTTGGAATCGATTCTGATGCTAAACCCATAGGGCCGGGTTTGGGTCGTGACACTTTGCTACTACCGGTAAATATGGCAGATCATAATAGACCTCACGATATTCTAATCTTGAATGAAACCCTTCAAATGATGACTACTATGAGTACCTCTATATTTCTTTTTTTGTTCTTACTGGTTTGTATCGTTTCCTTACTGTGGACGCGCCCTTGGTGAGAGCCTCCGTGCTACAGTTCGGACTCGAATCGTCACGGTTTTTAATCTGAACCAAAGAGTCCAAATCTAGCAAATCGTTTTGAGAAACAGATTTTGAAAGAAGTGCCAAACATGGACTATTTTGCCAGATACAGAGTCGCTACCTAAATATTTATTTAATGGGGGTAATTTAGGAAACCTTGACTCTTTTGCCTAAGGCTACGTGTCCGTCATTACCAGAGTTTCCTCGGCTCGGAAACTTGGGTACGATTGGGAAAGGTTAGCTATGAGCACCCCCTCTCGCCCGATCCAAAAATCGGCCACTACTAACCATAATATCTTGTTTTAAAAACATTACGCGTTCTTATTCCGGTTATTAGCCTAGAATTACTATGTTATGCGCACAGCAAACAAGTATAGACCAAATTGCCTAAATTGGAACAAAACATTTCGTGTTTATTTTGAAAATGGTTTGCTACTCGCAAGTAGGCTAAAATGTAGGTTTTGCCACCCTCGAGTGGGCTTTTTAGAAAAGACGGTTTTGCCACTATCTAGTGGGCTTTAAAACTCACAGTTTTAATGCATTATTCCAATTTAGGTAATTCGACCTCCATCCACAGGCATTCAAGCAGTTATATCACATAAGCAGCTAGCCTCATGGTAATCATGCTATTATGACAACATTCGCATGCGTACGGTATGCTAAAGCAAAAAAGCTTACCTAGTACTCCAAGCCAAAACAGAAACTAGTTAGTAATCATATGCATGACCCTAGTTCATGTTAAGATGGCTAATGCAACACATGCAGGATGCAGCTAGAATAGGCTCGGCTACCCTAAAGATGGCATGTAAAATACTGCAACTAACAAGTACTCAACTTGGAATTGAAATACTAGTGCAGTTAGCATGATGCGCCGAACCCGGTGTATGTAAGACAAATGTATGGATGCACGCATGCATAGCATAAGGTATGCTAATTTAAATATGCCCTAGTCTAACCATCATAAGCAGGTAAATAAAAGGAAAGAAAGACGTGGGATTGGAAGACATGCACACACTCACACACACTTATTACAAATACACCCTCACTCAGAGGGACCGAAAGAATAATACAAAACAAATAAATAATTAACTACTCTAGCTAATTAAATATTACAAAACTTCTAATTAATTAACAAATTAACTAAAAAAAGGGAAGATGGCCGCAGCCCTGCCTCGGAATGATGAGATGATGCATGCTCAATCCGTCTCGCCCGAAAATCCATCGCCATGACACATGTTGCCTCTGTTTTCCCTGCTCTGCTCCTCTAAAAATTGCTCAACTCCTAAGGTATGCTCCATGGACACTGTGGAGCACCACCGACCAAATGGAATCATCACCGACCATTGGGAATTGTCATCGACCATTACTATAGCTCTCGGCTATCCATATTTGGTCGGTCGGCACTGAGAATGGTCGGCCGGCCAAATCTTCCTGCAGAAACCTATTTTGACAACAGCAGAGGGCAAAACATGGCATGGCAATGCATTTCAAGCAAATGTATGCACCAACCCACTCCTTATCATGTTCATGACTCAAAGGAGTTTGGGACTCGACCCTCAGACCACCAATCGTGCATTTCAATGCGTGATGGCCCAAAAAGCCAAGTTGTGCATTTTGATTTCAAATGTAATGCACACAAACAAACATATAAAGCCCAATCTCTATCACTTGGTCAAGAGACAAGGCATGCATGCAAGATGCAATGCAACCTAGGCATGGAACTAAGCATACAATACGAACATGAGGGCAAGCATGCAAACATGAACATGGACAACACACAAACATGTAACAACATGATGAAATGGAGCAAGCATGCAACCATATACAAGACATGCGAACAACAACATGTGAAGATGGTTTTACACTAACTTGGACAGCTCTCTACTAGGTCCAAAACAGTGGCGAACATGCTCAAGAATGGAAACCAAAACACATGCAAATAAGCATGCATGTAAGGTCCAACACTTAGGCACATAAAGACAACTTTTAAGCACACTTAAAAGAGGAACAACATGGGCATATGGCATCCAATGTAAGCTCTGAAAATCATGTTAATGATGGTGCCAAACCAAGCAAACAAGACAAGCATAGCATACAACAAATGGTCTAAAGCCTAAGGCTCACCAAAGAAGCATTGAACTACACTTAGTGCAACCACACATGGCATGAATTAAGTGACTGAAAATAGAGATGTGACATGCTAAAATGAGCCTCAAAACCCACCTAGATGGCATCTAAATGGCTTAAGTATGGAAGCATGCACAAGAGCCCAAACAAGGAGCATAAGACAATAACCTCTTAACGCATTAAAGGGGTATCAAATGCAAGCATATAGGCATGCCACAAGGACTGAAATAACATGACAAGTGGTTCCAAACCACTGAAATGATGCAAGGATGGCATGCTAGAAGGGTCAATGCTCAAGGCATACAAGAGAGTTTGCATGGTAGCTATACAAAGCAAAATGTGGATGAATAAAATGACCAAAAACAGTCCCTTATCATACTAAAACAAGCATAAAAGCTTCACAAAGCTAGGTCAAAACACATGAGCATGATAGTCTAAATGCTAGGCACATGTTAAGGCAAATCATGGCATTACAAGACATGTATGCAAGCTAAGCATGGTGTGTCTAAACCAATCAAAAAAGTGCTATATCATGGTATAATAAGCGCAAATACAACTTAATACATAGCCAACATGAACCTAAAAATGGCGCTCACACATGAGGCAAAAATGGCACATATTGAAGACAACAAGGAGAGGGGATCGCCCTCTCCTTCTTAGGACCTCAAACCACCATCCTCACCACTAAAATCCCTCAAGATTTCAGTGGTGAGGAGGCCCAAACAAAGTGGTCTCGGAGCTCACCAAAAATAGCACAAAATGGGGGCCAAACAAGGCCTAAGAGGGGGTAAACGACCCCAAACACAAAAGTGGTGTTAAACAAACTTCAAGAGAAGCTCAAAATAAGACTTTTTTCAGTTTATGACAAAGCCCAAAACAGCATGCAAGATAGGCTAAAAGTGTGTGCAAAAACGGGAAATAAAGAGGATAAGAAGTTACCTTTGAAGACCAGCAAGAACCAGCAGCCTTTAGACCCAAAAATGCAACCCTCAACCTCTGAAAATCAGCTCCAAGGTGCTTGGATAGATGACGGAGGTGTTGTGCTAGGAGGTGTAGTTCAAATGGCCAAGAACTAGACCCTTTTGCACCCTCTAACCCACACAAATGTAGAGAGAGAGGGAGATATAGAGAAGGAGTGATATATATATCTTATATATCAGATTTTTCAACCCTTGAAATGGAAGGAGAGGCTCTCCTTATATAGGCCAAGGCAAGGTGCCAAGCTTCTAAGAGAAGCTAACATAAAAAGAGTTAAGGGGGGCAAGCTTCTAAGGGAAGCTAAGCAAAGGGGTCAAGCTTCTCTTAGAAGCTTGTAGCAAAATGGCCAAGCTTCTTGGAGAAGCTAGGCAAAGGGGTCAAGCTTCTTGAAGAAGCTAGACAAGGGTTCAAGCTTCTCGGAGAAGCTAGAGCAAAGGTGCAAAGGGTTCAAGCTTCTTGGAGAAGCTAAACCAAGGGTTCAAAAGGTTCAAGCTTCCTCAAGAAGCTAAAAACCAAGGGTTCAAAAGGTTCAAGCTTCCTCAAGAAGCTAAAACAGGGGGTTTAAAAGGTTCAAACCCCCTCAAGAAGAGGTCTCGGCCAGAAAAAAAGTCAATCAACCAACAAAGATGGCCAACCGACCACAAAAGATGTCGACCGGCCACCAAAGGTGCCGACCGGTCACAAAATGTGCCGACCGGCCACCAAAGGTGCCGACCGACCACCAATAGTGCCAACCGGCCATCACCAATGGCCGGTGGCAAGAAAACAGGGCCGGTGGCCTCAAGCCATGGCCGGTGAGGTGTGGGGATGTCCAATCAAGCCATTCCCTGCTCTCAGAAGCAAAAACACAAGTCGAGAGGTCTTGAGGCAAGGCACGTGGCCGAAACCTCTGAGAACTCAAGACGAACACGAACATGGATGATCACCGAGTATTCAAACGGTGACGTCCAAGTCTTGAGAACGGTCAAAAATGGGGTGTCTACACTTACCTATTGTTTACTAAAGTATATTCAGAGAATGCACTTGTCAATTACCCGAGCTGAAGCACTGGAAAAGGCCGTGCAACAAATCTTGAGGCCAAGAAGAAGGGTCGTAGGACTGCGGAAAGAGAGGTGTTTCCTTTGAACAAAGTTGTTACCTCTGTTGAGAAGTCAAGAAAGGCTGTTGTTGGGGTCCAGGCCCAACTTGAAGGGAAAGTGGCTGAATTGGAGGCAGTAATAGCGGTGATGGCTGCTGAGCATTCGACTTTGGAAGCTAGGTACTGGCAGTAGGGCTGGGATGAAATTGGAGCTACCCATAAGGAATAGGTATTGGTGTTGCGTGACAAGCTCTTCCTCAAAGGCTAGACAAGTGCCCTAGTAGTTGCTCAAGTTCCTAAAAAGTCCTCTCTGTTCCAGGATGTTCATGTTCCCTCAAAATCCTTGAGTTTGAAGACTATTACCACACCTGCTACTCCTTCATCAAAAATTCCTCCAAGCATTGATTCTGCAAACAAGACTCTAGAGAGCAGTGCAGCCAATGAAATAGTGGATGCTGAAGGGGGTGAGAACCCAAGGACTAAAGCCACAGGAGATATGGTTAAGAAGACTCATGTTCCTTAAGAAGTTAAAGCTACCTCTACTTTTCCTCCCCAAGGTGACATGAACAAGATTATGAACACTGCCCCTGAAATTCCCTCTAGTGATAAGAATTAAAGTGGTTTTTGAAAAGACTTGAAGTTTTTTACACTTTTTTTTTTTTTTTTTTTGTTCTTCATTCTATACTGAAGCTCGGTCTTCCTAATGAGTTGTTCTTTTGTTTGTCAAGACAATTTTGTTCTTTTAATGTTTTGTGAGGCCAGATGTGCCTTTTGTTGGATGATGATACTTTGATTTGTTTTTGCAACCTGATACTTTTTTGCTTTTATGTTCGAATGTTATCTATATTGTTTACCCCCGACCGAGCACTATTGAGACTTGTGGGATAAATAACTGCTCGAACTAGTTAACTAATGTGCTGCACGACTATGCTTGTTGTTGTAAGGAAAGGAAAAGGTCTTACTTAGGTCCAGGTTGGTTCTGAAAAATAATTGTTTGCCCCCACTTGGAGCTAAGTAAGATTGATACTGGAGAATTCACTCGTTGGCAAAACTGTTTAAGTCTGTTGCAACTTTGACAGCACTTAGGTGTAAAGAGGTGTCTTACTTAGGTCTAGGTTGGTTTTATTAAAAAAAAAAAAAAACAATTGGTTGGCCCCACCTGGAGTTGAGTAAGACTAATGCTAGAAGTTTGCTCCTGAAAGAAGTTAGCCAAGTCAGTTTGTATGTAGCAGTACTAAAGTGTTGATGCACTTTATACTTAAGGAAGAGTCGTATGTGATTGGAAATTATGTGATTTCCATAAAAGAGATAAGCAATTAAGAAATTCATTAGTGCGGTTTCCACCAAGCAATTCCACTCTGCTAAGTTCCATTTGGTTACCAAACATAATTCCACCAAGCAATTCCACTTGCCATGTTTGAGTGCAAACCAAAACCAAATTCCGTTCAGTCATTCCGAAACTAGTTCTGTTTGGTAAAACCAAAGCTAATTCCGTTTGGTAAACACCAAAGCTAATTCTGTTTGGTAAAAACCAAAGCTAATTCTATTTGGTAAAAATCAAAGCTAATTAATAATCTGTTTTGGCCTTAAAGTTGTATAGGTGTTGGGAAAAAAAGTTCAAAGAAGTAGGGAGATGCTTCTATTAATCAAAAGATAAATGCCTTTGCACTTGATAAATAATTTGGGGGATAGTCTATTGATAGTACTTCTTGAGGTTTGCTACATTTCAGGGTCGAGGTATTGCTTTGCCCTTCAGATCCTTTAAGTGGTATGCTCCATTCCCAGTAACAACTGTAACCTTGTAAGGCCCCTTCCAATTAGGTCCTAACTTCCCTTCGCCAAGAACCCTTTTGTGATCCATGACCTTCCCCAAAACTAATTCACCAGGTGTAAATTGTCTTGGGAGAACTTTTTTATTGAAACTGTTGCTAAGCTACTGCTGATAGGCTACAAGTCTGATCAGTGCTGCTTCTCTACGGCTTTCTTCCATGTCTAGTGCCTGTGCAATTACTTCTTCATTACTTGCATCTTTAAACAGTGCAGACCAGATGATTGGGAGGCTGACTTCCAGCGGAATAATAGCCTTCATTCCGTAGGTCAATGAATAAGGAGTTTTCCCGATTGAGCGTCGTGCTGTAGTTCGGTAGGCCCACAACACATAGGGTAACTCTTCAACCCACTTCCCTTTTGCACTTTCAAGCCGCTTCTTTACTCCGTTAATGATGGTCTTGTTTGACAACTTTACCTACCCATTGCTCTGTAGGTAGCCCGGAAAGGAGTTTCGATATTCGATCTTGAGATTGGCACAAAACCTCTTGAAAATTTCGTCAAACTGCGTTCCATTATCTGCAATCAGTACCCGTGGGATTCCGAAACAAACCACGACATTCCGCATAACAAATCGCTTTGTGTCTGCTTTCTTGATGCTTGCTAGTGCTTCGACTTGTGAAACCCTGTATTTTTATATAATAAAAATAATATATATATATATATATATTTAATTTTCTTAAATAATTATTCACAATATTTTGAATTTAATAGTCTGTATATTTTTATACTGAAAATTTATTCAAAATAAAATATATTTTGACTTTATATTATTACTCAATATTAATTTCTGAATCTTATGATATTTTTATTATATTTTTCTCTATATTTTTTTGTAATCAAATTACACTTGAATCAAATATTTTCTGTACTAAAACCTAATAAAAAAAAATCATGGGTTTGCTCCCCAAGTTTTCTCGCTTTCCACCTTCAACGCGTAATCATCTTATGTATCAAAAGACAACGTGGTGAACATGCTCACCAAGTGTTCAATTTCTCCTTTTTTTTATATTTCTTTTTATCTTCCTCATTTTGCTTCTCTTCCAATTTGATGTCTCTCTCTATCTGTTTCATCTCTCTCTCTGTCTCTCTCTTTCTCTCTCTCTCTCTCCCTCTCCATCTCCCTTCACCTCTTATTCTCAAAACTCTTTTTCTCTTTCTTTATCTATGTTTTTCCTCCTCCACCCGACCTCCATAGCCACGGTTTTAACCAATACTATCACCAACCCGCGACCTTCTCCACCACCGGCACACCATCAGACCGCCACCACCACCATCACCTATTTTCATTATCATCTAGAACCACTATTCACAAAGTGTTGTAGGTGAAGAAAGAGAAGAAGAATGAAGATGGAGGAGAAAGAAACAAAGTTAGAGAAGTTTATTTTGAATTTTAAAAGTTGATTTTTGGCTTACTTTCGGCATGACAAAACCATCCATTCCGAGAAGAAGTGAGAAAAATAGGCCATGAATGTGAAGTAGGAAGTAAGTTGAAGAGATTGGCGAAAGAATGAAGTAAAACCGTTAAGAATTAAGAAAGTTATGGAGTCCGAAAGATGGTTCGGAAAAAAAAATGTCCGAGACGGTAAGAAAATAATCTTATTTTTCGTCAAATTTTGGAGGTCCGATGGCATGCAAAAAGAGACGGAACGAGGCGTGTGAGTAGTGAATCAAAAACTAGGTCGTAAGGTGAATCCAATGACAGAAAAATAAGATAAAACGGAGTTACGATGAAGAAGATACAAGTATTTGAACTGGTGACATTGAAACTAAATTTCTGGGTCTTTCTGTCATGCATGTTGCGGCTGTTGGAGAAGGTGAACTAAATTTTATCCAGTGTTTCTCGGCTCATGGTGCTACGGTGCATCCTAGTACATTTAGATTAATCGAATGGTCCTATGACTTTGGGGATGACCACCCTTAGGTTTTTCGGTGTGTAGAATCCATTTTTGGGGTTAGATCTTGCAAATTCTGAGTCTAAGATAATGATCGACAACTAAAAGTTCTAAGAGAATCCAATGGAAGATCAACGATGAGATCGCGTCCGATTAATGTGAGCTTTCAGCAAGACGATCATGGAGCCAGGACGGTCACATCTTACGATCAGAATCATAAATCAAACTCGGACGACAAATCGTTAGCAACCTAACATAGTAAGAAAACCCTCTCAACCCTCTCATTTTTTTATATATTTAAAATTTTCATATTATAAAATGTCTAAACTTGTAGATAAAATTTTATTTATAGTTGTATGAAAATTTATGATGGTATATTAAATATTGGTAGTCTGAAAATCATGATAATATTGTGAAATTTAAACTTGCATGTGTAGTTTATGCCATTAAAAGGATTATTGAATATGTTATTTGGCCCTTTTAAATCTGCCAAAACGTTGTACGAGTTTTTAGACAATTTTATACTCAAAATTTGAAGATGATTTCTTCTACACAATTGTTGATAATGATGTCTAATTCATCCAAAAAAAGTTTCAACAATTATTGAGTTTTGTACGAATTTATACAGATTTTTAACCAAATCTGGAGCTATAGGCAAGTTTTATTATGTGTTTGAAAAATCATTAAAAATTTTATATTAAACCAAATCTGATAATTTCTAAGCAAAAAAATGAAATTTGAGAAGTCTAGTTTCATAATAAATTTTTAAATCATGGAATTGATTTATAAGTTTAAGTATGGAATTAATTTAAGAAAATGTGATAAATTTGTGTCATAAACACTCTTAGAATTTTTAAGAATTATTTATAATTTATTTTTGGAAAATGCTTTCTGAAAAATGACCATGACATGTTTATTGAGTATTCTGTAGATTTACATGAATTTTAGAACTGTATAAATAATTTATTTATAATTTTTATTAACTAAGGTATAACCTGAAAAATTTCTGGACAGATTTAAGATCATCACTTCAATTATTTATTTGGAAAAAAAAAACAGTTATTGTGCTAGTCTAATCTTGTAGATTAAAAGTCCATGCATGTGTGTAATTATGATTTATTTTCTTTTTTTTTTGGTATCTAAATTATTATTTCATACCATGGTTTAAATAAATTGTTTATTTAAATTTTGTACAATTGTTTATTATTGTGTGACATGTGTAATATTTTATGTTCGGATTTTAATGAATTGGTATAACATTATTGGTAATTAAATTTTGAATTATTGTGAATATCTCAACGAGTAAAAAGACACGAAATTTAACCAATGATATATTAAAATGTAAAAGTGACGGAGTGAGCCCGGTCTAGAATCTTGTGCAAGTGAGTTGCGAACCCTAACATGGCATGGGAAAGTATTTCGGCTTTTATCAGTGTAGGCGATATAAGGTTGGTGGTGCGGGTGTCACAACATAGACCGTTCCCTTGGGGCAGACCGTGATGTCACGACTCGAGTATGTAACCCTGGTGCGTGGGCATCATTGGTAGTTACTGTAAGTAACATTTGAATATTTGACCAAGGGGGAGTCAGAATTGCCCGTGGCCATTGCTTAGCGGTTGGGTGGAAATAGTGCTCCGCTGGGAGTTACTTAAATTTATCCGATAAACTAAATCTATGAAAATTTAAAAAGAAAAGTGAGCATATTCCTTATGATGAAATACTGTTTCCGTTTGTTATATTTTTTTTTTAATTGATTTATTATTATCTATTGTTATTATTTCAACTGATAACATTCCTTTTATGCTTACTAAGGGTTGGTTTGGAAAGTTCTAAAAAAGTACACTTTTTGACTTATTGGCTTATATGAGTTGGGTTTGGATTGGGTTTGATGTGATGTGTTAGAGAGGTGATGTGATTTAAATAAGATGATGTGACTTAAATAGGATAGTGACTTTTTGACTTTTTGTATTATTTAGTGTACCCCAAACCAAGCCTAAATGTTACTTGTTATTTTGTTACTACACATTATTCATAAATTGTGAATATTATTATCAAGGTGGGTATTTCGGGTTGTAGTATCTTATTGAGCTCATCGCTCATTAGCATCCTCATTGCCCTGGCGTTTCATGCCAGGTACCGAAGAAACCGAAGAAAACACCAAGGTGTTGGAAGGCAACATTCAGCCCTGATTAGCTTGAAGCGTGCCAAAGTTCCATGAACCATTTTCCTGAGTTTTCTAGTTTTTCTCTAGTTTTTTTTTTTTTATTTGTATATTAAGACAAAGTTTTAAGTTTGACTGGAGTTGTAATTTAAGAACTTTTAGTTTTGGTGTTGTTATTTAATGGATGATGGTAAATTTGGTGGCAACATTGATGAGGATTCTTAATTAAGAAAATTGATTTTAAGTTTTAAACCTTATTGTGATGTCCCCAAATTTTTGGGGCGTCATAGACTTCCACCCACTTGGTGAAATAGTCGGTTGTAGCGATGAAGAATCATCTGTTCCCAGTCCCCCATGCCAGAGATCCAATGATGTCCAAGCCCCACTGAGTAAAGGGCCACGGGCTAGTGAGCAGAGTAAGGTTTTTTACTGGTTGATGAATCAGAAGAGCAAACATTTGGCACTTGTCACACTTCTGAATGTATTGTTGTGCGTCTTGCTGCATCTGTGGCCACCAGTACCCATGAGTAAGGGCACAGTGCGCCAGTGACGTTTCGCCAATGTGGCTTTCACACATCCCATCGTGAATTTCATAGATAATATTTTTTACTAGATTTGGATGCACACATAATAGATAGGGGCCTAGATAGAAGCGTCGGTATAGTTTCCCAGATGGGAAAATCCAAAATCGAGCTGATTGGTGTCAAACTTTGTTTGCCTCTTTTTTGTCTTCGGGGAGAGTGCCGAATCTTAAGAAAACAAGTATTGGGTCCATCCAGCTCGGTCCTAAATTCATAAAGTGGACCGAATCTAGAGACGCAATGCTCGGTTCCGACACGAACTAGACCCAAATCCTTTTAGCATCTTTGGTATCTACTGATAAGCCAAGGCAGGCTAGAGCATAGGCATGACTGTTTCGGTCTCAATTGATCCATTCCACTTGTATGGATTGAAATTTCTTAAGAAGATCCCTAGCATTGTCTGCATACATAACCATCCTCTCATCTCTTGCTTTATAAACCCTAGTGAGTTGGTTGACAACCAATTGAGAATCGTTGAAAACCAGGAACTCGCTTGCGCTAAAGTGCTCGACATTGCGCAAACCAGTCAGTAGCACTTCGTATTTTTCCTCGTTGTTTGAGGCTTTCCATCCAAGCTTCAGAGCTTGCTCCCAAATGAATCTTTCTAGCGATATGAATGCCACCCCTGCCCCCGAGCCTCAATTATTGGATGATCTGTCAACATAAAGCTACCAGATGTCACCAATGAAGAGTTTTCATGCTTCAGAAGCACATTGTTTTCCCAGTTCGGTGGTGCGTGGCACCTGTATCAAACTGGAGTTCTGATATTTGATGTTCTAGGTAGAGGAAAATTCTGCAACAAAACCTGCCAAGAGCTAGGCCTTGATTGCTATTCTAGGCTAATACCGAATGTTAAACTCACCATGCTCGACTGCCTATTTCGTTGTTCGACCCGAGAAATTGACTCTGCCAAAGACAGATCTGAAGGGGAACTTAGTGAAGACATTGATGGTGTGCCCTTGGAAGTAGTGTTGTAGTTTTCTTAAGGTAATGAACAGGGCGTAAGACAGCTTTTCCAATGGAAGATACCGCATTTCGGCATCCAGGAGAGTCTTACTGACATAGTATACCGGCTTCTGTTCCTTTTCTACTTCACAAATTAGTATTGCGCTTACTGCATGATTTGAAACTACCAATTACAAGTATAATTCTTCCTTCGATTCTGGAGTGAAGAGAAGAGGTGTTGTGTTGAAATACTTCTTAAGGGCCTGCAGTGCCTCGGTACACTTGGGCCCCCACTCGAACGCAACCTTTTTTTCATAGAACCTGGAAAAAAGGCTTCATTCGGTCTGAAGACCTGCTAATAAATCGGTTCAGTGTTGCTACCATTCCAACCAATTTCTGTAGTTCTTTGGCCTTCTTTGGTATCTCTATTGCCTGTATTGATTTGATTTGATTTGATCCAGATTAGCTTCAATTCCTCTGCGAGTGACCATGTATCCCAAAAACTTTCATGTTCCTACCTCAAAAGTGCATTTCGAGGCATTAAGGCGAAGCTAATGGGTTTTTAGGATGCTAAAGACTTCCCTTAGATCAGTGAGGTGGTTTGTAGCAAGCCTGCTCTTAACTACCATGTCATCTATGTATGTTTCCATAGTTCGACTGAGTTGCTCTCTAAACATTTGAGTTACCATCAGCTGGTAAGTTGCCCCGGAGTTTTTAAGGCCGAATGACATCACTTTATAGCAATAAGTACCTCTCGAGGTGATAAATGTTGTATTCTCTTGATCTGGGCCAAATAAAGGTATCTGGTGATATTCGCTGTAGGCATTCAAAAAGCTCATTCACTCATGCTCGACTGTTGAATCCACAAGCTAATCCATGCAAGGCAAGGGAAAGCTGTGCCTTAGACAAGTTTGTTGAGACAAGTGAAGTCGACACAGACTCTTCACTTTTCATTCTTCTTTTTTACTACGACTGTATTGGAAAGACATTGTGGGTACTGAATTTCCCGAATAGCCCTAGGAGCTTATTGATCTCTACAATTACTGCTTCGGTGTGCTCAACTGAGGATCTTCTGCTCTTCTGCACGATGGGTCAAGCTGAAGGATTGACGTTGAGCTTATGGCAAACAAATTCCAGATCCAGTCCACGAGTATCATACGTCGACCATGCGAATACCTCTATCTTTTCCCTCAACAAATCCAACAATTGAAGTTTTTCATCAGCGCCTAACAAGGTACCAATAAGAAAGTACTTCTTTGGGTCACCCTCTTGCACCAAAAATTTCTCTAAATCCTCTACTATCTTCTCAACTGGGGTTCCTCCGACATCTTCCAGGATAGACTGTTCTACTACTTCAACTGTCTAAACCTGATTGTAGAGTTGTTTAGCCTTCATGGTTGCCATGAAACAATACTTTGATACAACTTGGTGCCCCGAGATTTGCTGAGGGGACTACTTTCATTTGATGAATCCATGGCCGACCAAGGATGGCGTTATAAGGGGATGGAGTGTTTATAACCAAGAATTCTATCTGTAGAGTTTTTTTCTCAGCTACTACAGGTAAAACTATCCTACCAAGTGTCCATTCGGGTTGAGAATTGAAGCTGACCAATGGTGCTGTTGCTGGGGAGAGATGCTACTCAGAGAGACCGAGTTTCCTAAATAAATCATAATACAATATGTCTGCGGCACTACCCTAGTTCACCAGGACTCGTTTCACATCAAATCATTTTCCGATTCCCACAGTTATAATCAATACATCAGTATACGGATATTGAATACCTTCTAAATCTTTCTCAGTATGAAATAGTACATAAGGAAGACTTAGGTATTGTTCTTACCTTTTTTGGTGTTAGACCAACTGACATTACTTGTTGAATCTGTACAGCGTTTGCAATTTCCTCTTGAAGTACCTCCTCCTGCACGAGATTGGTTGTGCCATGGATTACATTGATGACCAGTCGAGGGGGATGCTTTACATTTGGTTGTGATGGAAGGTTCCCCTGTTTGGTCACGATCTTATCTGGATCGATGTATTCTTAGAGGTGCCCAGGAGCTACCAAATCCTTTAAATGCTATTTCAATGCTCTGCAATTTTGTGTCATGTGCCCTCTATCTTAATAATAGGCACACCTAAGCTTTTGGTTGCACCAAGCTGGGTCTCCTAACATCTTTGGTGGCCAAGTAAAGAATGGTTCTCTCTTGATTTTCTCCATAATACGGTAGATAGGCTCTTTGAATACTGTGACAACTGCTTTGTGGGATTTAGATTTGTCTACCTCGTTCATTGTGACTTCTCAGGGTTTTCCTCAGTTTGTCCTTCGTCGATCTTCTCAACTTGGCTACGCGGCCGACGCTAATTCAATAGGAATTTGATCATCTTCAAGCCGAGCGTACTGCTCAATCCTGTCACGTAAATCCTTCAGTGCAGTGGTTGGGTGCTTGGTAAGTGATTGCTTCAATTTGCTTTCTGGCCACAGGCCGTGCTTAAAAGACATTACTGTCATCTGTTCACTGTAGATATTTTCCTCCAAATCGTTGTATTCTTTCTAGTACCTCCGTGCGTAGTTGCGCAGTGTTTCATTTTTTTCTTTTTGGAGACCGAACAAGGTGTTCGGTTCCTTCAGGATCTTGGTGTTTGAGACAAATCTGACCAAGAATTCTTCAGAGAGTTGCTTCCAATTATAAATTGATCCAGCAAGAAGACGATCGAACTATCGGAGTCCAAACTCTCCTAGGCTAGATGGAATGACTTTGTACATCAGTGCCTCATCTTAATTCCACAAAGCTAGTAGTTGATGGATGTGAGTAGATCTGACTTCCCATCGTATGTTGTGAATTTTGGTGAAGTGAACTTCTTGGGGGCTTTCATAGCTTCAATGTCTGGAAAGAAAGGGGAAAAAACGAGCCGATCCAGCACTCGGTGCTCCTTTTGATGAACTGTTCAATCAAGATGCTAAGCTTGTCGCTCTTGTTGTTGCTCATTTTCTCTGTTCTTGATCAACTAGGTACGGAGATCCTGAGGACGAAGAGGATACTCTATCTGTTGGCTGGCCGTTTTCTATCTTTTAGCTCTTTTCCAATGTAAACCGCGAGTGTGGCTGCTCGCTACTTTACTTTGCATCGAAGTTGGCTGACTTCGCTGTCCAGACTCATTTCTAGGGACCTCCTTCGCTGGCGGTTCTAGGGATCGACTTCTTCGGCGCAGGCGAGAAGGTTCTGCATCGGTCCTCTTATCCGTTGGGTCGCCCATTATCTTCCTAAGCTGTGCTTTTAATTCTTGTATCTCCATGCCTATGGAATCGATGACACGATCTCTATAATTTTTCTCCAACAGAAAATGGTGGAAAGAGCCACTAGCAAAGGGTTGTCGATGTTCAACAGATTCTGGAGTCCAGTTGTTCCTCCAAAACAGTTGGCAGCGCCAGGCCCTTATCCTTCATCTTCTCCGTCAGTGAAGTTGATGCAAAGGGTGGAATATCATCAATTTCCATCGCCGGAATCAGATGAAGAACTCAGAGATGAAGGTCCACGCTCACCGCACCAATTATGCGTACCGAATACCGCACTAGATGATTATGGACCAGAGCTTCGCACCCGATTGGTCTATCCAGGAATTGAGTCCCTGTAACAGAGAGCACCATTAGAGCTGCCCAGCCGGGGTTGGCCGGATAACCCTTCCAGTGTTGGAGTAAGTGGACGAAGAAGATAAGGAACTCTCTCTAAGTGCAGAGAGAAGAAAATATAGAGTGAATTTAGTTGTAAATGAGTATATTTCAACTCAACTTAGTTACCTTCAATGTGAAGAGAGTGGGACTTTATATAGAAGACTTTGCTTGTTGCCCAAAATGGTTTCATGGAGCTTTGGTGCTTCAAGGCTCCCTTTAACATGGCTCAAGGTTGGGAACCTCCAGGGAGTTGACAATGGAGGCATGTGTTCTTTGTAATCATCCCTGTAACAGATCACATTCCTTGTGCTAACCACTTTCATGATTCTAGGGGGAAGGGTGTCACGACCCAAACCCGCCCCAAAAAGTTTGGTATCGTAACCGGCCAGTAATCCTAGATTACCACAGGCCTTCATGTATAAAACATAAATAATCGGGGCTCGCGGAAGCGAAACTAAATACAAATAGTCCAAAGAGCTGTGCATTTATATGAACAAATATTTACATGCCAAAAATGTTAATTTACCCGCTAGCATTACATAATATGTATCAAAAGATCGTACATAAATCATAGGCTCACGCCATATATACATCCAAAATAAAACCCGTACGGCCTTCCAGGCCTAGCCCCAACTCGGAGGCACACAAAACTCTGGTGGCTTCAAAACGGCGGCTCGGTCAAGACTTCGCCTAGGCTTGACTCCCTGAATGCTCACCTATAAATACATAAATACAAACAATGAGCTAAAGCTCAGCAAGTAACATTAACGTAAAGAGGTTAGTGAACGAACTCCAACTTTTCATAAATCCGTAATAAATCAATCATAATCATAATCATATCAGAACATACATAATAGCATACTCCACAGAACATAACATTTGTCGTCCAACGACTAGAGTAACCGGTCCCGAACACCGATTAAACACATACCGAGATCTCGTAAACTGGTCATGGGCCTGCATTTTCATGTCGTCCCCCATGACTTCAAACTATCTATGGATGCCATACTAGATTCGCAAACTGGACATTCGTTCATAAAAAACATTTATCATTTCAAAAACCATAACATAACGTAAGACTTTTAAACATAGTTCATAATAACATATCTTTACAGAAATGTTACTCACAGTGGATTTCCTAAACCGGTTGCACAGTCTTCAGGGTTTGACCTGCAAATATAAACATTACAGCATAATCTTGTAACACATAAAGCACACACACATACTTGTGATCTCATTATCATAACTTAATTAAGCCTTAGGAATGCCAAAAATGTAATGAGAATGCCCAAAACATGCATTAAAATATTTTGTGAAATTTCTGAAAAAATAGGTCCCCGCCGGCGTAAAACCCCGCCGAGCGGATCGAACGAAGCAGAGATATCTTGGATGCATGAAATCCTCGCCGGCGACCAAACCCCCACTCGAGCGGACTGTGAAAATCTGGGTGGAAAAACCAGTCCAAAAATCTGCTAAACCGTGGCCTCTATTTGCAAAATCAACTTCCAAAATCAAGAAACTCAAGGCCAAAATCATTTGAAAAACAACTTGAATTCCATCTCTAATTTCACATAAAAATCATAACTTCCAAATATTTCAAGTAAAGATCAACCTTGAATGAAGATGAAAAGTCATAAAGATGCACATAAAAGCTTTACTTCATAAATCCATGGAGATTTTCCTCAAATGTGAAAATCATGCAAGAAAACCATGATTTTAAACATATATTTCATGATACGATGCCATATATGCTCATAGATGTTCCATAGGTTAAAAACACCACATAATACCATCAATTAAACATGATTTCCCTTTCACTTCACTTATTTACCATGAAAACATAGATGAATCCACCTTATTCAAGACATTAGAAGAAGATCCTTGCCTTAATCACTTAATTTGAGAAGATTTGAACTTGATCCCTCTTTTTCTCTATCTTCTTCCCCTGGTTCCTCTCTTCTCCCGACGTCTCTCTCTTTCTCTCTTCTAGATATTTCCTTCTCTTTTATTTTGAGTCAACAATGGGTCAACATCCTTATCTTATATCATATTTATAAAATTGTGCCATAAACTCAAGCCAAAAAAGACTTAGCGATTCAAACGAAATGCAGTCCTCAATTAAATTTCCCAAATGGTTCTAAAAATTCTCGGTATCACATAGGCGTGTTCAATTTCATTTTCTAAACCCATTACAGTCGTCAATTTCAGTCCCGAAGTTATAATTCCAACAGATATTTTTCTACTTCAAACAGATAGTCTCTCATTAATTCAAATAAACACATAATTAATTATCGATAATTACGCCATACGATTTGGGGTCATTACACTCTCCCCACCTTAAGAAGTTTGGCCCTCCAAACTTTGCTTATCCTGGCATAATCTCAATCAGAAATCTTGATCACATGTGATTATTCATTCCATAACCATTCAGTAGTTCACAAGTATCATCATACAAAGAGAACAACTCGACAATTCTATTCAATTATTCAGCATGCTAAAGTAGTTCTTAGGTCCGTCTCATAGTAGTAAAGGTAATATCATAGGAGTCAAACACATAATGAACGTATCGTGTACATAAGACTGAAGTCAACTAACAAATTCCATCGCACTCCATACAAAGGTAATAACATAGACGTAACAATCCATAGCAAGGGTAATGTTCATAAATTCAATTCATAACATAATTTATATACATCCAAGTGGTCAACACGATTTTAATTTGTCATTTCTTAGCAATGCAGTCCGGTACTGTAGAAAACATTCATATGTGTCCACCAAATCAGTTCCATCAAAAGTCATAGCCATTTTGTTTCATGTCGTTCATATTTAATTGTTTACCCATGGTTTACATATGTAAACTAATTTTTATCTAATTTGTTCCATCACAGTCACATGTTCAATATTTCCATTGCATAGGTAACATAGCCAATATTACAATAGATAGGAAAATCATACCTACATTCGCTTTTCCAGTAGGCTGTGTCTTTTCCGAAACTAGGGTGAAAACCCTCCCTTGCCTTAAGGTGTTCCCCTCGGAAGTAGATGTTGTGGTTGTCTTCGGTGTCATTGTTGAGTTAACTCCACTAGTCACGGGTCTTTCATTACTTGGATAGGCTTGTGGACAAGTTCTCGCTAAGTGTCCTTTCTGTCCACATTTGGAACAAACTCCAGTTCCACGGCGACAAATACCCCAATGTTACTTTCCACATTCCTTACAAGTAGGTACACCTACACTGCCACCACTTTCCCTTCTTGTGTTGTCACTAAACCTTGAAGTCAAAGTTTCATTTACGGAGCCCATGGATTCACTAACTGTTTCTACTTTCTGTTTCTTGATTTTCTTACTTTCTCCTTCAGGCGTCGTCATTGACTTGATCATTTTCAAAGTTGCAATATTTGTTTCAGCCATCAAGGCTCTGCCAAGCACATCAACATACTTTTCTAATTTCAGTACATTTACCCGGTCAAGTACCTCAACATGTAGGCTGCCCTCAAATTTCCTGGCCTTCTTGTATTCTGTATCAACCATATGAGGAGCATAGCGGGCTAATTCAGTAAATTTACTTTCATACTCTGCTACTAACATACTGCCTTGTTTCAACTGTTCAAATTCAGATATTTTCCTATCTCGCATGCATTGTGGGAAATATTTTTCGTAAAACTTCTCTTTGAATCGATCCCATGTCAAGTCCCTATGCTCACCTTGTACGAACATCCACCATCTTCGGGCTTCTTCTGTCAAAGTAAATGTGGCTAACAAAACTTTATACGTATCAGTACACGGAAACACTTCAAAAATCTTCTTTGTTTCAAGTACCCATGCCTCTGCTTTTAAAGGTTCAATTCCTCCTGCAAATTCTGGTGGTTTCAATTTCTTGTATTTCTGTGTCAAAGTGATAACATCATCATTATTAATCGGTTCCATTTGCACAGGTGGTGGTGGAGGAGGCGGAAATGGTTGTCTCTGTTGTTGTTGGTTTTGTTCCTGCTGTTGTCTTACCAACCCAGTTAAAGCTTCCACCATTCTTTCTAACCGATCTAGTCTAGCATTAGAAGATTCTGACTCATCTACATTCCTTGCATTGGTGTTCTCCATTGGTCTATAAAACCCATAATAGATAGAGCATTTCATTTTCAACATAGTGTTTTCTCTACTACCTCATCATTTACAGTTCTTGTTCCTTTATTTTCAAAAACAACACACGCACACATGCACACGTGTGTATGTCATGCCATATTTCTTTCTAGGACACCTTACAGCTCATATGGACACGTGTGTGGGTAAATTAACTCGTGCGCTCTGATACCATTCTGTCACGACCCAAACCCGCCCCAAAAAGTTTGGTATCGTAACCGGCCAGTAATCCTAGATTACCATAGGCCTTCCTATATAAAACATAAATAATCGGGGCTCGCGGAAGCGAGACTAAATACAAATAATCCAAAGAGCTGTGCATTTATATGAACAAATATTTACATGCAAAAAATGTTAATTTACCTGCTAGCATTACATAACATGTATCAAAAGATCGTACATAAATCATAGGCTCACGCCACATATACATCCAAAATAAAACCCGTACGGCCTTCCAGGCCTAGCCCCAACTCGGAGGCACACAAAACTCTGGTGGCTTCAAAACGGCGGCTCGGGCAAGACTCCGCCTAGACTTGACTCCCTGAATGCTCACCTATAAATACATAAATACAAACAATGAGCTAAAGCTCAGCAAGTAACATTAACGTAAAGAGGTTAGTGAACAAACTCCAACTTTTCATAAATCCATAATAAATCAATCATAATCATAATCATATCAGAACATACATAATGGCATACTCCACAGAACATAACATTTGTCGTCCAACGACTAGAGTAACTGATCTCGTAAACTGGTCATGGGCCTGCATTTTCATGCCGTCCCCCATGACTTCAAACTATCTATGGATGCCATACTAGATTCGCAAACTGGATATTCGTTCACAGAAAACATTTATCATTTCAAAAACCATAACATAACGTAACACTTTTAAACATAGTTCATAATAACATATCTTTACAGAAATGTTACTCACAGTGGGTTTCCTAAACCGGTTGCACGGTCTTCAGGATTTGACCTGCAAATATAAACATTACAGCATAATCTTTTAACACATAAAGCACACACACATACTTATGATCTCATTATCATAACTTAATTAAGCCTTAGGAATGCCAAAAATGTAATGAGAATGCCCAAAACATGCATTAAAATATTTTATGAAATTTCTGAAAAAATAGGTCCCCGTTCGAGCGACAAAACCCGCTCGGCGGATCAGAACGAAGCGAGAATCTTGGATGCATGAAATCCCGCTCGGCACCAAACCCCACTCGGCGGATTTGTGAAAATCTGGGTGGAAAAACCAGTCCAAAGATCTGCTAAACCATGGCCTCTATTTGCAAAATCAACTTCCAAAATCAAGAAACTCAAGGCCAAAATCATTTGAGAAACAACTTGAATTCCATCTCTAATTTCACATAAAAATCATAACTTCCAAATATTTCAAGTAAAGATCAACCTTGAATGAAGATGAAAAGTCATAAAGATGCACATAAAAGCTTTACTTCATAAATCCATGGAGATTTTCCTCAAATGTGAAAATCATGCAAGAAAACCATGATTTTAAACATATATTTCATGATATGATGCCATAAATGCTCATAGGTGTTCCATAGGTTAAAAACACCACATAATACCACCAATTAAACATGATTTCCCTTTCACTTCACTTATTTACCATGAAAACATAGATGAATCCACCTTATTCAAGACATTAGAAGAAGATCCTTGCCTTAATCACTTAATTTGAGAAGATTTGAACTTGATCCCTCTTTTTCTCTATCTTCTTCCCCTGGTTCCTCTCTTCTCCCGACGTCTCTCTCTTTCTCTCTTCTAGATATTTCCTTCTCTTTTATTTTGAGTCAACAATGGGTCAACATCCTTATCTTATATCATATTTATAAAATTATGCCATAAACTCAAGCCAAACAAGACTTAGCGATTCAGACGAAATTCAGTCCTCAATTAAATTTCCCAAATGGTTCTAAAAATTTCCGGTATCACATAGGCGTGTTCAATTTCATTTTTTGAACCCATTACAGTCGTCAATTTCAGTCCCGAAGTTGTAATTCCAACAGATATTTTTCTACTTCAAACAGATAGTCTCTCATTAATTCAAATAAACACATAATTAATTATCGATAATTACGCCATACGATTTGGGGTCATTACAAAGGGACCAGCTGAGATGGCAGCCTTCGTGTGCATGTATTCATAACTTCCACGTTTCCGTGAGAGGTTACCTCAGCTCACTACCGTTATTCCTTGACTCGACCTTTCACGAGACTATTTGCTGAAATAGAGTGGCCCACTTAGATATCTTTATGTGGGCTCGGCTCACTTTGGTTATGACGATGGGTTTGACCCATCAGTTCGATCCACATATCGAGTCCATCAACTCGGCCCGGCCCAGCCCAGTGCCACGGCTCGACTGGCCTTTCCACTGTAAGTTGAGCGCAAGTACTTGAGGACTTGAGTGGATTATTTATCATAGAGATGGGCTCAGTTGGCTGGCCCATGTATTCATCTAACCCATTTGGATTTGGGTTTAGTAGATTAGGTCGACCCAAGGCTTGGGTTTGACCCGTTTCATATTCAGCCCCTTCAACAACGTTAATATTGCATTTAGGTCCAACACCACATATGTGGTTCTTTGCATATATTTGAATGTGGAGGGGGTAAAGTGATCTAAGACAAAATCACAAGCTATATTATTTTATTTCTCCTATTGTGTAACTTTACCTACATTATAAGGCCTATGATTTTAGAGTTATGATCATATAATATATTAGAATTTATAACTCCCCAACTTGACCAACCACTTGATTCGAAACTACCAAATACTCAAACCAACTCGCTGGTTTTGAGGTTGTGCAGGTTGGTAAGAAGTTAAGAAATTGTCAATGCATGGAGAATGATTTAATTGAGATTATTTCCCTACTATCGCTCAAATTGACTAGTGTACACCCTTAGTAAACATAGGCCATGTTCGTTTAAAGGTTTAGAAAGAGAGAAATGGATTAATAGTACATGGTTCTTACAAAACTAATACTGATTTGAGTAAAATGTCATGGTATTAACAATCCATGGAAAATGTGAGATTGTTAATCTAATCGGAAGTATTTATTTACACATTACACAAACTCTCAATACACACAATTTTCTTAATTCACATTACACATGTTTTGGATTGTTTTGTTTTCTTTTTCAATTTACTCCATCAATTGTTTTGTTGAACAGTCCCAAAATACCTTCATCTTGTCCAATTTTAAAAATGTTTTAGAGCTTTAATATAGGAGTTTTAATAGCTTTAATGAAAGGTGAATCTCATTTTGATGTGATATTTATATCTTTTTTTATTTTATTTTTTTATTTTGATACATCACTAGAACTTAAATTAAAACTCTAAATTTAGAGTTCTGTAGCATTTTCTGTCCAATTTTCAAACCCTAACCTAGTTCTAATCCTACTAGCATAGCTGGTTGCTACCCCTTCCCCAGTAGTCTCTTTGTCGCCGCCACTCAAAAGCCATGCTATTAAAAAGTAAAAAATAATCTTTTGGTTGAATCTATAATCATTTAGAAATAGAGACTTTTTATTTTTTTAACTAAAATATTAAATGAAAAAAATGAAAATGTTTAAAATGAGTTTTTAATTTTTTATAAAAAATTAAATAAAAAATAAGTTTTAATTTTTAATTTTTTTAATTAATACATTTTTACTTTCACAACAAGCCTCCACTTCGTGATTTTAAAAAAGATTCAGATGGTTTCGGTTTAGATTTGGAACTGTTCAGTCTAATTTAGACTATTGGGTTTATTTTTTTTTATCTCTTTTTAATAATCAAAATTATTCATATTTTAAGATTTTTTAAGTACATTATTTTTATAAAAAATTACGTCAATCAAGTAACGGATACTATATATTTGGATCATTTTTATTTGAAAAAAAAAAAATAGACGGTCAAAAAAATAAAGGTTCATAAAAAAATAATCCAAATACATAGTATTCATTATCCGACCGACGTAATTTTTTATAAAAATAATATACTTAATAAACATTCAAAAATAAATAATTTAAATTATCAAAAAAAAATCTAAAAATTGACCCAATTGGTCGAATTGAGGTCAAGTTTGGCATAATTTAAATAATACAAAAAATTACTATCTTATTTAAGTCACATCATCTTATTTAAATCACATCACCTCTCTAACACATCACATCAAATTTAATTTATATAAATTAATAAATTAAAAAATACACTTTTTTAAAACGTTCTAAATTAATCCTAAATCTTCCGGTCCAAATGGTAGAATGAAGGCAACCCCCAGCTTTTTAAAAACCACTCAAAAAGGTTTGTAGTGGTCTATCTAAAAATTAAATTAAAAATAAAAATAAAAATTTTAGTGGCAACTTAACTCGGGGGGGAGTAATGGAGTCTGGAAGTAGCGACGTGATGGTGACAGCGGGAGAGTACATATTGAAGGAAAAGCTGGGAGGAAGGATGTCGACGGTGTGGAAGGCCGAGCACCGGACGCGTGGCCAAGCGGTGGCGCTGAAGCAAGTCAGCCTCTCCAATCTCACTCGCACCCTCAAGATCTCTCTCGACTGCGAGCTCAATTTCTTGTCCTCCGTCCATCACCCTAACATTGTTCGCCTTTTAGATGTCTTCCAGGTTCCTCTCTATCTATAATTCTCTCTCTCTCTTTTGTTTTTTTTTTACTTCCCCATTTAATTTAATTTAATTTTCATTTCTAGGGTTTCTCAGACTTCATTTTCCCATGCTTGGAATCAGAGCTGAAAAATCCTTAGATGTAATTTGATTTTGATATCATTTAACTAACCATGACTTAATTTTTTAAATATTAATATTTTATTTAAATTTAAATTTTCGTATTTCAATATACAAAATTACTACTTCTGCAATGAATTCTGTAACACATTTTTTTGAATTGATCATATTTTTAGTCCACCTACTAGTTAAATTTTTATAAATAATTTTAGAAGAAGAAATGTTTATATTGGTGAAAGATGTTAACGAAATCAAAAGAATATCATTTTAGCCTCGTTTGGCTATTTTAGTGCAGTAGGTTATTTTATTTTTTAGCAATTTTATTAAGTTAAAATTTTTATATTTGAAAAGATGGTTAGATTTGTTTGTAGTTTGATGGGTTGTTTGTGAGAAAAAATAAAATAAAATGATTATATAAATTTGATGTAACATTTTATCTTATTAATTATTTTTATATGTTATCTTTTTGTGAATTTTAACTATAAAAAAAAACAAAAAATTTACTTGCCAAACAGGTCCTTTATCTACAACATTCTAGTCCATATATTTTTATTTAAGGTAAAATTACAAATACGTTTACTTGAAAGATTTGTGATTATAGAAATTACATCCATCCCACCCTCTGAAATTATAATTTCATAATAAATAGCTCATTTGGTTAATAAATCATCAAGTCAATCAACAATTTTTAATGAAGTTTGAAATTTATTTCAATTAATAATCTAGCTAAATTTATTATTATATAAGAAAGCATATAGGAATTTTATTTTTTTAGTTAATTCTGTTAAATAAAAAATTATGACAATGGGACATTTTTATAATTTTTCAAGTCACAGGGTAATCTGTAATTTACCCTTTTATTTATTTGATCTATTACAAATATAAAAGAAAAAAAAAATACATAGGCGGCTTCATTTTTCTATTTAGGGTAAAATACAAATACACTCAATAGGTTTTTTAAAATAGGGATTACTCTATGTGGTTTTGAAAAATAATAAATATTCTCTTATTAGAATTTTTTATTTAACAGAATTAATAAAAAAAATTAATTACTTTCCTATATAACAATAAAATTACTTAAATTGTTAATTGAAACATATTTCTAATATCATAAAAAACTGTTAATTGACTTGATAATTTATTAACAAAAGTGTTTATTTGCTATGCAATTGGAAACTTGGGGAGAGGGATATAATTTGTCGAACCACATGAGGCAATTCATATTTTAAGCAAATTTTAGGATATATTTGTAATTTATCTATTATTTTATGACTTGAGGATGTGGCCTTATCAACTTCTTTTTTTTTTTAGAAGCAAGGAAATAATATTTTTTGAGTTTTGTCCATTACTAAGGGTCTTTGTTCAATAGAACAATATATATCATTAAGAGTAGTCTTCTCAAATATGAGGTTTAGGCGGTTGTCTAACTGGCCTAATGGAAGGCCCATATGGCCAGTTTGTTATCTTTGTCTCTTTGTCATGTATCCGTTTCATGGCAAATTACTGATGTAAGCTATTTTGGTCTGCATGTCATGACTTCCATACCTAATTCAGTAATAAGAGCTTCATGTTATTGGTGTAAGCTAGGTTGATCTGTTTTGCTATATCCAGGGGCGGATCCAATTTCATATTGAGGCCAGCCAAGTGTTGTCGGATATGGGTTATATTTGAAATAATTACAACATACAATCAATTACAACATAATTACATATAAATTTTCTAAAAAATTTATAATTTTATATCAATTTAATCTTGTATCAAAAAAAAAAAAAAATACAACTCAAATTCAGACTAATAATATTATATCATGTATGTGGCACAAAAGTTTTTAATTTTTAATTTTTAATTTTAATTATTGCATTATTCCATAGTGAATTGATCAACATTAATTATAACGATTTAGTGCCAAATGTAGACTTTGATGATTCAGAGTTCAAATATTGGAAAGTCAAATCCGGCGTCTGGGTGCGCCCCTCAAAAATGGCGTGGTTCTCACACCTAATTCTCGTTTGAACGATAGACATTGTGTATGAACACAAACATCACTATAGTTGTACAAAATCTAAGCCCAAAAAAGTAAAGTGCAAAGCCAATCCCAAGAGGTGCCAAGGTCAAAACTGTTTATCAAGTTACCTATATGCCTAATTCAACTACAGTAAAAACCAACTCCAACGAAAAATAGTGGAGTAATATGCAACCGAAGTGATGTAGGAAAGCCTGTTAGATTTTCAAAACACGGGCTATTAAAGGCCTAAACAGTGAGTAATTTAGAGTTTGAATGGTTAAATCGAATTTGAAGGTTAATAAGTAGGAGAAAGGATTAGGGTTGATTTGGGAGAGTGATTGGATAGGGTTTTAGCACTGAAAAGTGCACTTTCAGAGAGTTGTGAATAGTAACGCAAGAATAGTAACTAGGGTATGTGCACAAAGAAGAAAGACAAGGATAAGAAGAAGAAGAAAAGAGGGAAAGAGAGAGGTGTTTCACCTTTGCAAGGGTTAGGCTAATCAGACACAAAGATAGTCGCAAATTCTCATAATATCAACTCTCTTTGAATCTTTGTGATTAGACATATTTATAGGCTAAAGACTCTCCTACAAGGACTATGACTCAACAAATTTAGAAACTGAGAATATTTGGTAACTACAAATATTTTAGACCAATTATGACTATGAATTTTAATTCTACTTTATGGTATGAATTCAAAATAGGAAACTTCGATATTTTTTACCACTAAGACTATTCTAGACATAATAAAACACAAATATAAAGATCCATTTAAGTACTTGACCGTCAAGAAAACCTATGGACTGACTATGACTACTACCAATGTCCAACAATTATTGAAAAACTATAATAACCGTAACTACTAAAACCTACTATAATGACATAAAAATTGTCCAACAAGATACTGAATTTAAAAATAAATAAAAGAAACTAAAAATTATTCCAAAATTTCAATACATGGTTTTTCATATGTGCTCTATGTGAAATTTAAAATTTTCTCATTTGCTTCTTTCCATGCTCGCCATTGCTAAGTGTGTGTATGCACATGCATGAGTTTATTATGCTTGAATATCTTTGTGTTGTCTATCCATGAAATCTTCAAGCCAAACCTCACAGTATTCCAAGTCTATGTCAAGCTTCACTTGAGTCTTCATGCAGATGGAACTAGAACTGCTTAGGGACTTAAACTGAAGACAAATTACAGACTCGAATAACGGAGTGAAACTGCTAACAAAAAACATGACTAACTAGACATTGTTCCTAAATAGGCTTTTTAATTTGGATTTCGTTGAACCAAAATGAAACTCAAATTAAAAGTAACTTCTTCGCAGTTTATTTTTCTCATTGATACACAAACTTGAAATTGCCTTGTTTTTTCTTAGGCTGAAGGTTGCGTATTCCTGGTCTTGGAGTTTTGTGCTGGGGGAGATTTAGCTTCATACATTCGACTACATGGAAGCGTTCAAGAACAAGTTGCTAGAAAATTCATGCAACAGCTTGGTAATTCTTCATTGCAGTCTATTTAGCACTTGTCCTTTATTATTGCATTTAGTTCTTCCTGTTTGAAATGTTGTGATTGGATTGGTGTGTCATCATTTGCTGCATTGCAGGAGCTGGTCTGAATGTGCTAAACTCCCATCACATCATCCACCGAGATTTGAAACCAGAGGTATATGATATTTACATAATGCATACGCACTCTTTATTTCTTTTGATAATTATGTAAATAAAATAAAACAAAGCGCCTTAAGGGGGCGAACCTTATACAACAAATCAGCTAGGACATTACATATTCGTGATGTATACTCAAAAATAAATAAATGAGTAAAAGACAAATGCATCTTGTGACACCATGGCCCAGTGTCACAGGCCGACACTTTGGAGTATGCAAAGGAATGAATTTTTTCCCGTGAGGTGCTTGAACTCGACCAAGTTCAAGCCTGCCTTATCACTTCTTGACCATCGAGTTCTGAATCTTTACCCATCTCATCAAATATAGGCCCCATGCTTTGTCAAGGAAGAACGACTCCCACAACGGAAGCTCCGCCTTCCGAATGGCACAAGTAGACTTGACATCCACAAGTACACCAAGCACGGCTCAGGTTGCTTCATGGCATCAAACTTGCCTTTAAGCAAGGTGCTCACCCAACTGAGGCTCATGTCAGTCAAGGCATCTTGTGTCAATCTTGTCCACAACTAAGCCAACCTAAAATTGCCCAATTGTGCACTAGCATAAAACCCTTAACCTAGCTAACAAGCTCTTTTTCTCTCATGCATATGATCTCTTGTTGCACCTATCTTGAATAGCCATTGATGATTTAAGGGTCACTTGCGTGCCCACAGCTTAATACCCTTGCATGAATTGACATGCTAAACCATCCACCAAGGGTTATTGCGCACCCTAGGCATTGCACTAGCATCGATGAAGCATGGACACCTCTCCGAGGGCTACGTGTCACTGTCCAACATGTGTCCGACACACAATAGAAGGTGTCCGTTTTTTTTTTTTTTTTTTTGTGCAGAGGAACACGTAATGGACACGTTCGGGACACTGCAAGGTGAAATTCATAATTTATAAAACTTCTGTGGGGGTCAATTTGTAAAAAATAAAAACAAATCAATTTGTAACCTAGAATCGTGGTTCTAAATTGCAGCATCGGTAGTATCGATCGGTACATATCGGGAATCGGGTGTCGCAGGGTGAAATTTTAAAAATCGTTTCACAGGTTTTTTAGCTTTTTTCTTTCGTCTTGATGCGAACCGATGAGTATCGGCTGTCATGGTTTATTATGCGATTCTGAACCGACTCAGCCGATTCTCTTGCAATTTTCGATCTCAATGCTATAACTGCATATATTTGTCGCAGTGCTCCATTTTTTCGATACGAACCGGCTGGTACGTAGTGTATCAGCCGATTTTTAGAACTATGCCTAGAATCGAACTGAGAGTATAAAAGAGAGTGAGAGAAAAGTTCGTTGGGCACACTTGGTCGGTCATCGATGGTCAATGGTTGATGGTTGCTTCTCGCTGCTCTTGTTGTTATCCATGGTACAACTTCGATCTTCTTCTTCATTCTTCTCCTTCGATCTTCTTCTTCTCCAATCTCTCTCTCGTCGCTCTCAGTCACTCTCTCTCTTTTGCTCTACTCTTGAACTCTTTTTTTTTTTTCCCTTTTTTTTTTTTTCTTTATAGGCTGATGGTAACATCTCTGTCACTGTGTTCTTTTTTTTTATTTTTTTTTATTTTTTCTCCTCTCTCTCTCTCTCTCTGTCTCTCTCTCTGTTATTTGATTATATTATTTTCTCTTTTTTTTTTTATTAGTTTTGTTAAATCAATGAAATGTTTTTTTTATAATTTTAATAGTGTTATTTTGTATTTTTTATTACCTTTCAATATATTTTTTTTAATTTTATAACATATAATAAATAAATTTAATTATATATATTGACCGTGTCTCTAGTGTGTCGTGTCCCTCATTTTTTGAAAATTTACGTATCCGTGTTGTGTCACGTGTCCGTGCTTCATAGACTAGCATGGTGCACCAGTATGACAACATTTATCCATAGCCCACAATTAGCATTTTGCCTTCCTACGAGCTCCATACAATGTGCCTCCCATGATGACAATGCTTCATGCCGTTCAAATTATCCCACGAGTAGCGGTGTTGCCACCAAACCGCTAGCTAGGCTACAAGACCCCCACATTCACGGCTAAACCCAAGCGCATGTTCGTTACTTGGCATGCGAGGCCCCTAGTGGCACCTTGATAGCCTATTATGTTCGATCTGGGATGGCAGCCTAAGATGCTACAATGTGTGGCATAGCAAGTGCGTGTCCAAACCTCTAGTCGAGATTCGACGCTCAATGTCGGCATTAATGCCCCTTGATGACACTCTTCATGGGGCTCCTAAACCCGCATGGAGACTAATGATAACCCTCATGGTATGTCAAAGGCCCGCCCTCAGGTTGTCTAGATGATGCCCACTTGGAACCCATCACAGGTTGGGGAGGCAGGTAGTTGGCACAACATGCCACCTTATAATAGCATTTTAAGCCTTTTTTTGATTGCCACAAAGAAACATCCACCTTGTTTGAGGAGTCATAATGATTTTCTAATAATTCTCCAATTCTTGAAAAAAAAAAAATTGGGCGGGTGGGTGAACAAATAGCATTGGGCGTGCTCGTTGACATGCATGCGTTGGATTAGTTGGGGCCATGTTGGGGTGCCAAACCACTTGACTTGGAATCCGATGCCACACCCTCATATGGCACTTCCAAAGGCATGTACTGAGCACAACAAAGGCCACCACACATGCAAGCATCACGACGTTGGACTTGAAAGAGTCAACTCATGACACCCAGCTGTCACCATAACCGTTGCCGGGAAAGCCTATATCGATAATCGAACTCAGATTCTTGCCTATTGGAAATACTCTCTAGACTTTGTATCTCCATCAACGCCCATAAAATCCTTGCAAGCCTCTCCAACGATAAAAACAGAGCATGGTTCCAATTGTGAACAGGAAGCCTTAAAACAATAACCCAAACAACTTCTGGCTGATGGGAATTTTTGAAGCAGCCCCCTACTGGAGACCACTAGTCCAAGGAGACTGCTTTCCCTTCAATTGCCACCCCCTATCCATCCAAAATCCTTTTGGCCTTCGCAGGAAGAAAGACCCACTAATGTCGATCACTTGCACCCCCTGCCACCACCTTCCACTGCTTTTCACACCATCACTACATTTCTGCCACTGCTGGAACCTCATTAGACCAATTACCAACTCTACCCACTAAGCCCCTCTCCAAAAACAAATCCACCACCACTGTTGATTCGATCACACTTCTTCCACCACCATTGGGCAATGGGGAATTATGGGTACTAGTACTCATTCCTCATATTGCAAAAGTTCATAAACTTGTAAGCAATATCTTTCCATAGAATGCCTTCTACCACAGCTGGCATACACAATGACCTCCATCTACTGCCAATGCCAACAGATTTATTTATGCAAGTCACGTTTTCAAAAGTTTTTGGTTTTCTTATATAAAAAATAAATTCTTGAAACAAGTCTAATTCAAGAACGTAGCATTTAGAACAAATTTAAACTGATTGTAGTGTTTCGTAATTCTTGATCGTTAATAACACTCAACAACAAGAGCTTCGACCCCTAACGACAAGCTTGAAAATGACCATTTGTTTTCATCCTCCTGCAGATCTATCATAGACATTCCTATTTGGACAGTTGCTTGCCTAGCAGAACTCATTGCACACAATTCCTTGGTTTGTTTTTCGATATGTGGTCTCTTTTTTGCACGTTTTTAGTTTTCACCCCTCCTGCTGTCTTGTGAAGAACCTCAGGATTACATATAGCATTGGAAGATGTTCCCGTACAATATTATGTACTAAGATTTTGAGGTCATGCAAGCATAGTTATCTAATCGGGATTCGTGTCGTGAATCGAAATGGTTTTGTACTGAATCGCGAATCGAATCGAATCATGAATTGTAACGATTCGGTCACGTCTTCTAAATTATTTTAAAATATATATATCTACACATTTAGATGTTAAATATATCTTATGAATATAAAATATTTAGACTTAAATCAATAAAAATGTTATTTTGAATGATAATTACATAGTGCCTGTTTGGCAGAGCTTAATTACAGCTTATTTCAGCTTTCAGCTTAATTTAAGCTATTTTGATGTGTTTGATTTAGCTTATAGCTTATAGCTTATAGCTTTTTGGAAGTTAGAAATCAGCTTATTCTTTGAGTGGGGCAGAAGATGCTTTAAAAATAAGCTGGAAATCAGCTTAAGCTGAAAGTTGTAAGCTATAAGCTGTTTAGCCATAAGCTATAAGCACTTTTCCACAGCTCTACCAAACAGGACCATAATTTAATAGGTAAGAAATTAACAAAGGTTCGTATGTAAGATCACCATCTTATCTTTTTGTCTTTTTTGAATATTTCTTATCAACCATTCTTAATGAAGATAAGGGTAAATTATAACTTAACCCCTTGTGGTTTATCCAAAAAACAAGGAGCTCCCCTATAGTTTCATTTGTAATACTTAAACCCCTATACTTCATACCAAAGTACAATTTTGGACGGATGTAACAGAAATTGTAAAAAGTCTAAATTATCCTTATTTATTTCTCTAATTTTCTTCTTAATGCCATTATAAACTACCAATCAACAAATTGTACAATCTGTTTGGTCTTGATAGTGGTGAACCCAAGCATTGATAAGTTAACATGTGTACCTGGGGAGAAGGATAAATGGTAAACCCAAGTTTTGACTTCTCTTTCTTTCTCTCTCTCTATATGTATATATATATATATCTTCTCTCTCACCGTGACCACCATCATCACCACCATTGCCCAACTTCGTCAAAACCAAGAATCACCCTTTACAAAGTGCTATAGATGAAGCAAGAGAAGAAAGTGGATGATGAAAAAGAAAAAAATAGATTTGGAGATATTTTTTTGAAATGTGTGAAGTTTTCGGACAACTTTCGGTATGCCGAAACCACCCATTTCAGGAAGAAGTGAAAAAACGAGGTAGCGTAGAATGAAGTATTAAGCAAGGTGAGGAGATTGGTGAAAGAACGGGATAAAATCGTTAAGAATCGGGAAAGTTATGGAGTCCGAAATATGGGCCAAAGAAATGTCGAAAATGGGAAGAAAAAGTGGGTTTGGTTGGTATGAATCCTATCAATGCTATTTTAAAAATCTAAATGGTTACACATATTAATTGTTTGATTTCATGGGTTGGGTTTGTTACTAATTTGAATTATAAGAAGAAAAGTGGGTTTGGATTATTTTTAAAGAGAAAAGTTGTAGTGGTGATTTTGAGTGGTGGTTTTGCATGGAATAAGAAGTTAGTTGTGGATAATTTTTAGAGAGAGAAGTTGTGGTGGTGATTTTGCATGGAATAAGAAGTTGGTTGTGGTTTTGCATGGAATATGATGGTGGTGATGTTGGTTGGTTGTGATTTTGCATGAAAGGTGATGGTGGTGAGATAAAAGGAGAAACAAAAGGTGATGGTGGTGGTTTTGTATGAAAGATTATGGTGTTGTATATTTATATAATGAGAGAGAGAGAGAGAGAGAGAGAGAACTTGAGGTAAATGAAACAAACCCAAGGAAATTAATGCTTGAGGTAAATGAAACCCATGCTCAAACACTGAATTTCGTTTGGGGATAAAGATGTTAATGTTTTGCCAAGAGTGTAATCCATGCTTTATTGCACTACACCATTTTGTATATATATATATATGGCAATAAGGGTATCTTGGTCATTTGCCATATGTTTTTGGGTGGGAAAAACTATTCCACTCTCCATTCATGGTCGTGCAGCACACGTTCTGTTTAAACAAACAGTTTCGTCAAAAATTGCACTTTGGTATAAAGTATAAGGGGTTTAAGTGTTACAAATGAAACTATAGAGGGGCTCCGTGTTTTTTGGGCAAACCGCAGAGGGTTAAATTATAATTTACCCTAAAGATAATAACCAAACAGACAAACTATCAATTTCTAAAGTAACAATAATTAACAAGGATATTGATATTTGGACAATAAATATACATACTTTTCTAACTAACAGTGAGCAAATAATAAGAAAGAATCATGTAGAATCTTTTATTTTAAAACCTAAAATATTTTAAAAGGTATAACTGACCTCACACGTGTAATATTCAATTTAATAAAATAGTACTAGATAATTCATAGTGTAATTTTAATTTTAAACATCTTTAGAAGATATATTACAGTTTTTTAAAGGAAAAAAAAAAAAAAAAAAAAGAGTTAAAAATATGTTGGGTTTAACTAAATCTGATTGATCCTATTAAAAATTCCATGATCACTAAAATAACAACAAATCATGTATATATGTTGGTTATTTTGGTATTAAACGCTATTAGAAGTTGTATTATGTCATTTTTACTAAAAAGATGGAGAAAAAACAGTTAAAAATATGTCGGACACAATAATTTCAAAAATTGTATGAATCGTAAAAAGTGAATCAAATCGTGAATCGTACAATTCACTAGAGATTCACTTCCAAAATAAATTCACCCGTAGATTCGTATCAATTTTGCAAAAATTGTGAATCAAATCGCGAATCGTAAGATTCTGATAGCAAAGCATGCAAGTACTAGTAAGGGCAGTTTTGTAAATCTGTTTATGTTTTGATGTTTTAATTGAAAAGAAAAATAATGGATAAAAAAGGACAAGAAAATGGTAAGATGATTTTTGTGGGAAGTTCCATATATTAGTCATCGTGAATTCTCCTCCTTTCCCTGGCCCAACCAAATAAAAGGAAAAGGTAACAACAAATGACAAATGGTAGCTTTCCTTTTGTGCTATTTCGTGGAATTCTCCCACTGGATGAACTAGATGGATGATCTCTAGAGAATAACTTCAAATTTAGAAAGATAACTCTGGTCAATTGATCTACAAGACCATCCTTTTGCAACCATTACATAGGATTGCCAATGCAGCAAACGAAAATAGAAGAAACTTGTAATTTTTATAATTTGCAGAGTTTTTATTCAGAATAGAATTTATCTTATTGTCGTCACTTGTTTGTACCTTCAAGTTTACAGTTTCTTCTAAAGGAAATTTATTTTTACAAAAAAATTGCATTTTCCAGCACTTTTACATCTTTAATGAAAACAATCTTGTACAGATGATTCATATTAATCTTCTTCTCTGTTTTTATAGTGTGCTTTTGTGTGAGATCAGAATTTGTTCAAATTGGTTAATCTTAGTACCCTTTTTTTTTATCAGAACATTTTGCTTTCAAGCCCTCACAGTGATGCAGTGCTAAAGATTGCTGATTTTGGTCTCTCAAGGTAATAATAAATAGCAGAGGAAACTAGTAATTTCAATCATTTAATATACCTGGAATAAAAAGTCAACAAACTCTCTGTTTGTTTCAGCGTTTTTGGGAAAATGGTTCGCATTTTCAGGCATTTGGTACAACAAAAACAGAAGTCAATAGAACTTTTTCCTTGGTCAATGGAAAACGTGTTTATTTTAACAAAAAATAATTTTCACTTTTGAGAGGTGGAAAGTCTTACCAATGCTTACCAAATTATTGCTGCAACCACCACCACCTCAACCACCACTAATTGCACCACTAGTGTTGTTTTTGGCTTATTTATAGTTTGCTACCTTCCACCGCTCAAGCGGTGGTGGGCTTCGCTCAAGCGGAGCCCTTCATGGAGGCTCACAGGATCTGGTATTTGACTTGCTTTTGGACTTCCTATAGTTTTGGTTTTGGTATTTCCTTAATAGTTTTGGACTTGAAGTGCAAGGAAAACAATTTTGGTTTGGATTAGTTTTAAGGACTCGTTGACTATAAATATGTGAAAACTCTCTCTCTCTCTGTGGATGACACTTTCAATCCTTGGGTGCTCTCCCTAGGGGGTTTCTTTTTGTGGCCTTTGGTCGCTTGATGGTCCTTTTTGTGGATCCTTACTTGGTGATCTTGGTGGGTCCTTGTTTCTTATTGGATGGTCTGCACAAGATTCTTGGTGGCCTCTTGGAGGTCTTAGTGAGAGTTATCTTTTGTTCTTGGTGACTTAAGAGAGTTTAGGTTTTGTTCTCGGCTCTCTTTCTCTTTTGTTTGGGATCTTTGGTTATGTTTGTTAGAATATTTGGTGTCTCCTTGTGAGACTTGTTCCTTGGCGCCTCTTGGTTGAAACTAGGGTTTCGTGAGAATTGAAAATAAATGGTTTTTGATAGAGAGGATTTTGAGAGAACTTGTTTCTGGATCTGGTGAGCTTTGTTATTTGTGAGAGCTTGCTTTATCACCATTGCAGCTCTTTGGAGCACCATTCTCTGTGTTAGTGGAATTCCTTTTGGTTTTAAGTTTGTGTTTGTGGAATTCTTTTTGGTTTTAAGTTTGTGTTTGTGATTTAGTTGCTCTCTTTTGAATTCTTTTGTATTTGTGTGGTTCTTCTACTCCATATTCAAAGTTATCAACTATCTAGGAGTGATGGCGTTTTCCAAGGGATCTCTGCACTACAACTAGTACATTAGTTTCAAGGTCGCAACCAAACATAGAAAAACATTTTCTAAAAAATGTTTTCCACCAAAACAAACATAGCTTAAATTATTATTGATTCCAAATTTTCATTTGGGAACAGAATTTTACATCCTAATGATCACGCAGAGACAGTTTGCGGGTCTCCACTGTATATGGCCCCAGAAATTCTGCAATTTCAGCAATATGATGCGAAGGTAAAAAGCTTTTCAAATTTATGCTTGTTAAAATTATATGAACTGAAATTACGATTCCTTATAGGTTGACATGTGGAGTGTTGGTGTGATTCTTTTTGAACTTCTTCATGGCTATCGGCCCTTTCATGGTAGAACTAATGTTCAGGTTGCTTCTTTAGCTTAGACTCAAAATATTCTCCAAATATATCCTTTCCAGTTTTCGCCTTTACAAGTGCTTTTGATTTTCAGATTCTGCAGAATGTCCAGTCGTGTTCATGTCTTCCATTTTCTGAGCTCATCCTTCCAGGGTTGCACCCTGATTGTGTTGACATGTGTTCGAGACTATTGTCTATCAAGCCAGGTTTGGCACTTCTACATCATCTTCAATTAAACGATGTATCCACATCTTGAAGTCAAAACTAATTGTTCCCTCCGTCTTTGTAGAAATCCGATTGTCTGTTGATGAGTTTAATCGGCATGAGTTCTTAAGGGTACGAGGACTTGGAGGTCAAGGCTGCTCATGAGAGTTCAAGTCTTTCAACTTTCACTGAAATCAAATTTGCTTGGTTGTTTAACCAGGTGATGTGATCGTTTGCAAGACTGATTGTTGAGTATTAAATTCAGTGTCCCATCTGTGAGATTTGACAAGATTAGTTGCATAAGCAGGAGCGGGGAATGGGTGACGCGGAACGGGTGTGCAGCATAGAGAAATAGTACTTGTGTCTTTTATTATCTAAATTTATTATAGTATTTTGTTTCAACTATGGTTTAGTAGGGAGTTTATTTTGGTCATGACTTTTGTTGATACTAGAGCTAAAGATATGGTTCAATCCATTGGTTCAATCCATTCTTTCTTTCCTTATTTTTCATTTTTATATTCTTCTTTATAGTTAAAGATATTCACACAATATTCAATGTGATGCAAATTCACATAAACCCTAGCCTATATTGGCCCTGTTTGGTATAGCTTAATTTCAGCTTAATTTAAACTATTTTGATGTGTTTGGTTTAGCTTAACAATACAGCTTATAGCTTTTTATAAATCATAAATCAACTTATTCTTTGAGTTAGACAGGAGAAGCTTAATTTATAAGTCAGAAATCAGCTTATATTCATAATTATAAGCTATAAGCTATTAAGGTATAAGCTATAAGTACTTTCTCACAGCTCTACCAAACAGGGCCATTAAGTCATTCTCTATTTTTGTTTATTAAACTTAAGATACAACATTCGAGTGTTATTCTTGTTAGCTATCAAATTTTTTTAATTTCAAATAGCAAAATGAGGACACGTGCCAAGGATAAGCCAAAGTTTGGACACTAAGGTGCCGTTTAGTAACACTTACGTTTTTAGTTTTCTGTTTATATTTACAAAAATTTTAAAAACTCAAATAAAAACTTATTTGATAAAATTTTTGATTTATAAATTAGTGGTCTCAGTTTATAAATTTGGCCAAAAAATGAAAACACAAAAAATATATTTCCGTTTTGAGTTTTGAGTTTTTTTTTTTTTACCACCCAACACTAGCCACCACCCGTCACTATTTTCCACCATCGTTTTCCGCCGCCACCACCCACCCTCCACCACCACCACTCACCACCCACCACCACCCACCCGCCACCACCCACCACCGCCACCACACCCACCCACCACCACATACCCACCACCCACCATTACCATCCACCCGCCACCACTCCGCCACCTACTTGTCACCACCACCACTTGCCACCACCACCACCACCCACCCACCACCACCACCACCACCTACTGGCCACCACCCACCACCACCTACCACCACCCACCATTCGCCACCCACCTGCCACCATCACCCACCACCCCCCGCCGCCGCCACCACCACCGCCCACTCCCTACCACCCATCACCCACCACCGTCACCCACCCATCCACCACCACCACCACCACCCACCCGCCACCACCAGCTACCTACCACCTACTGTCACCACTTTCCACCACCGTCTTCCGTTGCCACCACTTATCATTTCTCACTCTTTTTTATATTTTTAAAATTTTTTAAACATTCTGTTAATTACCAACGCGTTTGTAGTTTATGTTTTTCTAAAATAAATAAAAACCAATTTATAAATTTTTTGTAAATATAAACTGAAAACGTAAACGTTACCAAACACACCCTAAATGAGTTGTTCACTTTTAATAATAGAATAAATAAATAGATGAATGAAATCTCTTATCAAATGAATTGTAATTAATAAACTTCACCAATCAAAAATTCAGTTCAAATGGTTTATCTTGGATGGTATATTTGTTTGGGGAGAGGGATGGAGAGGAAAAAGGCTTATTAATTTTAAGATGTTATTTGGAATAAATTTCCAAAATAATTTTCATATTTGATACCATAAAATATTAGTGTTTGTAGAAATGAAAATTCATTAATTTTGAAAAATATTATTATAATTTGAAATGTATAATTCATTTTATATAAGGGAATACGATACACACGGTTGTCCCATAATTCATTTGTTTATGGACAGCCAATTAAATTATGACACCTCATTGTTTCCTTCTCTCTTGTTTCTTACTTTTGAGAGACCACTCCATTGCCAGTTGCCCATGTCAATTTCTAGTCGAAACATGGTCGAATCGAGGGTGATAATATTGTCTTGTCATATGAAAGTTTATATATTTAAAGGCTATTATTTAAGAAAATTTAAAATTAATCTTACAAATCAAGTACCAATGAACATGTGTATTTTTTATAAAAAAAATTAATTGAAACTTTCATGTTGATAGACAAATGTTTTGCAATTTATGATAGTACAGATTTAAAAAAGTTTGTTTAGCATGAAAGTAGTGGAAGTTACAAAAAAAAATTAATTTTTTTGTACAATTCATAATAATATGATAGTTAAACTTATAAAAAAAAATTTAAATACAAAATAACTTAAATTTGTTATAAATATAGTTACTAATATTTTGAATTTCTATTTTGTTGTAAATTTTTCACCATAATCAGATTCATAAAGGAAAATATATTTTATTTTATATTAATTTCTAACATTTTCAATTTCCATCATTTTTTTAATAATCAAATGAATCCTAACTTAAAAAAAGGCAATCTATCGACTACCCAAAAAAAGAAATAAATAAATAAAATTATAAATATATTTTCTGAGATTTTCTTAAAATATAATTTGTCCTTTATGATTTTAGAAATTACATTTCGCCTCTTGAATTTTTTAATTTCATAATAAATGATCAATTTTATTAATAAATTATCAAATTAATTAATAATTTTAAATGATGTTAAAGAAAATTTCAATAAATAATTTAAGTAATTTTATCATTGCATATGAGAACAGGTAGGAGTTTTATGTTTTCAGTTAATTTTGTTAAATAAAAATATCCTGAAAAGAGAGTATTTGTAACCTTTTAAACCACAAAAAGACAATCTATATTTTAAGTAAAAATCAATGAGTGTATTTGTAATGTACCAAAAAAAAAAAAAGCACACAAACCAAAAGTCCAATTCTAAATTTTCTTTGGCCAAAGATTCACACTCTAAATTACTTTATCTATAAGTATAAATCCATACAAAATGACCAAACTACTCCAGGTATATATATTCCATTATATATATGATTGAAGCATAAATATTATATTTTTAGTCCCTTAAAATACATTTTATGAGTCTATTTATTTTTAGTATTTTATAATTTTATATATTTTTTTATGTATTTTCATATATTTTGAGTGTTTGTATAAAAATTAATATAAATAATATATTTTAAATATTATATATATTATTATATTAAAAAGATGTACAGTATTTAATCGTGCAACCACGCTACCCATGCGTATTCACTCAATTAACATTCGATATATATTTGTATATTATTATATTAATATTATAATTTTTATTTGGTTACGCAGGTTTGGATCTATAAAAGGAAGGCAAAGGGGAGTGTAGCTGAGGGCTCAACTGTGAGAGCTTGGAGCTGAAGCTCTGCGAGGAAGAAAAAGATAACAAAAAAAGAAAGAGGGAATGGGAAGGTTTAGAATATAGATATTTTATAGTGATTGTAATATTAGTTCGTGGAACTAAGGGCTGGTTTGGGATCTACTAAAAAAGATAAAAAGTCAAAAAATTACTCAAAAAGTTAAAAAATTATCACTATTCATTCAAAACAAAATTAAAAAAATAATTTTTCACACATCAATTCACACAGCCATACAACTCATCATCTTCACCCGTGATGCTTGTGCTGTGTTTGAAAGGGAAAATTGCACAGTTTGGTGCAATTTTCACACACTGTTGTTCGGCCCATGGAGGCCCATCACGGGTCCCGTTTTGATAATCTGAACCGTTCAATGTATAAAACTCGTCGAGTACTATATGTCTATAAAAAATCATATTGATCGGATATCGATAACTATATGATCAAATCAGTTTTGTATAAAAAAAATAGATGGTATTATAATTAACGATTGAAAAAAACACATGATCAGATAGCTATCGATATCCAATCAACGTGATTTTTTATAACCATATAGTACTTGACGAGTTCTACGCATTGCACGGTTCAGATTATCAAAATGGGACCCGTGATGGCCCCCACGGGCCGAACAAAACCGTTCAGTGTAATGCCCGAAAATTAGTCAATAATTTCTTTCCATCAATTCCTCCTCACAGATTGTACGGTTGTTGACTTTTCATTTCTAATCTTCTCCTACACACTTCTTTATACAATATTTTAATACACATTTTTTCATAAAAAGTCAAAAAGTTAACTCAAACATCCATATTTTTTTCCTCAACTTTTTAGTCCAAAAAGACAAAAAGTGCACTTATTTAGGACATCCCAAATAACCCCTAATTTTCATATCTTAGGATTAAGATAAAACTCTAATAAAGTGATTGGGATAATTTGTATTCGTAGATTTTTAATTGATTTGGATGCTCTTGTATAACTTAGATTTTTGTACAAATAATATTTTATCAAATTATGTGTTCACTAGTCATCTATATAATAAGGAAGCTTGGTTTTTGATTTTTGGATGGGACTTTTGTGTATTTGTCAAAATCTGCACCCTTAGATGGATTAAATCCAATGGTTGAGTTTGAAAACAAGTCAAAGTTTGAAAATGTGTTATTCACTTTGGATTGTGCAGAACGGCTGAGATCAATTCCCCCCCAAATGCTCTTTCAATCTACTCTTTCATCTCTGCCCAAATCCTCCCTCTTTCTCATTTCAGAGAAATCCTCCCTCTTTCATACGTTCTTCTCTCTCTCTCCCTCTCCCCTCACGACGACACTGCCACTCACCGACTCTGACCACCTCTCATCACCTCTTCTTTGTCCTCTCTTCTCGACTACCCACCATTGACTCTCTTCTCTGGCTCTCCTGTTTCGCCCCTCTCCTCTTGCGACGACATTGCAGCCATTCAGAGGTAAAGACCACCGACCATTGACTCTCTTCTCTAGCTCTTCTGTTTCGTCTCTCTCTTCTTGCCACGACATCGCAGCCATTCAGAGGTAAACTACAACTTACAAATTTGCAATCCATGATATTTTTGTGGGTTTCTCTCCTCTTTGATTTGGGTTACAGTATTGTTCATGGGTTTTAGAGATTTTGGACTTCAGAGATTTTTTGAGGATTTTTATTGGGTTCTAGATATTTTAGACTCTATACGTATTTTTTGGTTCTTGCTTGAGTTTGGTGATGGGTTCTAATTGTTTAGTTTAAATTGTTCAAAATTTGAATTATTTTTCCATATCTGAGCATTTAATCAAATTTTTCCATGACTTAATAGGCCTCTGTGGATGAGTTTTGTAAATTGGTGCTATCATTTTCTCAAAAACAGGGCATGTATCTTTCCTTTATATCTTTCACTAGGATTATGTTTTGTAAATGAGTTTTGTTGAATGGAGTGTTATGCATGGATGTGTTGAATGGTTAAGCCTAAACACATTCTTTGGCCAATATTTGGTGTTTTGATGTGTCATTATTGTTTTCATGCTTATTATCTCAGTAACACACAACTCATCCATAGTAGTTAAAAACAGAGCTTCCTTGGCCAAGTAAAAAGATGTGTCCTTATTAGTGGTTAATCATACCCATTAAGACATGGATGAGTTTTGTAAATTGGTGCTGACATTTACTCACAAACAGGGTAAATGTTGTTTATTTATTTTCTTTGTTGTTTTCTCTCTTATTAATCTACAAATCGGATAATTTTTTGCCAATAAAGGGTTGTGTTTGTGTTTTTGTTTTAACATAGGAAACAAAACCAATTTTAAACCCTTAGTTTGTTGTCAGATTTTTTGATATTATCTTAGTTTCTTTGTTCATCTTAGTCCCTTAAAACATTATTTTTTGTTCATCTTAGTTTGTTGTTTTCTCTTATCTTAGTTTTTGGGGATTAATCAAACAAATATTTTGGGGAATTAATCAAACAAATATTTGAAAATATTTGGGTCAGACAGTTTTTGTTTTTGTGTTTATAAGGGTTTGAAAATATTTCTATCTTCTTTTTTTTTTTTTTTATCAATGTATCACAAAATATTTCTATCCTTTTTTTTTTATTATCAAGTTATCAATGTATCACAAACAAAATTATCAATTAAACCATATGTAAGCAAAGTTTGTTTACAAATTGTTACAAACTACCATGAAAGAGCTGTAGCAAAAAAAGAGCTGTAGCAAAAACTAAGTATGAGCTTAACAAAAGATTGTATTTTTGTTAATAGCAGCCACTTTTTGTATCAAAACTTTTCCAACAGTCAAAATACCTAGGAGCCATTCTTTGCATCAACAGTCTTCCAACAGTCAAAATACCCTGTCCATGATTGTATTTTGCTGCATACTGGTTGTTTGTGGTTGAATATTAATTCATTTCTAGCAAGCCTAAGAGTCCAAATTTTTAGGTTGTCGATTGGCTCAAAATTGTTACGCTAATTTTTTGGGATGTCTTTTGTTTTGCTATTTTTTTGGATGTCTTTGTTTTGCTATCATGGATTCTATTATTTGGCAACCTATAAATTTTGAGCCAATCAACAACCTAATATCCACTTTGGTGGCAGAATAGAAAGTGTTTGGTCAATTAAGGATATGTCCTCCTTAAACATGTTTCAAGTTCTACACCAATCTCAAATAATTTTATATAGATTTATATTGTGGTAGTGGTGCAATTGATTTTGATGAGTTTGTGGATATGATGACAACCAAGATTGGAGAAAGGGACACTAAAGAAGAGCTTATGAAAGCATTCCACATTACTAACTTTTTTTTATTTATTTTAAAGATGTGTGAAAATAAAGAAGAGCTTATGAAAGCATTCCACACTAAAGAAGAGCTCATAAAAATGTGTGAAAATATGATTATGCTTGCCTTATTTTGTCCTTTTTTTTTTTTTTACTAACTGTTTTTTTGTCATTTGAATATAGGGAACAATATCTGCCACAGACATTCAACGAATTGCAAAGGAGCTGGGTGAGAGCTTTACTGACATGGAGATTCAAGAACTAATAGAGGAAGCAGATTGTGATCGTAAGTTCGCCTCTTTTTATTAAGATTTGCATTATTCTTTATGATGTGTGCTTTAGGTATTTGTTTGAACCTCCAGACACAGTATATTTTAGAACTGTTTTGTTAGTGCCACTATCAAACCTTTTTTTCCCTTTTTTATGCGATCTGCATTTGTTGTTGAACTGAAGTTTCTACTATGTAAACTGGCCATTTTTGTTAGAGTGGCTTTCAAAAATAGCAATTTACATATGCTGAATTGATTCACACAGTTGTACTGGCCTAAATATTTCTTTAATAGAATTATTAGTAGCGTAATAACTAACTTCATTGCTAACCTTCTTCCTTTTGTTAGTTGCCCTTTCTATGCTCTACACTTTCCAAGCTATTAATCAATTAAATGACATTGCTAACCACTGTCACACCAATGAATACCATCGCAATCACCAACATCTCCACGTCATCATCACATGCTGATGATTATATTCAAGCATCATTAACCCAACACCAGTTAAAATCTTCATTATTGACCAAATAAGCCTCTCTCTCTCTCTCTCTCTCCCTCTCTCTCATGTATGCAATTGCAATTAAGCATGCACTTGTGGGCACAATAGTTGATGACACAAAAATATTAATGAAATATCCATTGGTTCCTAATACATAAATCTAAAAAGATCACCCATTCAGGAAAAGAAAATAACATTGTGAATTCTATATAATTTCAGAAACAACAGTGTAAATAGGAGATTTACAGAGAAAGAAATATTTGAGATTGAAGTTTGTGTTTAATATGTGTATGATAATGATATGTTGGCTTGAGGATTTTTTTTTGTGAATACTTTTTTTTTATTTATTTATTATTTATTTTGGGCTTTTTTGGCTGTTTGATTATTGAAAAAAATAGAGGATAATTTCATAGCTTTTGAAATTGTGAGATTGGGTTTTACTTGGTTGAGTTTGACTTGATGAATTTGATGGGACTTTTGTCTTACATGTCAAAATGTGGACTATTAAATTGAATCATAGGCTAAGATTTTATATTCTAATCCAACTGTTCAAATTTTATCTTTTCCACCTTCTTTTTTTTTTTCCCCCTTCCAAAAATGAAAAAATCTTGGAAAGACAATTCTTAGATCTTTTTAAGGTTAATAATTCAATTCTCATAATATTTTCTTATGTGCATTGAAATATTTCTTTCTCATGTCTATTTTTTTGTCAAAAAAAGGTTAGCTTAGTTATATCTTGGAGATGTTTTAGCGGTCAACCACCTGGTGAATGAATTATTTTTGATGAAATTATTTGTTGGTTGTATAGAGCTTGACTTTATGAAATACATATATTTTTTGTTTGTTGACTTTACTACTACATATGTTTCTACTCATTTGCACCTTTTGCAAGGTTGGGGTAATGTGGCATATCTAAAAATTTTAGGATTTATTAATTTCTAAGAAAAATGGTAAGATTCATTAATATTGTCTTCTGATTCATTATTTTTATTTAATGTTCAGAGTCAAATTATTATTTTCAAACTGTGTAGATTTGCAAATCTTTTATTAGTTGTTAATTTTAATAAATAGATTCTACGAAGCAAAGTAGTAAGTGATTGATGTGTTTTATTGATAGTTTCAGTTGGAAGCATAACTCATTTTGATAAATTGTTTAATTTTAGTAAAATTTGATGACGGAAAATGATTGGTAGGTTATTAGTTTGGCATTTGCATATCTATGTGATTTTTATTAATTCCTTCAATGATATATTTTATTCATGGTATATGAATTAGCTTTATATCTTTGTCAATAATGGGCTCTTTTTTTTTTTTTTTTTTTGGGAATAATTAGGGATATGTTCTGCTTAAAAGTGGTTGGCCACATTGGGAAATGTCCTACTCATATCTGTAATCTACACCAACCATTTTTTATATTTATATATATTTTTAGAAACTATAGAGTTGTAGTTTAAATGGAATGGGATTGAAGTTTATGAAAATATGTTTTATTTGTTGCTAGAAATTGATTTGCTTCTCCTATATTTTAGGTCTTTAACTCTAACTTCTAACTTAGTTCTACATAGATTTGCTTCTTTCTACGTCAATATTTTTTTCTTGCAATGTAACCTCTCTCTTACAAGATGGGCTTGGCCAAAAAATTAGTGCCAAAAAGGGTAGACTTTGGACCAAAACTCATCCAACGACCAATTGTATGTACAACATCACTACCAAAGAGGTGGTGTACTGGATTGAAAGGAATTTTGCATATTTAGATTAGCTTGGAATTTCGACTTGCAGTGTCTTCAAATTGATGATTGATTAGAGGAAGGAAAAATGTGGTTTTTCCATTCTATTTATTTGTGATTTGATTGAGCTTCTTTCCTGTTTTCCTTTCCACATGTTGTAATCTTACGAATAAAATGTCACATTAAACTCTAAGGTAGTGTTTGGTTCACTGTAATAAAGTGTAAAGATTCCTTACACTTCTCATGTTTGGTTGACTAAAAGAATAATGAAAAATTCATTGCAATGGGAGCCGTCATTAACCATTATAAGGGAATGATTATTCCATAGGAAAATGTAAGGAATAACCATTTTAGTGAACCAAATAAAGCATAAATGAGATAGAAGAGTTTCAAATATAATTGGTGTTCTGATAAATGATTTGGGTCATTTTGATAAATGTGTGAATTAGATTTCCTTTTTTAACATGCAAAGTAGTGTTCTGTGATCTTTTGTTTTTATTTGATTACTGGTAATTAGAATTGTAGAGAGAAAGAAATAGCCTATTGTACTTAAATTATGGCGCAATTAAATAATCAAACAATCATTGTACATCCCATTGGTATTTAAACCCAATCTATTTATAGCACTATTAAATGAGTTATTTATTCACTATAGATCTTCAACAACCTCTTCAACAACCTTGGAGTTCATTTTAATTTAAATCATGGACAACATTCATGTTTAGTTTATATTTTATTAATCAAGGCTTAATTTCTTACTTATTATTTAAGATTTTCTCATAATCAAATGCTTTTGTATTATTTTTCTGTGGATAATATGTTGGAGGAAAGCAGTAATATTAGATCTCTATACTAATTTTTTTTTTATTTAATCTACATTTCTTAATATAATTTCTCTTTTACCTTTCAAATGCATTTCTATATATACACAGATTTAGTTTCTTCAAAACAAAAATGTCAATGTTGTGACCCATAATCAAATTGATTAAACAGAAATGCCATTGGTGTTCAGTTTTCTCTATGTTTATGGGGTAAGCCCACTAATCAAATTTATTTGCTTCTCATATTTTTCCTTAATAATTTTTGCTTATTTTTTAAAAGGCAAAGGAAAAGGTAAGGGTAAAGGAAAATGAGAAGCTTAAAGGAAAAAGAAAGGAAAACTACCCAAGAAAGGGAATAAAAAATACACAGGTGGTATGATTCTTTTCAAGTTTGTTTTGGAGTATGTGTAATGAAAATCATGGGGGAATGTGATATTTTGAAGCATGCATAATCTATGTGTAATTTTTTTTTTACTGTAAAGTTTGTGAAGATGGGCATAGTGCTTTTAATCCTTAATATTACTAATTATGCATCCTTAAAAAACAATACACTAGAAAAAATTATAAAGGATCTTTCCAAACTAAATTATGCATCCTTAAAAAAAATACACTAGAAAAAAATTACAGAGGATTTTTTACAAAGATATATAAAATTTTCCAATTGGAAGAGGGAAGTAACTAAAGTTTAAAAAAGAATACAAATGATGAAAGAAGGAAATAAATTTAAAGGGTATTTTAATTAAAATTTTGTTTAAATTATGATCAAGTCAAACTTTTGTAGGATTGGGGTGAAAACGCTATGGAGCCGAAGAGGATAAATAAGACTATATTACTCCGATGGAATTGTAACAAGGCATCCTTTCTCCATATTATTTCAATATCTATTTTTCGTATTGTTTTAATATGTTAATGTTATTGTTTTTAAACATTGGATTGTTGTGCATGCTCCTCCTTTGGAAAAAATACACGAAGTTGATACATGGACATTTCAAAATGTGATGGAGAACAAGTTTGAAGGCGTCCAAGTACTTTTTGTAAAAGAATAAGTTTGAAGACATTATATGGCATACATTTTGCAAAAGTCGACAAATATTTTGTAAAGTATATCCTTGATGTCAACCACTTTTGTAAAGCTTCCTCTTGCTATTTTTGTAAAGTCTCTTTTCAATGTAAAATATTGGACCTTATGGATGGTTATTTAGTGTGGTGTAAGTGCTCTTGAAAATTCACTACATTTAATTGTAACAATTTAATTTAGTATCTTTGCATATTTTGGTAGAAGTCACATATGCTTGACATGGACTTTTGCGTAAATTTAGTGCCTATTATGCAGGATGTTAGAGTTACGTTAGAGTTACATTGAAAAAGACTAATTTATTAGTGGGTTGAAGGAGGAGGATGTTATAGTATTGTTGCCTCTTAATTTTTAGATACTTAACTGTAGTTCCCCCCTCCCTATTTGATCATGGTTATGGGTTTTATGTTTTTTTATTAAGAAAGATCCATGTATTTTGATGCACTATTTTCATGATTTGCTTCTATATTCATTATCTTTTCAGGACCTCTGACATTCCAACACAGCTGGTTGTGAAAGTAGATTGGATTTGTTGTATCATCCATGATATTCTGGTATCAACAATAAGGTTAGTCTTCAAAGTAACTTGGGTTAGTTTTATTTCATTTATTTATAAGTAGTTAGTTGAAATTGTGAAAAAGTTGGAAGGATTTGAACTATTCCTATTGATATTTGATGGTTTATTAGACTGGCTTTAACTATTCATTCAACATGGCTGATTTTGAAATTATGTTAGAGAATGAGGTGGGAACTCTTGAAGGCACCACCCCAATTATGTGAATGAGGTGGGAAGCTTACATTCATGATAAATTCATTAGGAAATAAAAAATTTGAAATTTATTAGTTATTTTTTTTAGTTTTAAATTGGAGTGATATTATAATTTTGAATTGATTCATTATAATTGAATTTCGTAGCACGTGTGGTATCAAAAAAATTTTGTTCGTAGTGCCTTCAGCCACAGGTTATCTTTACATGGGTGGGTCTATTGGGTGCTAGCCTTGCTAGATCGGTGGGTCCAAATCGGCAACATTGTGGCAACAAATCATCTGTTTCTTAATGCTCAATAGGTTAGCTCTCTCTCTCTCTCTCTCTCTCTCTCTCTTTCATACACACACACACACACATACACAACTTCAATATGACTATATTTGTTCATTCCTCATGAGGTTCCACTTCTCTCTTTTAAATTTATTAGAGTATTCCATTTTTTGGTACTTGGATCTTAGCCCAAAATTTAAAAAACTAGGATACTTTGTTAGTGCTGAATTTATTGTGAATAGAATCAATAATTAACTTATCTTTTCCCTACAAATTTGGATAAATTTTTTTTTTTTTTTTTCCATCCCATCATCCCCACCATCAACAACAATGCTCTCACTCTCTATCAAATCAAATGGGGGTTGAGGAAAAAATTGGTTTCATGTTAACACCCATATTTTTTTTTTCCCCAGGTTAGTCAAATAGGTTAAGGATTGTTAACGCCAAGTTTGGAAAGTTTAGAATAAGTGCACTTTTTGACTTTTCTTGTATTATGTGTAGAAAAAGTAGAGAGGAGATGTTGATTGATGTGACCCAAAAAAGATAAAAAGATGAAATAAGTGCACTTATATTGGGATGCCAAACTTGGCCTGGCCATGTTTGGGAAGACTAAATAAGTGCACTTTTTGTCTTTTTTGACTAAAAAATTGAGGTTGAAAATATGGATGTTTGGGTTAACTTTTTGACTTTTTATGGAAAAATGTGTAATAAAAAATTGTAAAAATTGATTTGTAGAGGAAAATTTGAATTGGGAGTTGTGCAGCCGTAATTGTTGACTTTTGGTGAATAGTGTTAACTTTTTAACTTTTTGAGTAACTTTTTGACTTTTTAGATTATTTGAATTATCCCAAACATGGCAAATGTGAAAGGTTAACCTAACTGTTAACATTAAGCTGAAAATAAATATTTTTGGTATTTATTAAATACTTTTGTATTTACTTAATCTTTATCTGGCACATTATTCAGTGGTGATTTGCAGAATGATGAGTTGTGGTGTAGAGGATGTGAGTAGTGGGTTTTGTTTTGGGGTAATGTTCTTATACTTTTTATAAAAGATATATTTTGGTGATTTGTTTTGAGAAGTGCTCTTGCTGATTTTGGATTTGGTGCTCCTTCATTTCTAAAAGATATATTTTGGTGATTCTTTTGGATATATTTATTTTTTTGTTTTAGTTTAGAAGCATTGTTTTTTCAGTGGATTATTGAAGCACTCTTACTGCAATTGAAAGCTTCTTAGATGCATACTAATACCAAAAACAATGCTTCTAAACTAAAACAAAAAAATAAATATATCCAAAAGAATCACCAAAATATATCTTTTAGAAATGAAGGAGCACCAAATCCAAAATCAGCAAGAGCACTTCTCAAAACAAATCACCAAAATATATCTTTTATAAAAAGTATAAGAACATTACCCCAAAACAAAACCCACTACTCACATCCTCTACACCACAACTCATCATTCTGCAAATCACCACTGAATAATGTGCCAGATAAAGATTAAGTAAATACAAAAGTATTTAATAAATACCAAAAATATTTATTTTCAGCTTAATGTTAACAGTTAGGTTAACCTTTCACATTTTGGCCAAGTTTGGCATCCCAATATAAGTGCACTTATTTCATCTTTTTATCTTTTTTCGGTCACATCAATCAACATCTCCTCTCTACTTTTTCTACACATAATACAAGAAAAGTCAAAAAGTGCACTTATTCTAAACTTTCCAAACTTGGCGTTAACAATCCTTAACCTATTTGACTAACCTGGGGAAAAAAAAAATATGGGTGTTAACATGAAACCAATTTTTTCCTCAACCCCCATTTGATTTGATAGAGAGTGAGAGCATTGTTGTTGATGGTGGGGATGATGGGATGAAAAAAAAAAAAAAAAAAATTTATCCAAATTTGTAGGGAAAAGATAAGTTAATTATTGATTCTATTCACAATAAATTCAGCACTAACAAAGTATCCTAGTTTTTTAAATTTTGGGCTAAGATCCAAGTACCAAAAAATGGAATACTCTAATAAATTTAAAAGAGAGAAGTGGAACCTCATGAGGAATGAACAAATATAGTCATATTGAAGTTGTGTATGTGTGTGTGTGTGTATGAAAGAGAGAGAGAGAGAGAGAGAGAGAGAGAGAGCTAACCTATTGAGCATTAAGAAACAGATGATTTGTTGCCACAATGTTGCCGATTTGGACCCACCGATCTAGCAAGGCTAGCACCCAATAGACCCACCCATGTAAGGATAACCTGTGGCTGAAGGCACTACGAACAAAAATTTTTTGATACCACACGTGCTACGAAATTCAATTATAATGAATCAATTCAAAATTATAATATCACTCCAATTTAAAACTAAAAAAAATAACTAATAAATTTCAAATTTTTTATTTCCTAATGAATTTATCATGAATGTAAGCTTCCCACCTCATTCACATAATTGGGGTGGTGCCTTCAAGAGTTCCCACCTCATTCTCTAACATAATTTCAAAATCAGCCATGTTGAATGAATAGTTAAAGCCAGTCTAATAAACCATCAAATATCAATAGGAATAGTTCAAATCCTTCCAACTTTTTCACAATTTCAACTAACTACTTATAAATAAATGAAATAAAACTAACCCAAGTTACTTTGAAGACTAACCTTATTGTTGATACCAGAATATCATGGATGATACAACAAATCCAATCTACTTTCACAACCAGCTGTGTTGGAATGTCAGAGGTCCTGAAAAGATAATGAATATAGAAGCAAATCATGAAAATAGTGCATCAAAATACATGGATCTTTCTTAATAAAAAAACATAAAACCCATAACCATGATCAAATAGGGAGGGGGGAACTACAGTTAAGTATCTAAAAATTAAGAGGCAACAATACTATAACATCCTCCTCCTTCAACCCACTAATAAATTAGTCTTTTTCAATGTAACTCTAACGTAACTCTAACATCCTGCATAATAGGCACTAAATTTACGCAAAAGTCCATGTCAAGCATATGTGACTTCTACCAAAATATGCAAAGATACTAAATTAAATTGTTACAATTAAATGTAGTGAATTTTCAAGAGCACTTTACAGTCCACACTAAATAACCATCCATAAGGTCCAATATTTTACATTGAAAAGAGACTTTACAAAAATAGCAGTAGGAAGCTTTACAAAAGTGGTTGACATCAAGGATATACTTTACAAAATATTTGTCGACTTTGCAAAATGTATGCCATATAATGTCTTCAAACTTATTCTTTTACAAAAAGTACTTGGACGCCTTCAAACTTGTTCTCCATCACATTTTGAAATGTCCATGTATCAACTTCTGTGTATTTTTTCCAGTGAGGAGCATGCACAACAATCCAATGTTTAAAAAACAATAACATTAACATATTAAAACAATACGAAAAATAGATATTGAAATAATATGGAGAAAGGATGCCTTGTTACAATTCCATCGGAGTAATATAGTCTTATTTATCCTCTTCGGCTCCATAGCGTTTTCACCCCAATCCTACAAAAGTTTGACTTGATCATAATTTAAACAAAATTTTAATTAAAATACCCTTTAAATTTATTTCCTTCTTTCATCATTTGTATTCTTTTTTAAACTTTAGTTACTTCCCTCTTCCAATTGGAAAATTTTATATATCTTTGTAAAAAATCCTCTGTAATTTTTTTCTAGTGTATTTTTTTTAAGGATGCATAATTTAGTTTGGAAAGATCCTTTATAATTTTTTCTAGTGTATTGTTTTTTAAGGATGCATAATTAGTAATATTAAGGATTAAAAGCACTATGCCCATCTTCACAAACTTTACAGTAAAAAAAAAATTACACATAGATTATGCATGCTTCAAAATATCACATTCCCCCATGATTTTCATTACACATACTCCAAAACAAACTTGAAAAGAATCATACCACCTGTGTATTTTTTATTCCCTTTCTTGGGTAGTTTTCCTTTCTTTTTCCTTTAAGCTTCTCATTTTCCTTTACCCTTACCTTTTCCTTTGCCTTTTAAAAAATAAGCAAAAATTATTAAGGAAAAATATGAGAAGCAAATAAATTTGATTAGTGGGCTTACCCCATAAACATAGAGAAAACTGAACACCAATGGCATTTCTGTTTAATCAATTTGATTATGGGTCACAACATTGACATTTTTGTTTTGAAGAAACTAAATCTGTGTATATATAGAAATGCATTTGAAAGGTAAAAGAGAAATTATATTAAGAAATGTAGATTAAATAAAAAAAAAATTAGTATAGAGATCTAATATTACTGTTTCCTCCAACATATTATCCACCTGTAAAAAATAATACAAAAGCATTTGATTATGAGAAAAATCTTAAATAATAAGTAAGAAATTAAGCCTTGATTAATAAAATATAAACTAAACATGAATGTTGTCCATGATTTAAATTAAAATGAACTCCAAGGTTGTTGAAGAGGTTGTTGAAGATCTATAGTGAATAAATAACTCATTTAATAGTGCTATAAATAGATTGGGTTTAAATACCAATGGGATGTACAATGATTGTTTGATTATTTAATTGCGCCATAATTTAAGTACAATAGGCTATTTCTTTCTCTCTACAATTCTAATTACCAGTAATCAAATAAAAACAAAAGATCACAGAACACTACTTTGCATGTTAAAAAAGGAAATCTAATTCACACATTTATCAAAATGACCCAAATCATTTATCAGAACACCAATTATATTTGAAACTCTTCTATCTCATTTATGCTTTATTTGGTTCACTAAAATGGTTATTCCTTACATTTTCCTATGGAATAATCATTCCCTTATAATGGTTAATGACGGCTCCCATTGCAATGAATTTTTCATTATTCTTTTAGTCAACCAAACATGAGAAGTGTAAGGAATCTTTACACTTTATTACAGTGAACCAAACACTACCTTAGAGTTTAATGTGACATTTTATTCCAGAAGATTACAACATGGGGAAAGGAAAACAGGGAAAGAAGCTCAATCAAACTGTCAAATAAATAGAATGGAAAAACCACATTTTTCCTTCCTCTAATCAATCATCAATTTGAAGACACTGCAAGTCGAAATTCCAAGCTAATCTAAATATGCAAAATTCCTTTCAATCCAGTACACCACCTCTATGGTAGTGATGTTGTACATACAATTGGTCGTTGGATGAGTTTTGGTCCAAAGTCTACCCTTTTTGGCACTAATTTTTTGGCCAAGCCCATCTTGTAAGAGAGAGGTTACATTGCAAGAAAAAAATATTGACGTAGAAAGAAGCAAATCTATGTAGAACTAAGTTAGAAGTTAGAGTTAAAGACCTAAAATATAGGAGAAGCAAATCAATTTCTAGCAACAAATAAAACATATTTTCATAAACTTCAATCCCATTCCATTTAAACTACAACTCTATAGTTTCTAAAAATATATATAAATATAAAAAATGGTTGGTGTAGATTACAGATATAAGTAGGACATTTCCCAATGTGGCCAACCACTTTTAAGCAGAACATATCCCTAATTATTCCCAAAAAAAAAAAAAAAAAAAAAGAGCCCATTATTGACAAAAGATATAAAGCTAATTCATATACCATGAATAAAATATATCATTGAAGGAATTAATAAAAAATCACATAGATATGCAAATGCCAAACTAATAACCTACCAATCATTTTCCGTCATCAAATTTTACTAAAATTAAACAATTTATCAAAATGAGTTGCGTTTCCAACTGAAACTATCAATAAAACACATCAATCACTTACTACTTTGCTTCGTAGAATCTATTTATTAAAATTAACAACTAATAAAAGATTTGCAAATCTACACAGTTTGAAAATAATAATTTGACTCTGAACATTAAATAAAAATAATGAATCAGAAGACAATATTAATGAATCTTACCATTTTTCTTAGAAATTAATAAATCCTAAAATTTTTAGATATGCCACATTACCCCAACCTTGCAAAAGGTGCAAATGAGTAGAAACATATGTAGTAGTAAAGTCAACAAACAAAAAATATATGTATTTCATAAAGTCAAGCTCTATACAACCAACAAATAATTTCATCAAAAATAATTCATTCACTGTGGTTGACCGCTAAAACATCTCCAAGATATAACTAAGCTAACCTTTTTTGACAAAAAATAGACATGAGAAAGAAATATTTCAATGCACATAAGAAAATATTATGAGAATTGAATTATTAACCTTAAAAGATCTAAGAATTGTCTTTCCAAGATTTTTTCATTTTGGAAGGGAAAAAAAAAAAGAAGGTGGAAAAGATAAAATTTGAGCAGTTGGATTAGAATATAAAATCTTAGCCTATGATTCAATTTAATAGTCCACATTTTGACATGTAAGACAAAAGTCCCATCAAATTCATCAAGTCAAACTCAACCAAGTAAAACCCAATCTCACAATTTCAAAAGCTATGAAATTATCCTCTATTTTTTCAATAATCAAACGACCAAAAAGCCCAAAATAAATAATAAATAAATAAAAAAAGTATTCACAAAAAAAAAATCCTCAAGCCAACATATCATTATCATACACATATTAAACACAAACTTCAATCTCAAATATTTCTTTCTCTGTAAATCTCCTATTTACACTGTTGTTTCTGAAATTATATAGAATTCACAATGTTATTTTCTTTTCCTGAATGGGTGATCTTTTTAGATTTATGTATTAGGAACCAATGGATATTTCATTAATATTTTTGTGTCATCAACTATTGTGCCCACAAGTGCATGCTTAATTGCAATTGCATACATGAGAGAGAGGGAGAGAGAGAGAGAGAGGCTTATTTGGTCAATAATGAAGATTTTAACTGGTGTTGGGTTAATGATGCTTGAATATAATCATCAGCATGTGATGATGACGCGGAGATGTTGGTGATTGCGATGGTATTCATTGGTGTGACAGTGGTTGGCAATGTCATTTAATTGAATTAATAGCTTGGAAAGTGTAGAGCATAGAAAGGGCAACTAACAAAAGGAAGAAGGTTAGCAATGAAGTTAGTTATTACGCTACTAATAATTCTATTAAAGAAATATTTAGGCCAGTACAACTGTGTGAATCAATTCAGCATATGTAAATTGCTATTTTTGAAAGCCACTCTAACAAAATGGCGGTTTACATAGTAGAAACTTCAGTTCAACAACAAATGCAATCGCATAAAAAGGGAAAAAAGGTTTGATAGTGGCACTAACAAAACAGTTCTAAAATATCGTGTGCGGAGGTTCAAACAAATACCTAAAGCACACATCATAAAGAATAATGCAAATCTTAATAAAAAGAGGCGAACTTACGATCACAATCTGATTCCTCTATTAGTTCTTGAATCTCCATGTCAGTAAAGCTCTCACCCAGCTCCTTTGCAATTCGTTGAATGTGCATGGCGAATATATTGTTCCCTATATTCAAATGACAAAAAAACAGTTAGTAAAAAAAAAAAAAAGGACAAAATAAGGCAAGCATAATCATATTTTCACACATTTTTATGAGCTCTTCTTTAGTGTGGAATGCTTTCATAAGCTCTTCTTTATTTTCACACATCTTTAAAATAAATAAAAAAAAGTTAGTAATGTGGAATGCTTTCATAAGCTCTTCTTTAGTGTCCCTTTCTCCAATCTTGGTTGTCATCATATCCACAAACTCATCAAAATCAATTGCACCACTACCACAATATAAATCTATATAAAATTATTTGAGATTGGTGTAGAACTTGAAACATGTTTAAGGAGGACATATCCTTAATTGACCAAACACTTTCTATACTGCCACCAAAGTGGATATTAGGTTGTTGATTGGCTCAAAATTTATAGGTTGCCAAATAATAGAATCCATGATAGCAAAACAAAGACATCCAAAAAAATAGCAAAACAAAAGACATCCCAAAAAATTAGCGTAACAATTTTGAGCCAATCGACAACCTAAAAATTTGGACTCTTAGGCTTGCTAGAAATGAATTAATATTCAACCACAAACAACCAGTATGCAGCAAAATACAATCATGGACAGGGTATTTTGACTGTTGGAAGACTGTTGATGCAAAGAATGGCTCCTAGGTATTTTGACTGTTGGAAAAGTTTTGATACAAAAAGTGGCTGCTATTAACAAAAATACAATCTTTTGTTAAGCTCATACTAAGTTTTTGCTATAGCTCTTTTTTTGCTACAGCTCTTTCATGGTAGTTTGTAACAATTTGTAAACAAACTTTGCTTACATATGGTTTAATTGATAATTTTGTTTGTGATACATTGATAACTTGATAATAAAAAAAAAAGGATAGAAATATTTTGTGATACATTGATAAAAAAAAAAAAGAAGATAGAAATATTTTCAAACCCTTATAAACACAAATACTAATACTGTCTGACCCACATATTTTCAAATATTTGTTTGATTAATTCCCCAAAATATTTGTTTGATTAATCCCCAAAAACTAAGATAAGAGAAAACAACAATCTAAGATGAACAAAAAATAATCTTTTAAGGGACTAAGATGAACAAAGAAACTAAGATAATATCAAAAAATCACAACAAACTAAGGGTTTAAAATTGGTTTTGTTTCCTATGTTAAAACAAAACACAAACACAACCCTTTATTGGCAAAAAATTATCCGATTTGTAGATTAATAAAGGAGAGAAAACAACAAAGAAAATAAATAAACAACATTTACCCTGTTTGTGAGTAAATGTCAGCACCAATTTACAAAACTCATCCATGTCTTAATGGGTATGATTAACCACTAATAAGGACACATCTTTTTACTTGGCCAAGGAAGCTCTGTTTTTAACTACTATGGATGAGTTGTGTGTTACTGAGATAATAAGCATGAAAACAATAATGACACATCAAAACACCAAATATTGGCCAAAGAATGTGTTTAGGCTTAACCATTCAACACATCCATGCATAACACTCCATTCAACAAAACTCATTTACAAAACATAATCCTAGTGAAAGATATAAAGGAAAGATACATGCCCTGTTTTTGAGAAAATGATAGCACCAATTTACAAAACTCATCCACAGAGGCCTATTAAGTCATGGAAAAATTTGATTAAATGCTCAGATATGGAAAAATAATTCAAATTTTGAACAATTTAAACTAAACAATTAGAACCCATCACCAAACTCAAGCAAGAACCAAAAAATACGTATAGAGTCTAAAATATCTAGAACCCAATAAAAATCCTCAAAAAATCTCTGAAGTCCAAAATCTCTAAAACCCATGAACAATACTGTAACCCAAATCAAAGAGGAGAGAAACCCACAAAAATATCATGGATTGCAAATTTGTAAGTTGTAGTTTACCTCTGAATGGCTGCGATGTCGTGGCAAGAAGAGAGAGACGAAACAGAAGAGCTAGAGAAGAGAGTCAATGGTCGGTGGTCTTTACCTCTGAATGGCTGCAATGTCGTCGCAAGAGGAGAGGGGCGAAACAGGAGAGCCAGAGAAGAGAGTCAATGGTGGGTGGTCGAGAGAAGAGAGGACAGCAAGAGGTGAGGAGAGGTGGTCGGTAGTCGGTGAGTGGCAGTGTCGTCGTGAGGGGAGAGGGAGAGAGAGAGAAGAACGTATGAAAGAGGGAGGATTTCTCTGAAATGAGAAAGAGGGAGGATTTGGGCAGAGATGAAAGAGTAGATTGAAAGAGCATTTGGGGGGGAATTGATCTCAGCCGTTCTGCACAATCCAAAGTGAATAACACATTTTCAAACTTTGACTTGTTTTCAAACTCAACCATTGGATTTAATCCATCTAAGGGTGCAGATTTTGACAAATACACAAAAGTCCCATCCAAAAATCAAAAACCAAGCTTCCTTATTATATAGATTTTATTATGTGCGTGGTTTTGATTGATTTCTTAGTCTAAAGAAACTAACAAAATGCATAGGAAAACAATGTGCAACTTTTATTTTTTTTCCTTCAATATTTAATGTACATTTGTAATCTTATCATACACCACCAGTTCAACCCACCTATGTTTGGATTTTGTTTTAGGCTAAAGATTCATAATGGAATGATTCCCACTCACTCCCACCCCGTATCTCAATTGAAATTTTGGTTATGTTTAATTGGTACAAAGGTATTCAATTTCTATGGAATTCGAAACTTTACCAATATAAGTAAGAAGATAAATTCAATAAACCAATTATAAATTCAATATCTATAAAATTTTGATTTATTGAGTTATTGATATTGTTTAATTGGCATGAGTTATTGATATAAAATTTAAATTCATGAGTGAATTTGTTTTAGACGTACAGAAGTTGAGTCAGAGTTTTTATTTACTAAGATTTCAAATTCATGGCTTCTTTGTGTTAATGATAGATATTAGAATTTTTTTTTTTCTTTCTTTAGTTAATTGGTTTTGAATTTCATAACTTGATTATTTGGATTTGTAGTATCATCTTGTTCAATTTTGATTAATCTCATTAACAAAAGTCTTCTTATTTACATAGAATCCTCTAATTGGTTGTTTATAATTTCATCATTATTGGTTGGTTTAATAGAGAACCTTTATATTTGTTAGTCTACTTTCAAATTCTATTTTTTTATAGTGTAATGATTTAACTATGTTTATTGTGTAAACTTTAATTATGAAGTTTGCCAAAACTATAATTTGTTATTTGGACTATGTGTGAAATTTTATATTGCAATGAAATTGTTGTCATTTTGAATTAATTTATGCAATTTTCTGTATCAGTGAAATTGTTATCATTTTGAATTGATTTATTTTAATTAATGTTTGTAACGTATGTGATATCAACATTATTTACACCGTGCCTTCAGGCACGGGCATGCACTAGTGAATACATATTATACAATTGTTTTCACTATTTATGTATTAAAATTGTTAGACTAGTCATACTTAGTAAGACGGATCGTGTATCAACTTTAGTTTAGTTTAGTGATGACGGTCCGTGCTAGGCGAAGATAATTTGTAACTTTCTGATTTTAAACACAAATCTTTTTAAGTGATGTGTCCTGACCAAGACACATCATAGTACCCATTTCAAGCCCTTTTTATTTTTATCACAATTTAATTTTCTTTAAAGGGTAGCTTACGACTCCTGACATGTTGTACATTTATTTTATTATCATGTAAAGTGTTATTTATTTTAGTTGTACTAATTTGCAGGTGTTTTCTTTCTTTGTGTTGTTGTAAAAAATATAAATAAAAATAAAATAAATAAAAAAATCTGTGAGTGTGTTGTATGCATAGTTATCGTTCTTGTTTTCCAAAATTATTATATGACCCTGAACTAGAGCAGACTCTTAGAAATCTCTAGATATCTAAGCCGACTTTAGCAAAGAATGGAGCAGTAGTTGACCAATTTAGGTCACTAAAGGCACATTTTACCCCTACCACTAATGTTTCATCATCTTGCATCTGATAGCCAATTACCGAAACGACCCATTATAAGATTAAGCCTAGTACCATTCAAATGCTTTCATCTTTTCACATGCTTAGTAATGAGGATCCCTATAAACATCTCAGTGAGTTTTTATAGACCTATTCTACAATGAAACTCCAAAATTTTACTGATAAGGCCCTTAGGTTGAGACTGTATAGCGATTCCGGGTTTAACCTTGTTGTACAGTGATCCAGACATGTGTCCGTGGATGTTAATAGTTGATGATTATCATGTTTACATCCTTTCTTACTTTGTATATGAGTTATAGGATGTGTTGGGCGTTAAAGAGTTGGTTTATTCTTTGGCCGAAGTTGGGTTTGAAACCAAAACTAGCGGCAGTTGGCGGGGACCGGCGAGCGGAGATCTTGAGTGTGCATCCGCCGCTTCGGAGTTTAGTTTTCGGCGCGGAGTCTGAGTGCCGCCGAGCGGGGCTTTGGGCGCCGAGAGGCGGATCGGGTTTAAAGATCCGAGTTTTGACTTTTAAAATCACTTTTCTTGTTCTTTCTCTCTCTTACTTTCCCAAAACACAAATTTGAGAGCCTCTCTAAAATCGGCCCTTCTCTCTTAGATTTGATCTAATTGGAGTTGTTTGCTCGCCTTGGGCCTTTACAAAAGTTGTGTTGATCGTCGAGGGGCTTATTTTAATCTGAAAATTTCGGGATTTGGAGCACTTTGAGTTTTGTCACCTCATCCATTGGAGCCCAAACTTTGAGGTAGGGATATCCTACTCCTTTCTATGGGTTTTGTCTTTAAATTTTAGTATTTTGAGATGTTGGGATTGTTGTGTAATTTTGAAAGAGTTTGGGGCTTTTGTGTAATTTTACAAAAGTTGGGTTTTCAATCATAACGAACCTAGAAGCGTGTTTAGCATAGAAACATGGGTTAAATGTTAAATCATTGGAGGAATTGAGACCTTAAGGGTTGTTATGTTAATTATGGAAAATGTCCTAATTACATGGAATAGTTGATTGGGATAATTGATTGTGGGAAATGAGGAATTGAAGTGGAAATGTTGAGATTGAGAATGTATGGGATTAAAGGGTGTAGTTAAACTATTTATTACTCACCGAATTGAAATGTTGATTATATATCTATTTGTGTATTTATTTTCTGCTTAGAAATAACTGCTTTGGGCTATCGGTGGAGGATAGTCGTGATTGTTGTAGACAATGCATGATGATTAGGCTAACGAAAACTAATCTACGGAATGTGTCATGGAATTGACGATTGATGGAATACATTAACTGTATGTATTGAATGATTGTATATAGAACCAATGTGTTTGTATGCATTATGTGTAGAGGAGGAGATAGGGGATGTACTCCGCGGTTTAGGGGAAGATGGGGGATGTACCTCTAAACCGGATAGTGTTGGGAGGAGATAGGGGATGAACTCCGTAGACAGAGCTCATATGCTTGTCTAGAAAAGTGAAGATAGAGCTCATATGCTTATCTTTGGGAAGTGAAGATAGGGCTAATATGCATATCTTGTTGGAATGTGGATAGAGCTTATATGCTTATCTGTGATTGTGGGATATAGTTTTTATACTTATCCGTTAAAAATGTGGATAAAACTTTTATGCTTATCTGTGAATATGGGACACAATTCTTATACGTGTCTGTTGGGATGGTAATAGAGCTTTTTAGGCCTATCTATTGAAAGAGGGAAAATGAAAAGGGATTGGGAATCATAAATCGTATGACATAAAAAAAATGTAATTTATGTGGATGTATGAGTGTTGGCCATCTATCAATTGCTAATCTTTTTGTCATTATTCATGGTTGGTTTAGTGTATTTCTACTGGGCTGTGGCTCACCCTATATGGGAATATCATTTTGGTCTTGAGTAGCATGCCACCTCCAAGGTCATAGCTTGGGAGTCTAGGGACGGAGAAGCCTTTTGTTGTTTTGTTCATTTTGATGTATTACATGTATATTCAAGCCAAGGGCTTAATGTGTAATGAGTTAGCATTTTTTTTGTAACCAAGTGTTAACTTGGAAAGCTGTAAGCCTTTAGGGTATTTGCTTTTGTTGTTAACATGTAATACATTTTGTAATGAAACTCTGATAAATAGAAGAAAGTGGAACTATTTTATATAAATGCAAGTTTATATTAATGGGTTTAATGTTGTTGTTTTTGAGGGTGTTACAGACTGTTTCCTTTTTCACTTAAGGATAAGGCCAAGCACTAGCTAAATTCCTTGCCCGCCAACTCTATCACAACTTGGGACCAATTGAGGCAAAAAATTTTGAACAAATATTTTTCCATAGGCAAAACCAATCAAATACGACGTGCCATCACCAATTTTTCTTAAATTGATGGTGAGCATTTTTGTGAGACTTGGGAAAGGTTTCTGGATTTACTTCATCAATGTCCTCATCATCAAGTACCGCAGTGACAACTTGTTCACATTTTCTATTCTGGTTTGACTTACTCATTCAAATAAATGGTCAATTCGGCCTGTGGTGGAACGTTTATGACTAAGAGTGATGTACAAGTATGGGAATTATTTGAAAATCTAAGTGAAAATTCTATCCACCATGCATCTGTCTCTCGACATGAGAAGCAATCCAAACCTTAGTGGTATGAAGCGAGGTGGTCTATATAAGGTAAGTCATATTGCATATATTGCTCAAAAATTCGAAATATTGTCTAGAAAAACAGACCAACTGTTAGTAGTAGGACATATTTCTTCACAACTACCACAACCGCCATACCAAGAGGCTTGCACAATCTGTTTTAAGTCCTATCCATTGTGCAATCGAGTGCCTATCAGCACCTCAGTGTCTCGAGTCAATTCCAGAGCATGTCAATGCGATCGAAGGTTTCTCTAAACCGGTTAATGATCCATTCTCAAACACCTATAACCCAGGTCAAAGGTTTCTCTAAACTGGTTAATGATTCGTTCTCAAACACCTATAACCCGGGATAGAGAAACCATCCAAATTTTTCTTGGCGCTTACAACCATAAGGAAATTCCTATGTTCCACCTCCACCATGGCAGAATATCCAAAATTATGTCAATCCACCTCTCTACCAGCCTGTGTCTCAGCAGTCATACCAATATCCTCCTCAGAAAAATTCAGGGCTTGTTTGGTTTGCTTTTGGGTGAGTTGTTTTTGAAATTTTTTTCCAAAATTTTGTTTGGTTTGTGGTTTTTCTCAAAAAATTTCCAAAATCATTTTCTCTCTCTTACACATCAATCAATCACTTTTTCTCTCTCCTTTCTCATTCTCAATCACTTTTTCTTTCACACACATCTACTCAATTACAACAAAATATCAAATCACCCCAAACTCCAAAACTACTTTCAAAATATATAACCAAACAAACCAAAAACATTTCTAAACTCTCTTCCCAAATTTTTTTTTGAAAATCACTCTCTCAAAAGTAAACCAAACACACCCTCAACCTTTAAAGAAATAGTGTTACAACTCTTGCAGTCTACAGACCAACTTGTCCATTCCCACCAGGCCCGGCCCTGACCATAGGCCCACAAGGCCATGGCTTAGGGCCCCTCAAAATAAGTCCAAAAAAGGAGCCCGCTCTTATTATAATTTAATGTAATATATTAGGTATGATTTAAGTTCAAAAAAAATTTAAAATGGCTCAAACTAACTTAAAATAAATTGGTCCATTAAAAAATTAAAAGGCCCAACACTGCAGCCCAATATAGCAGCCATTTGAAAGGCCCGACAATTAATCCAATTCTTAATTCCTAACAATTAAGAGCCAACAGTTAAGGACTACTTTGACAGCAGCTTGAAAGGCCTATCTAATTTCTAACCCTAATACCTTCCCTTAATCCAATTTTCCCTACAGCTTGTTTGATAGCACACCAACAGTCCAAGCCAATCAAGCAACAAAGCAGCAGCACACGACGAGGCAGAGCAGCAACACAGGTATTTTTTTTTTTTGCTTTTTTTCTTTCTATTCAATTAATTAAATATTTGTCTTGCCTTTTGCTCAATTAATTGCTATTATAATATTGGTATTTACATCATCAAAAAGAATTTATTTAGGTTTAATAGTTCACATCACATATTTTAAAAGTTTTGTGTTTTGTTAGGTGGTGGTGGTAGTGCTCTTGTTTTGAATTTTGATCTAAAAAATATTTTGATCTCAACTCATCATGACTCTTAAAAGAAATTATCCGTCTGGATTCGTAAAAAGGAAAAAGAAGTAAAGAGTCGAAAAATTAGTTGAGTGTTAAAGAGGAGCTATTGTAACGCTAGGTATTTTTTGTGATTTTAATACAAATATTTTGTCCTTTACCTTAAATTTTTTTTTTTTCATTCAATGAAAAAAAAAAAATGAAAGGCCCCAAAAATTTATTAGTTGATTATCGACTTTAGGCCCCGGAAATTTCAAGACTGGGCCTGATTCCCACTCCCAATCCATTTCAAAACTTGAGATTCAAATTGGCCTATTGGCCAACACCTTAAGTAAGAGAGAGGAAGGACAATTGCTTAGTCAGCCAATCAAAAATCCAAAGGGGCAATATGGGGTGGAATCATCTAATGGCAAGAACATAGAGAAAATCTAAGCTGTCATGACTCTTAGAAGTGGTCGAGAACTACCAAACCGAACAAATGAGACCAATGAAAAAGTGGGTGAGCAGGATAGTCAAATTAAAAATTCACCAGAGAAAAGTAATGAACTTAATAGTTCTTCCCTGAGTTTTCTGAGTGAGCTTACGACACCCTAAAGACGTTAAACTTAGCACTGCATTAGAGGCAATTAATGGTTTGATCTTGTGTTTAACACATGTCCCACCATGTAGATATTTTGTTTAACAGAAAATACTTGAGCTCCTACTTCAAATAGGCTTGGTTCTTATTCCATCAGGGAAGTGTCTCCCTCAACTTAATGTAGTTTGGTGTTGTAGGGCTTGTCATCGGCATTGAAAAACCAGTATACCAAAGAGATGAAATGTCTGGTACTGTAAGACCAACCTGGCATAGTTCATACACCAAGGGAACGTCACTAGGGCATTTTTCAGTCGACTGGAAACTTTTGGAGTGCATACCTCCCTATAATTGAGTATGATAAGGGTAGATTCTTTTACTAATATCTTTTTTTTTTAATTATTTTGATTTCTTCCCTATAATTAATTTGGTTGTTCCTTTGTGGTATGTGTCATTGAGGATAATGTCAATTAAGTTAGGGGAAGGGTTTGGTTTGTGTTTATTTTTATTTTTATTTTTATTTTCTGATGTGTTTTGAAAAACAAAATAATAAATAAATAGTTTTGTTTTCTTGGTATATTTTTATTTTTTTTTATTTTACATTTAACACAATTTTATTTTTCATTCAACGGAATTTTATTTTACATTAAAAAAAAAACACAAACACAACACAAATATAGAAAATAAATAAAAAATACATAGAAAAAAAAAGAAAAAAGAAAAAAAAGAAGCAGTTTGTCTCAGATTCTGACGACATCTCAACGACAAAGGTCAAAAGCCGATCTCATTTGTAGGTAACCTCACCACTCGACTCTACTGCCAATCACCTCGCCTCGAAATTGATTATGGTGACGCCCTCAAAGGCCCTGCTTCCGCATTTGCAGGGTTTGCAAAAGAGATTACACCTTGTTGGCCATCGAACGAGGAACATCAGGGCGCCAGGTTCTTGGCCATAATTGTTGTTCTTCTCTTCAGTTCCTTATTCTGTTTCTTTAGTTGACTGTTCTTCCTTCGAACATCTTGATACATACCTAGAAAAAGGGCAAGTTGTGCAGTTAGCCGCTACACTTCATTCATTCAACTTTGTAATCGACGAGATACATTTGACATTGAAGTCATGGCCTCTACACACATATTTAGGGTGTGCGAATTAACATCCATGTCAGATTTGATTGCCAATCATTGGTTCAGTGGCATTACGGGGTTAAAAGTGGGGGCTGGGGACTTCTAATGAGGGTCTAAGGCTGCAGTATCACGTACTTCCTCTAGAATTTCATTTAGATCAGGAAAGAGGTTGAAAGGTCAAGAATAGGCCATGTCAGAAAAGAAAAAAAAATTTGGGCTAGGATGGACAGATTTTGGTAGATACACACTCTGTCATTTCCTTTGTAGAGGTCAGCTTTAAAAAGAAGAAGAAGAAGAAAGAATAAAGATAGGAGGACAAATAGAGAGTAGCGGGAGATGATCGAGGTCAAATGTATCGACGTCGCTGTCGTTGAATTTGTGAATTCAGACGTGACGCTCAATGCTTCGGCAAAGAGAAAGGCTAGGAGAAAGAGAAGAAGAAGAAGACGGCACGCATGCTTCAACAGAGAGGGAAAATAAATAAATAATAATAATAATAAATTTTGTGTATATTTGTGTTTAGTTTCTAAAAGATAATGTTTCTATATGGTGAAAGATCTAACAAACTTTACTTCGGGAATAGCTGAGTAAAACAAAAGTAATTTTGTTTGAGACGTGTTACGGTAAGGACGCAATTAACAATTTTCACTAAGGAATTTTACCACAGTAAGTCTTGGAATCTGGCTTTAAAAGACCATTTCATTTGAAATCTATGCTTTATTTTTATTTTTATTTTTACTTTTATTTTGTTTTGTGTGTTTTTATTTATTAAAAAAAGAAACTATTTTTTCTTGTTGTGTATAATATTTTTCTAATTTTTTTTTGTTTTTTTATAGTGATGATTGTATTGTTTCTTCTTCATTTTGTGTGTGAAGTGATTAAGTTTAGATGTAATTTTGTTACCTTAGGATTATAATTTTGTCTTAGTTCGTTGACTATTTCTCATTATAATAATCATTTATTTCTTACTCAGTCAGATCACGTGCACCTCACTACACAGATATTACTTGACTGATTTTGGGACACAACCTTTGAAAATCTTAATGTCTAATGCGGAGACTATAACCCATGTGAGATTTTGAGCCTATCATTATTTTGGGAGGGTTATTTGACATTTACTCTTAATTTTTCTTTCATAGCTCATTATGTTGTTGTAAGTCTCTTTATTCTTTCAAATTGGTCGAAAAATATTAAAATCATCATTTTTATGTCGTTTTGTCCTTGTAACATATAAACCATGGTATATTTTGAAAAATGATTTTAGGACAAAACAACATAAATGATGATTTCAATATTTTTCGACCAATTTGAAAGAATAAAGAGACTTACAACAACATGACCTAAAAAGGATTTTGGGTCATCTTTCCTTATTTGAGCCTTACTAAAAAAATAAAAAGAAAAGCATTCTTGTTTCAATTATCCCTTGTTAGCCCATTGAGATTATAGAAAAAAAAACTTTTTATTCATTTAGCCATTTCCTTTGGTGTCTCAAAATTGGATTTTATTTTGGGAGGAAGCTATCTAGTGAGCGAAATAAGGAGATTGTCAAATAAATAAATAAAAATAAAAATAAAATAAAAAAATTGTATTTACTCCAATGTTATAAAATAAAATAAAATTTTAAAAAAAAAGAGAGAAAAAAATTTGATAACATGGAGAGTATTTAAGATGGTTATAAATCACATGTAAAAAATGAGTTAAAATGGCGGGTTAATGAATATAGCGATTCTGGTTTAAGACCCGACCCATTTGATATTATGAATTCGGGTTTCATTGTTTTGTGTTGTTGTTCATGTCTTATTCCTCTTTTCCATCCTTGAATTTGGCTATTGGATTGCGTTGATTATGTTTGGAACAGGTTAGTGACTTGTTTTTCAAACTTGTGTTGCCCAGATATTTTTTCCTTTGCACAAGCAACACTTCTTGCACTCGAGCAGTCTTTGTGAAATTTAGTACTTTTGTAGGTCTGCAAAAATACTAGGAGTTTGTATTCTTCGCTCGAGCGAAGCTTCTTACACTCGAGCGACGATTCTATCTACAAAATTACTGAAAATGTGTATTCTACGCTCAAGCGAAGCTTCTTTTGCTCAAGCGGAACAACTTATTGTGTTTGGTAAACGCGACGTTAACATCTTGCACTCGTAATCGCACGTATATCATCAGAATGTGCCATTTTACATCACTTTTTCATCTTTCTCTCTCTCTCTCTAAAACATTTCAAAACCCTAAGTTAAGACCCTCTCTCTCTAAAACTCACTCTCTCTCTACAAATACACTTAGATCTAGTGATTTCTTCACCTTACTCCCTTTGTTAAAAAGGTAGAGCTCACCTAGAATTTCGTTTTCATCCGAATAGAGTTGAGTTTCGGCTTCATCCGTGTTTATCTCGTCTTCTAGCTTTGAAGTAGGGATTCTCTACACTCTTTTATTTGTTTTAACTTAGCCATTTATTTTTATAAAACAATCTCGTGATTTTGGAGAATTTTGAACAAACTTAGGATTTTGGCTTAAAATCAGAAGAGGAATTTTTCAAATGGATGTATTAAAAATAGTTGTGGGATTGGAAATGAGGTTGAGTTGTGATAAAATTACTGATTTTGATACTTGGAATGTGTAGCAATCCCAATTTTGACCCAGTCAACTTACGGGGCGGTTAGCTCGTCGAAAGCAAAAATGCAAAATGCATTCGAAATTGCTTACGGGAAAGTGCATTTCACGCTCGAGCGGACCATGTTATATCAGTCCGTAAGGGGAGATTTCATATCACTTTTTCAGTTCTGTCTCTCTCTAAAACTCTCCACAATTTCCAGATCTAGAGCTTCTCTCTCTAGAAGTCATCTTCTCTCTTTGATTCCTTCAAATCCGTAGGGAGTTAGACCGAAGTGCTTCATCAAAGTTGTGTAGCTTCTCGAGGATTTCGTTGTGTGTGATGGAGATCGAGTTTCAACACCATAAATTTTAGGGTTTTATCTCATTTCTTCTTCAAAGCTTGAGGTAGGGATTTTCTTAGAGTTATATATATATATATATATATTTTTGCAAGATCTAAATGATTTTCAAAATCATCTTTCTATAGCTTTGAAAATTGATTGTTGATTCAAGAAGTTGAGTGTTTTTGAAAGTGGATTTGTCTCTTATTCTTTTAAAATGATCTTATGAGTTTTGATCTTCGTTGATTAAAGAAAAGATGATTTTGGAAAGTTTTCTTTCAAAAGATTTGAGTTGTATAGTTTTGGTGAGAAAATCTAGAATTTGGTGATTTTTTTTTAGAAACTAAGAATCCATGAATGATATTATTATATTTATTTTGTGTGTCAAAATAAATGGATGTTAGGAAAATTTCTTATTTATATTTATATAAATGATGAATTTCAGAGAATATGAGAATTATTGTTCATTTTGAAAATTATTGTTCAAAACGTTGAAATAGTCTTGAAATGACTAATTGTTGAGGATACTTGAGAAGAGGGAAATGTGTTATTTCTTGGATGATAAATTAGAATAACGGTATTTATATTCATCTTGTGTTATTGGCATATCAATTCATTTGATTTCATTAAACTTTGAAAGTTGATTTGAAAACTTGCATTGAGAAAAGAATGTTGAGAAACAAGTTTTCATGGAATGGTTTTGGGATAAATACGTTGGTAAGTCTTGATAGGTAGTGTAGATGATATTGAACAAGTTGGCCTAAGAGTCCAAGGTGAAATACCAAAAACCCGCGCGGATAGGTGTCGAGCCTTCCGATTAATATCGGTAAAAATGACAAATTGGTAGTACTTGTATAGTCTACTTGCAGACACCGACCTAGGGATTACCAGAGTCGTATTTACCGCTCTTGAAATGAATTGTTAAGTTTTGAAGAATTGAAATTGCATGACATCATTGAGCATGATGGTTTTTAAAGATGAAGATGTGATTTTCTTTCAAAATTGCATAGCATGGCATGTACATTTCATCTCTTGAGACTTGTATAAAATATATATACTTTGTTAAGGATTTCCTACTAGGCTTTATGCTCACTCTACATGATTTTTGTGCAGGAAAAGATATGGTGATGCCACCTAACTAAAGGTGAGGAAATGTGTGTTGAGAGTACGAGACTCTCATTTTGCTGTGACTCTGTGTGTAAGCCAAGGGTTGTATGTGTGTAGATTTGAATAACCGTTTTGTGTAACCAGGCTCAAGCCTTGGAAACTTGTAAACCCTTGGGAGTATTTATTTGTTTATTTACTTGTTGTTGGATTAATGTATTGTTACATAAAAAACTATTGTATCATGCAATATAAGTTTGGAGATTCATATTCGGTTTTCCTTGAAAGAGGCATGATTGTTGTATTATCATTTGGGCTAGAAATTTGGGACGTTACAGAATGGATTTCGAAAGAAAAAAAGGGGTTTTGCCCTAAATGTCTCAAATATTTATTTTGTATAAATAAATAGAATTGATGTTGGAAATGTGAAATTGGATGGATATTGATATAGATGATGGAGTTAGATATGTATTATTACTCACATCTTGAAATTTGGAAAGTTCATCTGTATTGGAGATTTTATATCTGTTTAGAAATATCTGTTTTAGGCAATCGATGGAAGATAACTATGATTGTTGTAAAAATTACATTGGGATTAGGTGAATTGAAACTAATTTCTCATTCATTTGCATTGAGTATTGTCACATCTTGATACATTGTACATGTATAACGTAATTGGAGAAAAATGGATGAATCTAAGAAGGGGATGTATTTCATTGAATTAGGTTGGCCTATATATCCAAGGTGAAGGTCCTGAAAAATGCGTGTATACATGGGTGCCGGTTCCCACAAATGAAATATCTGTAAAATGACAATAGTAGTACTTATATAGACTATATTTACATGGGTGCCGTTTGACGGTTTCTCGCAAACGAAATATCTGTGAAATGGTGTATCTTGAGATTCCCAGAGTTATGTTTCATAGCCCTGTTTTCTAATATAAAGGAAATAAATGATGGATTGTAATATAAACCGGACTTGCATGGTTTAGGAAAGAGAAATGAAATGTTTTGGTCATGAGCATTGCATATGCATAAAACCTTATATTTTTATTAAGATTCATACATTGTGATGGATTATTTCTACTGGGTTTTAGCTCACCCTATATGGGAAAACCATTTTCAAGTGTTGGTGAGATGCCTCCACCAAGGCAGTAGCTTGGGAGGATTGGAGCAAAGGCTTCATTTTGTTTACTTGTTATTGTTTTATACAAGCCTAGGGCTTTATATGTATTGGATTTAAATCCATTTTGATGTAACCAAGTATAGTCTTAGAAAGTTGTAACCTTCAGGGCATTTCAGTTATTTGTTTTACTTCTATTTCATATCTCTGTTGTTGACACATGCTATAGATTCAGATTTAGAACTTATGAATGTATATTCACATGTGTCACCCCTTTGTATAACTAAATCTTATGTAATGGAAAGGTATTATACTCTGATTTATATTGTTATTTAGTTATCGTGATGGATGGCTTGTTGTATTAGTTTCAGGGCGTTACAGTGAAGCAGTGTTCTACACATGTTGTGTTTGTTTGATTTATTAATTGGACACCTGTTTTTTTACCCTTAACCCAATTTTGTAAATAATTCCCTTTAACCCAACATTACAACCAAAAATAAAGCCCTAATTGATCTTGGGATTTGTATGATTTTTCAGATGACAAAGTGACATAATTTAATTATTTTTGGCTTTCCTATTATGAGGCTATACTTACTTTTTCTATACATCATTTTTCATTGTTAAATGTAAGAAATTTTTGTTTTGATAAAAATAATTTTCTTTTCTTACATACATACACTAGTGAGCTGAGTCATTTCAGAGTGTTTCATTTGTTGAGAGTAAACTAGATAGAATTGAAAGCATGCTTCAGATGGAAATTTTGGGGTCATGTTTCATTTTGAAGTTGAGGACGTATCTGTGTAAATTAAAAAAAAAAAAACAAAAACAAAAAATCACATACACCGAGTTTAGAAATAAATGTTGTATTCCTAATGATTGCTAATGCTTTGTACTCTAACTAATTATTTTTTTAATGTAGAAAAATTATAATTTTCTAAACATTTAGCATTTGGATTGAAGAGATTATCTGGGCTTAAATTAAAAACAAAAAAATGTTTTTCTTTTTAATTTAAAAAAAATATATGAATTTTGTGAGTAAATTCTCTATAAACCCTCAAGAGACTACAACTCGTTCACTAGGGGTAACCTAGGGGTTCAAAGGCTAGTTGCATATGTTAAATGCAATCGTGTTCCCTACAAAAATGGCATAGATAGATTTTATTTTATTTTACTTTTAATTTATTTTACTCGAAGACGAGAAAAATATAAGTTGGGAGTGTGATTAGAGCCTAAATGTTACATTTTTAGCCTTCTAAAATACATTTTATTAGCCTATTTATTTTTACTATTTTATAATTTTACATATTTTTTTGTGTGTTTTTATATATTTTGAGTGTTTGTACAAAAATTAATATAAATATTACATTTTAGATATTATATATATTATTCTATTAAAAAGATGCATAGTATTTAACTGTGCACCCACGCTATCCATATGTATCCACTCAATTAACATTCAATATATATTATATTATTATATTAATATTATAATTTTTATTTGGTTACGCAAGTTTGGGTCTATAAAAGGAGGCAATGGGATGTGCAGCTAAGAGCTCAAGTGTGAGAGCTTGGAGCGGAAGCTCTGCGAGGGAGAAAAAGAAAAGAAAAAGAAAAAAGAAATAGAGAGTGGGAAAGTTTAGAATGTATATATTTTATAGTTATTGTAATATTAGTATGTGGAACTAATTTTCATATTTTAGGGTTACGATGAAACTCTAATCAAGTAATTGAGGTAATTTGTATTTAGTTTTGTAAATTTTTAATTGATTTGGGTACTATTGTATAACTTAGATTTTTGTACAAATAATGTTTTATCAAATCATGTGTTTACTAGTCATGAATACATGTTATACAATTGTTTTCACTGCTTATGTATTAAAATTGTTAAACGAGTCATACTTAGTAGGGCGGGTTGTAAATCAACCTTAGTTTAGTTTAGTTTAGTGGCGACGGTCTATGTTAAGCGAAGATGATTCGTGACTTTCTGATTTTAAAATACAAATATTTTTAAATGATGTGTCTTGTGGGGACATATTTTGTGAGTGACAGTACGTGGCCAAGTTGACGCTGAAGTGTCAGCCGAGGTTCCACATGGCATGGTCCTAATGCTGAGGTGATCTCGGTTAGGTTGAGGTTATCTGCGGAGATACGGGAATCCAGAATAAACAGATAAGGGACAAGAGTCCTAGAATATGAGAGGCAGTCTAGATAAAGATAGAGCTATCAAGGAGTTTATCCCTATCTAGCTAAGAGTCCAGGATGGGCATTAAGCTTGAGTCTATTAAAGTGAGGCTTCTACGGGGATCAAGTCAGTGCTGGCTATAAAAGCAGGGCACCCTCGTAGGTCAGAGGTAAGCTTTCTTCTGGTGAGTTTTGAGTACTCTTTGCTATCTTTGAGAGATATTGATTACTGATTTGATCGTCGGAGTGCCCACGGGTGAACGAACCACTACCGGATTCTTATCTTTCTGTGACAGGTTGTTTGGGCTTGATCTATTCTACCGGTGCTCTCTAACTGAGTTTCCCGTTTGGTTGTGCGGTCAAAAATCAACACCCACAATTTGGCGTCGTCTGTGGAAACATAAAGAGAATAGATGGCCAACGACGGGCAGAAAGAAAAGATTAGGGATGACGTCCCATATGGGAGTGGTAAACATGTCGATCCCAAAATCGAAAAAGAAAACCATAATAAAGGAGCATGGGATCAGAATCCCAAGGATAAGGACATCGGCAAAGATGGAGACGTCCCGAAGAAATCAAGCCGAGATGAGTATTACAACGAAAACGACCTCCAGGTATGGAAAGATAGATGCCTGAGGAGGGACAGCGAGGTGAAGGGCCAACAAGTTGGCAGATCTATAATCGGTTGTCAACTTCATGATACAGAACAACGTCATGTAACCACCATTTCCGTTGCAGGACACGCCGATGCCATGGGCCAAGACCGATACTCAGAAAGCGGGGCAAAAAATAATCCCAGCGATCCCACAAAATAAGAAGGAAAAGGAGCCCTCACATCGGCCTTCACGAGATGTCGGGCGAGGAGAATTGATCAGACGTGACTCATAGAGGACACCTCGGACTAGGGGGACATATTTCACATAGCCCCAGAATATTCAAAGGAAGGGCTTGTGTTTTGACCCGGTGAATGAAGAGAAGTCCAAGAGGACACATAACGACACTGGAAGTAGCGCACCAAAAAAATTGAAGTCCGTTGACAGCCGAACTCTTGGTCGGACTAAGGAGGATTTAAGGGACTACCTATAGTGGAATCGGCAGAATGTCGAGGTCACTGTTACGACCCAAACCCGCCCCTATGGGTTTAATATCAGAATCGCCAAGAATCCGAGATTACCAAGGCCCTAATAAAGAAGACAAGAATACAGTAGTCAAGGGCATGGCGGAAGCCAATACAGTAAATAAATAATGTCCAATGAGCTAAGATAGTTTGTATGCAAAAAGACCTTCCATACATATATATATACTCAGTACAGAACAGTATGCACAATATTTACAGTCATGCAGAACAGGGACCAAATCCCTATTAAACAGTACAGTACAGTGCTATGTCTATACAGTTATACAACAGAGACAGACGGGGGAAATAAAAACACCCCTAAGCCATAGCTTGGCAGGCTCGGAACCTCGCAGTGAGGCACAGTGGTTGGCTTGACAAAAAGGGGAGTCTAATCCACGCTCTTAGCTCCGGTCTGGTGCCTGAACACCTATATATATATATAAACAGTGAGCTAAAGCTCAGTGAATAACATAATGCATAAAGAGGTTAAGAATGAATGTCCTTATAGTAATGAAAACAGTTCATTAAAACAGTATTTCAGTCGATCAAAACAGTACAGTCATATGTGGTACATCCATTAGCATAACAAGATAAGAAAAAGAGGTCTTAAAAGACCTAACAAGACAAGAGGTCTGAGAGAGACCGAACGATCAATGATGGCCATCAATCAAGAAATGAGTGGTTCCAACAAGGAATCGACAGAGATCTCAAGAATAAGAATAAAGAATAAGAAATGTGATGGTTGCTAAGGATGCCACTATATAGTTCAGAATATAAGACATATATTCATTCGATTAACAGTATCAGTTCAGAAAACAGTTCAGTTAAACAGTCAGAAATATTCACAGTTGAGCATATCTTTACACAATTGTTACTCATAGAGTTCTGGGCTACAGTAAGCTAGAGCACGTCTCCAGTCGCCAATCCTACACAGTTAATAGATCGAACACACACTAAGCTACACAGTTGGAAGTGATAATAACTTAATCCCTAATTGCTTCAGTGTGCTCTACCTCTATATCCTCATTAAGATGTCTTAAACTAGGCCTAAGAATGCCTAGAATGAAATGAGGATGCAAAGATGCACTTTTAAAAGCATTTTCAAAATTTTCAAAAAACAGGGGTACCGCTCGAGCGTAGGTTACTCCGCTCGAGCAGACATGCAGACAATGGTTCCCGCTCGAGTGTCACTTCCCCCACTTGAGCGGACTGCAAAACAGTTAAAAGTACTGGATGCTGAAAAATTATGCTTGATGGGCGCTCGATACCCGCTCGAGCGTAAGACACAAGGTCCCACTCGAGCGTCAATTATTCTGCTCGAGCAGACTTCAAAACAGTGCAAAATACTGAGAGCACGAATTTCCCGCTCGAGCGGGAGTCCAAAATCTGAAATTTCCAGATTTGAACTTCCAAGCTCAAAATAAGTTCCAATGAATCAAAATCAATTCCTTTGGGCCCATTTTTGGGAAAACACTTGTAAAAACATAGAATAACATGATTCAAAGCTCAATTTGTAAAATCAAAGCCCAAGGGTAGTTCAATTGAACTCATTTTCAAACTAAATTCCAAGAACATAATCCAAACATGACATGCATGAGTTTAGATCAATTCAAAGCTTCAAACACTTTCTCAAGTGAGCCAATTCCTTCAAAACCAAGATGAAAACATGGTCTATAATATAAACATGAACATGCATGCACCAATTGCCATGAAATCAACATCAAAATGCAAGGATAAACACATGCATGCATGATACAAGCTTTAATCCAACACTACAAGACCAATTCTTGACTTAGCTCATTAAACTATCATGATCCATGCTAGATAGAGCTTAAACATACAATTTAGAGGATGAAATACATACCTAGGTTCCTCAATGACAAGTCTAGAGGTTCAATTTGCCAATTTACACTTCAATTCCTCAAGATTCAAGCCAATTCTTTATGTTGAAAGCACAACTCTCCTATCTCTCACTCTTGGTAGGCTAAGACACTCAACAAGGCTGATGAAATGTGTTGTGCAAGTGTAATAAGGCTCAATTATGTTATATTGAATGGGCCACTAATGTGGCAAAAATGTAAATAAGTGCAACAATGTAATTTAACTTACTTTAATCTAATTTAATCATACCAAATCACTTTTTAACTGAATATGCCATAAAATCACATAAATTATGATGGTCCTAAAACATTAATCAATTTTTGGTTCGGCCACCGATAAGGCCTTCAATTTGCAGTTTAAACATAAAAACATGAACAGATAATTAAACAAGCAACAGATAGAAATGAAATATGACAGATATACTTAATCAATTCAGTTTCAAATTCTAGTTAGTCAGTCCAGTATTTTAATCAGTTCAATTACTTATCATAATCAGTCTCAATTTAGCAGTAATCAGTAATTAATCGGTAAGCAGTGGTGAGGGTTGTTACAGTCACATCCCTCGTTAAGTCGAGAACGTTATTCTCAGTTGAGTTAGATAGATTTGAGGCCCAAGAATGGTTCCATATACCGAGGTTCCAAATTTATGACGGTAAGTTCGATCCGAACTTTTACGTCGGCTTATATCTGAATTTGATGGCTTTGTATACCGGGAACGAACCGTTACTATGCAAGGTATTCCTCTCATCTTTTGAGGAAATTACATTGGATTGGTTTCACAAATTACCAAAAAGAACTGTGAAGAGTTTGGAAGGCCTAGCCGAGATGTTCGTGGCCAAGTTTGTTACAAACAAGTTACAGCCACTAAAGGTAGACTTCCTGATGGCTCTGAGAATTAACGAAGGAAAAAGCCTCAGGGCTTATACCAAAAGGTACTATGATGTGTTCAACTGAGTACCGAGATGCAACCAAGAGTTGGCGGTCGTGTCTTTTAAGAACGGCCTGGAGGATGATTCCACGCTTTAGAAGTCTCTGGCAAAGACTCTACCAAAGACTATGGAGGAGCTCATGGCAAGAATCGAGAAACATGCCAAAACAGAAGAGGATACGTCGGGAACAAAGGCACCGAAGCAGGAGAAGAGAAATGGCTCACCGAAGCGAGGCCGAGGTAATACAGGATTTAACAGGCAAGAATCAAGGCTAAGGGCTACACAAGCAGTCACCACTATGTTCCTGATCCTGGTTTATAAAGTTCTAGAAAGGATCAGGAACTAGCCGTATTATAGCGCGCCGGAAAAGATTCCTGGCGAGTTTATGGGGAGAAGCCTTGGAAAACACTGTGCTTACCACAATGAGGATAGGCACCTGACTCAGGGTGCAGATCCCTAAAGACGCATTTGGAAGATCTGGTCAGACAAGGTCACTTGAGGGACCTAGTAGATGAGGCCAGAACGAGGGAAGAACAGACGAGATTGCCCTAGGCACCGACAGCACCACTTCCGCCACAACCACAACAAGCAGAACCTCGGGTGATCAATGTGATCCACTCGAAGGTTAATGAGAATGATATACGAGAAGAGACCTAGAAGGTGAAACACTTATAGCATGTATATCAGGTCTAGCAAAAAAGGCCTAAAACAAACAAGTACCAGGGACCGATGGTGTCCTTTATTGAAGCAGACCTAGACATGATGCAGCATCTACACAATGATGCTCTAGTGGTGACCCTCAAGGTGGGAGAATACTAGGTAAGGCACATTCTGATCGACCAAGGCAGTTCTTGTGACATCATGTATGTCAGGTGTTACAAGGAGCTTGGTCTTCATCGTGATGATTTGGAACAGTCCAACAGGCCAATGGTCGGGGTTTAATGGAACGCCGGCATGACCTCTGGGGGCAATAAATTTGGAGGTGCAAGCAGGCACTAGGAAAGTAAGCATAGAGTTTATAGTAATTGACACATCCTCCTCTTGCAATATTATCTTGGGAAGGCTATGGTTGCATGTAATGAGGGTTGTTCCCTCAACATTGCACTAGCTATTGCGGTTCCCAACAGAGCATGGAATTGAAGAGATTATAGTGGATCAGGTGCAGGCCAAAACTTGCTCTATGGCAGCAATGAAATCCACCTACAATGTACGAGAGATAGAAACAATAAAAATTGAAGACAAATACATGGAAGTTATAGATGATGTCGGCAAAGAACCAGATAAGAAGAGTGAGGAAGCCTTGAAGAAAATTCTAGTCCAAGAAGGGGATGAAGAACACTTCTTCCTTCTCGGTTCAGACTTGGTCGAGGATGAAAAAAAGGAGTTGGAAGCTTTCTTACGGGCCAACATAGAAGTATTTTCCTAGACGCCATACGAGATGCTAGGCATTGACCCCAAGATCACATGCCATATGCTCAATGTAGACAGGTCGGCTAAACTTGTCATCTAGTGAGCGATGAGGCCAACGTTGATGCATGTTGAAGCAGTTAAGGAGGAAGTGAACAAATTGCTAGAAGCCAAAGCCATTCGCGAAGGGAACTACCCTACTTGGTTGTCTAGCACTGTGGTAGTAAAAAAGAAGAACGGCAAATGAAGGGTTTGTGTTGATTTCACCAGCCTAAATAAGGCTTGCCCCAAGGACAGTTTTCCATTGCCCAAGATTGATCAATTAGTAGATGCCACTTCAAGGCATGGAAGGATGAGCTTCCTGGATGCTTACAGAGGATACCACCAGATAGCAATGTATACCTCTGATGAGAAGAAGACTACATTAATCACCCCAAAAGGGTTGTACTACTATAGAGTGATGTCTTTCGGGTTGAAAAATACAGGAGCAACTTACCAGAGGTTAGTGACCAAGATGTTTAGACATCTGATTGGCAAGACAGTAAAAGTGTACATTAATGACATGGTCGTGAAGACCAAAAAACCTGAGAATCATTTGGCCGACTTGAAAGCAGGTTTTGATGTCTTGAGAATATATCGGCTCTGACTTAATGCTTTAAAATGCGCATTTGGAGTCGAGTCTGGTAAATTTCTAGGATACTTGGTCATCAGAAGGGGCATTGAAGCAAGCCCAGATCAAATCAAGGCCATCATTGACTTGAAAAGCCCAACATCCGCAAAACAAGTACAGATGTTGACTAGAAGGGCCGCACCCTTGAACAGGTTTATCAGCCGAAGTTTTGATAAGTGTAAAGCATTTTTTAGTTTGTTAAAGAAGGCCACAGATTTTTTGTGGACAAAAGAGTGCAAAGTCGCTTTAGTCGACTTAAAAAAGTACCTGATAACAGCTCCAATTCTGTCAAATCCAATACCTGGAGAAGAATTGTTCCTATACTTGGTAGTTTCAAAGCATGCAGTGAGTGCAATGATAATCAAAGAAAAGAAAAGAGAACAAAGGGCAGTATACTATCTGAGTAAAACTCTAGCAAGTGCAGAGACTAGGTACTTACCCCTAGAAAAGTTAACACTAGCCCTGTTAATGGCTTCGAAGAAACTGAATCACTACTTTCAAGCCTACAAAATTGTGGTACTGACTAAGCATTCTCTGAAGTCCTTGTTGCAGCAAGAAGATCTGACAGGTAGGGTAGCCAGATGGGTAGTAGTGTTGGGCCAATATGACTTGGAATTTAGGCCCAGAACAACAATTAAAGGCCAGGTTCTGGCCGACTTTGTGGCTGAGTTCACCCTTAGAGCCATCCCATATTGGACTCTACTGAGCTGCGACTTGAGATGCCCAGGAGAGCAAGAAGAAACCCAACTTGGGCCCAAGAACCCTACTGTAGCAAAACAGAATGAAGAAAAACCAAAGCCCTACGATATTTACAGCGGTGATTCCTTCCGCTTGTTTGTTAATGGAAGCTTAAACCGTCAAGGAGTAGGGGCATAAGTGGTATTAGTGTTGCTAGATGGACGAATGTTAGAGCAGTCTATTCATTTGGGATTTAAGGCCTCAAATAATGAAGTAGAGTATGAGGCATTGATTGCAGGGTTAAAATTGGTAGTAGCAATAGAGACCGATGAGGTGGTAGTTTTCTGTGACTCCCAACTTATTGTGAATCAAGCAACAGACGAGTATGCAGCCTGAGATGAACGAATGATAGCCTATGTCAAAGAGGTCGTCAGATTGTTTTCCTTGTTCTAGGATTGTTGGCTACAGCAAGTTAGCCGAGATGACAACAGTCATGCTAATGCCTTAGCAAACCTGGCTAGTGCAATGAAATCGGGTAAAGCAAGGACTATAATGGTTAATTATTCATCAGGCCCAAGTGTCGAGCCCCAGATCACATGGAAATGAGACCAAGCTGGATGGATGCAATAGTAATGTTCCTTAGGGATGGCAAGTTGCCAGACGAACGAAAAGAGGCACACAAGACCAGATTGAAGTCGGCCAAGTTTAGCCTAACAATAGATGGTCATCTTTTCAGGTGATCCTTCACTGGACCACTATTGAGATATGTACATCCCTCTCAGGTTGAGGACTTTTTGTATGAGATTCATGAAGGAGTCTGTAGAAGCCATGCCGAGGGCAAATTACTTGCTTATAAAGCCATCATTCAGGGGTACTGGTGGCCCTATATGCAGAAGGATGCTGAAGCCTACGTTAGAAAGTGCGAGAAATGTCAAAGGTTTGCACATTTGACACATCAACCGAAATGACTTGAACCCAAAGATTCAAATTTCTTAGCCATTTGCCCAGTGGGGAATGAATCTTGTTGGACAACTGCCCTAAGCGACTGGGCAAATGAAGTTTCTGTTAGTAACAATTGACTACTTTACCAAGTGGGTAGAGGTTGAACTCCTTACAAAGATTCGAGATATTGATGTAAAGAACTTCATATGGAAGAACATCATCACTAGGTTTGGGATCCCAAGGGTAATAATAGCAGATAATGGTACACAATTTGTCAGTAAGCTAATCAAAAGCTTCCGTGCAAAGTATAAAATCAAGAACTACTACTCCACTCCAAGTTTCCCTCAAAAGAATGGTCAAGCAGAAGCATCCAATAAGACTATCTTGGATGGGATTAAGCAGAGGTTGGAAGCAGCAAAAGGGAAGTGGGTGGAAGAGTTGCCCAATATGCTCTAGGCATATCAGACTACGTCGAGAAGATCCACTGGGGAGTTCCCTTTTGCCATGGCTTATGGTACTGAAGCAGTTATCCCACTAGAGGTCCGCATCCCTGGAATCAGAACCCAGGGAGTGGAAGATGGGACCAATAAAGCATTCTTAGCTCGAGATCTGGATCTATTGGAAGAAAGAAAAGAGAGAACAACAATTCAGCTGGGAGCATACTAACAGCAGCTTGCTAGGGCTTACAATAAAAAAGTCAACCTAAAAGAGTTTAAAGTTGGGGACCTCGTCCTAAGGAAAGTTGTTAGCAACAAAAAAGATCTTAAGGAGGGCAAGCTTGGCCTAAACTAGGAAGGGCCTTATAAAATCATCTCAGTTACCGGCAGTGGGGCATATTGGCTAGAAGACATTAATGGCAAAGAGTTGCCAACACCCTAGAACACTTGCAATTTAAAGTTTTTTTATCATTAGTTTTTTATTTTTTATGTCATAATTTTATCAGTCGAAATAATAATAAAATGCTAGTTTGATTTTTATAAATTTAAAACTTGTGCAATAGGACTGACTAGTCCTATGACGATGTCTCTGAATAAAACATGACGAATAACTTAGACTTATTATATGGCAGAGTTGAATTATACTTGCATATAATAGAGTTGAACTAAGTTGGCTTATGTTTCAATGAAACAAGATTTAATAACTTAGACTTATTATATGGCAGAGTTGAATTACACTTGCATATAATAGAATTAAACTAAGTTGGCGATGTTTATGAATGAAACATGACGAGTAATTTAGACTTATTATATGGTAGAGTTGAATTATACTTGCATATAATAGAGTTGAACTAAGTTGAGTTAACTTGGACTTGCCATGTCGGCAAAATTAAACCCTGAATGGAACTAAGTCTGCTTTAGTCAGATTAATAGAGAAACCAAGGTCGAACACCTCGGCTAGTCTTTGTTTAAATCAGACTTCGATGAAAGGCTAAAAATGCATAATGTGGACTGAAGTTCTTCTTAAGTTCAGTCCACATTAGGGGGCAGGGAGCAGAAATGATAGATAAACCTGAGAACTTGACACTTACTGAAATTTCATAAATTTTTAGAAAATTTACAAGATAAAATGGGCTTGACACTTGTTGAAATTTTTAGAAAAATTTACAAGTTGAAGATTGGCTGAGGTAATAATGAAAGATGTACCTGAGGTACATCTTACCCGAGATGACCAACCAGGTTGTCAAGCTTGGAAAGGTGGGAAGGGTAAAGTCTTGATAAAAGATAGCAAGTGGAAGTAAATAAGCAATACTTGACTGAATAAATTTTAAGAAATATCACTTGTAAAAATATTTCAAAATATTTTTAAGTGTTAGCCAAGGTATTACAATTGTTGGCCGAGACAAACAGTCAAGGTTTATATCCGAGATGTTCTAAACCTAGAGTGATTATACAGTTGAGGTATACATTAAGGAATTGTAATATTATTCTAAGTATGATAGCATATAAAGTTATAAAGACAAATAAAGCATACATTCAATACTTAGAAGAAAAGAGAAGACTTGCATTGAAAAAGAAACAGTTTGTTCAAGTACATAAACAGGCACATCGCCCCGACAAAACAGAAATTGTTCGAAAAAGAGAAAAAAATACAATGACAAAGAAAGAAGTACAAATAAGGAAAATAATCTAAGTAGACTGTTCTACATCGGCGATTGGCTATGTCTCGACCTTAGCGTACAACCGAAAGCTTCTCGGCATTTTTTCAAATTTCAATCTCGAGAATAGTCTAGTTGAGGCTCTTCTCGGCGCTTTGCACCTCGGCTTCGGACGTGGTCTTCTTGGGAAAAGAACTCTTGAAGACCTCATCCTCATTCTCTTGAGTCAAGTCAAGGACTTACTCATTCAAAGTGGGGGACTTGGCCCCAGTAGTAGCTTCTTCTTCATCCTCAGCCTCTTTTTCAGCGTCCTTCTCCTCAGCATCATTATCGGATTCCTTCGGAGTTGGAGGGAAAGGCACTTGGAGCTGGTTAATATCTCGAAGTGGGGAGTCCATTGGGATAGACATCTTGTTGAGTGCCGCTGTCCAATCGAGGTAATAACCTTGGTTGCAAGTCAGGTTGACTTGCCTTTTGTACTGGTCGCGGACGGTGGATTGGCCTTTTTCAAAAGCTTTCTCGTCAGCCGCCTTGACCTCGGTATCCTTTGAGTCAAGGGCCTCTTGGAGCTTGGCCTCTAACTCAGCTACCTTGGCCATGGTAGCCTCAAGATCGGCCTTGGCAGCTTTGGCGTTAGCCTCGACAGTTTTTGCTTTCTCCTTGGCTTGATTCTAAGCAGCCCTGGAAGCCTTGGCTTGATCCAATAGAGTTCAATTATTGGCTTTGGCATGATTGGGTGAGGAGAGGAGTTTGGTAGCTTCTTGAGTTTTCCTTGCCAACTCCTTCCTTGTCATCTCTGTCTTGACCGCGTATGAATGCGCATGCTGGATGGCCTGCAAGAATTGAAACAGATTAGTGAAATTTGACTAAGTGTTGAAAAACTTTAAAAGAGTAAATAAGGAGACTTACCAAGATTGAGTGTTTCATCATTAGGCTAAAGTTCTTGTACTCATGGAGGTTGATCATATGATTCATATCTTCTGGTATGAGCACGGTCGTTGACAAGGCAATGGTCGACCTTGACGTCCTGAATTGCGCTGTCATCAACTGTCAAAGGTCTGTCCCCGACCATGACTTTGGACACCCAGATCATGTTACAAGGAAAATTGCTACTATCTTCAGGGTGGTCGGACCTCGGCTTATTTGCCGGTGGGGCATCGAGCGTTGAGGCCTCGGCTAGCCTCTTGTCGGTAGCAAGTGTATTCTTTTCAATCTCGGCCAGTTTGGAGCTCGGTACAGTGTCCTCAGAATCAACCTAAGTCACTATAGCCTTGGCCTTAACCTTCTTGACTCTTTTAGGTTTTAGTTTGGATTGAGAGAGAGAAGATGATGACTGCACAGTCACTACCCCGGGAATATTGGCTAGAAGATCCTTAACGACGATAGGTTACTGGAAGGGTGATTGGGGGATTGGTTGGATTGTAAGCCGACACTTCAGAATCCTAGCATTTTTTGCTACAAGTTCTGCCGGCTAGAGCGTTTGCTGGAACACGACGTCGATGTCGGCGCTGGGATATCAGGACAAGTTGGGGAGCAGAGGTTAATGACAACTCAATTAGATCTGAAATGGAAGCCTAATCAACTCTTGGTAAAGAAGTGATTGGAGGGGTTAAGGCAGACGGTAGAGTTTGACTTCTCTAAGGGACGTCGGGCAAAATCGACTTGTATGTTAGTATGTAATTCAACAGAAGAGGGGCCTTGCACCTTTACACAGGGAGATCCAAGAGCTTCTTTAGATCTTGACTGGGGACGTGTGATTGTCGAAATCCCTTGGTTGGCTGATGAAGAACTACAGAAAGCAAAGAGCAGACATTAGCAGGGATGAATAAGTTGGCAAGCCTTAACCAAAATGAAATTACAGTATGATGACTAAATCTTACCATCACCCTCTTTAAAAACTGTTCGACGCAGAGGATAGAGATGAAGATCGTCATCAGGTGCAAACTCCTAGTTGCCCGAGACGATGAAGTAATCATCTCCAGCACCTTTGTTGGAGTCTAGGAGGTCGGCTATTAGTTTAAAGGCGGTGGATCTGGGCTTAAGGTAGTATATGTAACATTTTTTAGACTTAAGGCCACACATGGTCTAGCATAATTGGATGTCGGCTAATGAGATCCTAGCCTTTTCCCAATGTGCTGGTTTGATTATGCCATTGATAACCTTATATGAGTTTATGGCAAGTTGCATGGGGTTCAGTTTGTAATAGTGAAAGACTTCCCAAACGAGAATGTCTAGGGGAAATCGAATGGGAAGGGCATGGAGTCTCCATTAGGCATGATAGAGTTCTCCTCTCCAACTAGCCTCAAATAGACGTTGGCTGGGATAGATAACTTCCGCCTTAAATGCTCTAGTTTTTTTGAGGTGTCTACCCTCCACCTAAACATACCCATTATCTCGGCAAAAAGGGGTTGGACAATAGAATGATTGATATGGGTTTGAAGACCTCGGCTAAAACCTAAATGGGCACTAGTGCAAGGGTTTTTGAAGATCTAAGGGGAGTTTGTTTTGATTTTCCTAAAGAACGAGATTCTAAATCAAATCCCAAACCTAAGTCTATGCAGAAATAAGAATTAATAGCAAGGATCTAAAAAATAGACAAAGCAAAGAGAAATGGAACGAAGTTCAGAGCCAAGAAGGAATCAAGAAAATTCAGAAACTAGGATTGAAGCAAAAAATAGATATGCACACCCAAAACTTCAAATCACTGAGTGAGTGTATGAAAAACAGTGTGCAAATATCTTAAGCAAAATATGATTGGCATTCTTTGAAGCACAACACAGATTCAAGATTCAAAAAACAAAAATAATGGCCAAATCATGAAGATAGAAACAAAGTACAACTATAAAAACGAATTCAATGGCAACAGATATAATATTAGTATATATTTAGAACATTGGAGGACTGAAATAGAAAAGAGTGAAACTATGAGCTTACCAAATGGGGCCGAGAACATGGACACTGGAATAAGGTTTGCCGGAGTTGGACGATGATAACGACTGTGACCAGATAGTAAAAAGCTCGTCGGAAGTGGTGAACAAAACGGATGCAGAGAGCTCGTGAATGCAATAATGAAAGATTTGGAAATATTAGATGGAGAGAGTTTGAGAGACAAAGGAAAATTGTGAATTGCAAAAGTGAAAAGATAGAGAGAGAAGGAAGATTTTGTTAGAAACTCGAAAAAGGCGGCAAACCATAATGAAATGCCTTGGACGACGTGCTTGTCAGGCGGCGTGCGCAGAAGCGACATGTTAGGTACAAACTAAAAAGGAAAGGACGCGTAGAGGAAATGGTTGAAGAGACAGTATGTGACAGCTCATGCGCAAATTAGAACTCTTGAGATTCTTGAATTAAATGAAGCTAGGACCTCGGCTAAAGAAACGATCTTGGCTGAGATATTTGAAAATTGAGTTCTTGGTTCTTGATCGTTGGAAAAGAAGGACAGTTGAATCCTGGGTACTTGAAGCCGACGAGTAATGATTTCGGTCATGAAGAATGAATGAATTTTGGTCGACATAGTATATGAACAAGCAATGTAGGTTCCATCACCTTTTGCCGAGGTAATAGAACCTAGGGGGCAGTTGTGGGGACATATTTTGTGAGTGACAACATGTGGCCAAGGTGACACCGAAGTGTCAGTCGAGGTGCCACGTGGCATGGTTCTAATGCCGAGGTGATCTCGGCTAAGCCGAGGTTATCTGTGGAGATACCAGAATCCAGAATAAACAGATAAGGGACAAGAGTCCTAGAATAGGGGAGGATCTTAGTCTGGATAAAGATAGAGCTCTCAGGGAGTTTATCCTTATCTAGGTAAGGGTCTAGGATGAGTATTGAGCTTGAGTCCATTGAAGTGAGGCTTTTACAGGGATCAGGTCAGGGCTGGCTATAAAAGCAGGACACCCTCGTGGGTCTGAGGTAAGCTTTCTTCTGGTGAGTTTTGAGTATTCTTTGCTATCTTTGAGAGATGTTGATTACTGATTTGATTGTTGGAGTGCCCTCGAGTGGACGAACCACCGCCGGATTCTTATCTTTCTGTGACAGGTTGTTTGGGCTTGATTTATTCTGCTGGTGCTCTTTAGCTGAGTTCCCCGTTTGATTGTGTGGTCAAAAATCAACACCCACATGTCCCGACCAAGACACATTGTAATATCCATTTCAATGATTTTTTACAATCTAAATACAATAACCCCTAATTACAAGGTCAGTAGTGGAATCCAGACCTTAAGGTTTATTTTTCTCATTTTCTATTTTCAAAATCAAAATATTTGAACTAAAAATAATTTGCCATAGTTTTTGTGGTTTGACACCAATTCTTAACCGCTATACTTCGTAATAGTAGTTGCTACCAGTTTTATTCATTTTATTTTGGTGTGCCAATGACATCATCAACATAGTTAAATATCATCAAAACACTCTTTCACACACACACACACACACACACACACACACACACACATACACACATACACTTTCTTTTTCTCTCTCCCTCTCTCTCTTCGCCTTTGCGGTCACTCATCGCTCATCGTCGTCATCGTTTCAGCTATCTCGCCTTTGCCAGGCACGACATTTGTAAAACCAAACTCATCGACGGTTCAATCTCATTTAGATTTGGTTTTTTGGCAGATTTCGTTTTTCAATTTCGTCTCACTCAGATTTGGTTGTACAGAAATCAATAGAGTTGGCCTTATTGTAGGAGCCAGAGCTGCTACACCGGACATTGGCCATCGATATTACCGTTGTCGTAGTGATGCTGATGAGCAGATTTTAAGTGCTTATAGATATAGATCTGCAACGGAGGAACATGGAGGAAATAACCTATGGATCATTTATTTATATAGGTATAGATATTTACGTATATACTTATGTTGTTCCATGGACGTGACTCTGTGGATTTTCTGATCTAGGTCTAATTATGGTACAAAATTAGTGATTTTGGTAACTATTTTTAAAAAATAAAATAAATAGAACCAGATCAGTTTCTCACTACATTGGTACATGATTTTGAACTCTTCTCTCCTTGGCTCTTTCCCGAATCGGTACCATTTAAAGATGTCTTCTCTAGATATGTGTGTTGTTATTCTTATTGTTGATGAAAGTGATGAAAGAAATTATAATTTATTTATTTTGATAGCTATGAGAGAGAAAGAAAGAAACAAATGTTTATGGTTTTTTTTTTTTTTGGTTCTCTGTTCTAGCAAAGAAATGTGTATGCGTATGTTGTGGTCATGGTTGTAGTTATTGATAGGTAGGTGTTGCATTTAAACATATAAAAGGAAAATTTGTTGTTTGTTGAACAAATTTGTTTAAAATTTGAACAGATAATAAAAAAATGATGGAGTTTCAACAAATAATTTGAACAGACATAATTTTTGAAAAGATAAATTTCAACAAATAGCTTTTATTTGGACAAAAATTAATAAGATAAAAATTTTGACATATAAGAATTTCACCATGTAGATTCAACAAATAATGACAAATTTCAACAGATAAAAATAATTTGAACATTATAGTGAAAAAAATTGAACAAATAGACAAAAAATTTGAACAAATAAGGAAGAAACTTCAACAAATAAGAAAATTTTTGAACATATAGGGAAAAAATTTCAACATATAAATATAAATTTGAACAGATAGTCAACGAAAAGTCAAACAGATAAAAAAAGTCTAAGGATAAAATTAGAAACGAAATATTTTTCAAAACTTCTTACCAAACTATTTTACAAAAGTTGTACCTCTCATTAATAAGAAAATATCTTGGATCTAATGCCATAGACAATTGTTAAAGTGAGTTTTTCACCAATTTTCTTGAAAAAAAAAATGACTTTGTTTGGTTCTAGTTTTCAGAAAACAGTTTTAAGAAAATTCTATTTTTTGTATTTTAATGTTTTCAATGATTTTTTAAAAATATTTTAAGCATTTTTTTAAAATTTTAGACACACACCTAACATAAAAATACTTAAAAAAATAATATTTGTTAAAAAAATCTTTGAAAAATATACTAAATACCAAACAATACAAAAAAAAAAAAAAATTTCAATACATTTTTCATACTTTTGTGTATTTATTAATTTTTAAAAATATTTTACTATTTAAATACATCTAAGTAAGGGGCATTTTAAAAAGTAAAAAATTGTTTAAAATTTTAAAAATATTCATTAAAAACAAAAAAATACGAAAAATAAAAACTTAATTTTCAAAAAACTGAAACCAAACACACCGAATGATTGTTAAAGTGATTTTTTCACCAATTTTCTAAAAAAAAAGAATAATATTATATGTACCAATTGATACATTAACAGATGATGTGATATAATTTTAAAAATTTTAAATATTTATAATTTATATAATGAGTAGGGTTAATACTAATTGATATACTAGTTGGTACATGTAGTATAAAAAAAGAAAAGAAAAGAAAAAAGAAAAAGAAAAGAAAAAGAAAAAGAAAAAGAAAAGGTACTTGGCGGGAATTTATTTGGGTTCACAAGCACAAACACAAAACCGCCAAAAAAAAATCAAAGCAAATGAAAGCCTTAAAATAAAACCCTAGGAGGAGCAAGTAAAGCATCATAATCAGCAGCGTAGATCAGCAATGGCGAGAGGAGACGATGGTGAGCTGAGTGCTGCGAAGCGAGCGTACAGGAACGCGGTGGAGGAGGGGAACAGGCAGGAAGAGGCTCGGTGGGCGAATATGATCGGAGACATATTGAAGAAGAGAGGAGAGTACGTCAAGGCCTTGAAATGGCTCCGCAAAGACTATGAGGTCTCTGTCAAGTATCTTCCCGAGAAACAACTCCTTCCTACTTGTCAGTCCCTCGGTGAACTCCATCTCCGTCTTGAATACTTCAAAGATGCCCTAATTTATCAGGTAATTTTCTATTTTCCCTCATCTGTTTCACAAATTATTATAATTGTATTGCTTCTTTTCTCCTCACTGGAATTAGTTTGAATGGAATGGAATAGAATGATCATTACTTTTCGGTTCTCATATGGAATGAAATTGTGAAGGATGATTCCATTTGTAATACATTTTGTCTTTAACGAATATTTTGATGAAATGATATTACATTCTGTTTTATTCCAGTTAATCAAACACTACCAAAGGGTTGGGTTTGCATTTTTGTTATCTTGTTTTGTTCTTTTCTTCGACAAATCGGAATAATTGAAGTCAATTCCGACACAAGTGCATTTCTTCTTCTTCTTTCGAGTGCTTTAATAGTAACCAAACAGAGTGCTAGTTGTAATTTTGCAGGTACCATTACAGCGTTTCATTTTGTAATTCATTCATAAAGAAGTTTCATTTCAAATACCCAATTCAATATGTGTGGTCATTCAGACATTCTTTCAACTTCCAATTACTATACTTTTCATTTGTTAGCAGTCAATTGTAATAATGTTGGATCAGTGAGGTCGCCGACTTCCCAGCTTTTTCATTTTTAACTCCAAACTATTCTTTCCTTTTTTTTTTTGTTTTACTGCCCATAATTTTAATGTGTTTTCAAGCCCTAAATTTCAAGATTTAAAAAAAGAAAAAGAAAATGGTGTTTTTAACAGCTCCAAAATGCCATAAACTTTAATACTTTGTATTTACATTGCCTTGTTCAATTTTCAAGTTTTTGTATTTTTCTCTTCAACTTATATATTTTAATCCTCGATCCCAGAAAAAGCATTTAGAGCTTGCCAAGGACAGCAATGACCTCATTGAGCAACAAAGAGCCTGCACCCAACTTGGTCGAACTTACCATGAAATGTTTTTAAGATCTGAAGATGATCACTATTCCGTTCGGAATGCCAAAAAATATTTCAAATCTGCCATGAACCTCGCCCAAAGTCTTAAGGATAATCCACCAATTGGTAAACCTTCTTTTCTCAAGGAGTACATTGATGCTCATAATAACATTGGAATGCTTGAAATGGATCTTGATAACTTGGAACAAGCCCAGATGATTCTTATCAAAGGATTACAAATTTGTGATGAAGAGGAGGTAATTGAAGATGATGATGGGCGCAGTAGGCTCCATCATAACCTTGGAAAAGTTTACATGGAGCTCAGGAAGTGGGATAAAGCTCGAGAACATATTGAAAAGGACATCATCATTTGTAAGAGAATTGGGCATTGCCAAGGAGAGGCAAAAGGGTACATCAATCTTGGGGAATTACATTACAGGGTTCAGAAATGTGAGGATGCAATTCTTTGCTATGAAAAGGCACTCAAACTGGCAAAGTCCATGGAAGATGAGGATGCTTTGGCTGATCAGATTGGTCAGAATATCGAAACTGTAAGAGAAGCAATGAAGGTAATGGATGAGTTAAAGAAAGAAGAACAGAATCTGAAGAAGCTGATGAGAAACATTCCCATGGTTAGAGGCACAGCTAATGAACGGAAGTGTCTGTTGCAGCAGAATGCATCTCTTGATCGTCTTATAGAGAAATCAAGTATTATCTTTGCATGGCTGAAAGTACGTTTTTATCCTGTCCTCATTTGTTATTTTGGTTATGAATCTTCTTAACTGTTGAATTACTTCTTAATGCAGAAATAATTTCTATGAGAGTTTATATTTTTGTTTGTTTGGTAACGTTTATGTTTACAGTTTGCTGTTTATATTTACAAAAAAATTCTGAAAAATGTAAACAAAAGCTCGTTTGGTATCTATTTTCATTTTTAAAAACAAGTAAATAGTTTACACAATTTACCAAAATTTTTGTAACCATAAAAAGTTGGTTTCACTTGTTTAGATTTTTTTGTTTTCCTCCTCCCACCTCTTCCGGCCACCACCACCGCTCATCACCCCACTGATCCGCCAGCTAGTGGTCCTCTCAAATCCCATTTTTTCATTGAAAGGTACGGGTTGCTGTACTAACAAGATAGAAAGGGCTTTCTCATCAGGATGTGCAGGTTTGGAACCCTATACAAAGGACCTTTCCTTTCAAATGACAACTGCCCCACCCCCACCTCTGACCGCCATCACCTGGTGACCTCTTCCAAAGACCACCTCCAGCCACCACCTCCCACTGACAACCACCACCTTGGGCGACCACCTCTTGCCATGATCCACCGTTGGCCACCACCTTTGGCGCCTTACCACCATCTCCAACCGTCGGCAACAACCTTTAGCCGGCAGCTCCAGTGACCAACATCTTCGGCCACTGCCAACCACCGCCAACCACCTTCGATAGTTGAAAAAAACCTCCGATCACAACATCCGCACGACCAATAACCACATTTGGACAACTGTCGATAACCACCTGCTGGCCACCTCTTTCTCTTGTTTATAAAACAAAATTTTAAAAATCATGTGTATCAATATCAAATATGTTTTTGTTTTTGTTTTTACCAAAAAATAAACATAAACATGTTTAATGTTTTTTGTAAACAAAAAACAAAAAACTGTAAATGTTGCCAAATGCTAATATTTTTATACGTGTTTCACTTCCTGCTTTAATTTTCTCCATTCTCAGCTTATGGTAGCATACGAATGCATATTACATGTCTATGCGTATTTTACATTCTCTCTCTCTCTCCGAACAAAACCTTGGTTTAGATGTGTTGATATTATCTAAGTGTCTTATTTACTTAGTCAAAGTTTATTAGGAGTCCTTTATTGCTATGAGTTGGTAGTTGAAGTCTTCTTTATAAGTTGTGTTCTGATGATGTACTTTGACTGTATAGTAAAATGTAGTATGCAATGTCTTGGAAAGACTCAGGCACCAAGTATGATGGGCTAACTGAGATAAATCTATTGTAATTTGTATAAAATATCAAATGAATGAATTGAGAAGCAGACTTTTTGATATGAATATATTTGGTTACAACGTTTCTTTTGCTTAGAGTGATTGATTCCTTCTACAATCAAGTGTGTGGCTTGGTCGTGTTGAGCAGCAGCCACAATTAGCAATATCAAGTGGCGTCAGTTGTCCTCAATGATTGGCATCCTTGGACTATTCCCTTCTGTTGGTCAAGACCCTTTTGGTTTTGAGACCACCCTTGTAGGCATTGGCCTGCATCATTTCTAAAAAGAGGTAAATTATAATAACCCCCCCTCATCTATGACCCGTTTTTAACCTGCACCCCTTAAACTATTTTACCCGATGGGTACACCACTTAGAGTATTGACCTGTAACACTAAACACCCTTATGTTATCTCTCCGTCCTAAAATCAATGGAAAAAGGACAACGAGCATCATAAGCTCATTTATATTATGTATTTAGACATTTTTACCCTTTCTTCTCCAACAGGCCAGTTGGGTCTCTTTTATCTTCTCTTAGTATGTTTTCTCTAACAGTCCTTTTAGATCTTTTTCATAACCACAGTTTATCTCCAAGGACCCATGAATCCATCCAATAATCTCCTACACAAACCCATACCTAGACAACCCAACATCATGCGCAAAAAATAAACAGCCCAATCCCACCATCAAAATTCACCACCAAAAGCCATCACAGACCACGCTACCACCATCACATCAGGCACCATTTGCTTCCTTAAAAACATATATCAATGTAAATGTTGTGCACTTGTATACATAGATCTGAGAAAAAACTACTTACATAAACAACTTACTGAGCTCAATACAATCTTTGTTCTCATAATTAGAGTCTTGGATTCATTATTATTATTATTATCTTTTAGATTGTCAGCATTTGGGTCAATTATTGAGTTATTAAATTTTGTATTTATCCACGGAGATTTTAAGAGATTGAGGGTTTCAATTATGGTGATTTGGTGGTTACTTGGATGTGAGGGGGAGAAAGGAAAGAGACGGGGGTGTGTGGTTAGTATTAAGGAATAGACATGCAGTGGGTCTATGATTATGATTATGAATATGGAATATTGTGGCAGTTTGATGGTGTTGTGGAGGTGGTATTCGATATGAGGTGTGATTATGATTATGATTTAAATGTGGAATGTTGTTCTATAATTCTATCCAATAAATTTCTTAATAAAAACATAAAAAAGATGACAGTACGGGTAAAGCTCACACTCATCCATGGTTGTTAGAATCGTAAGATTCACGATTCGATATGAGTTTCAACAAAAATGATTAGAATTGTGCTGTTGAATTGGAAATTAAGTGAATCTTATGATTCAATTTGTGATTCAATATGATTCATTGTGATTCAACTCTGTTTTTGTTTTTGTCACATAATGCATGAAAACAAAATCATTTTTACCAAACTATAAAGATGTATAGTAGAGATCAATTAGTTATATTGATATATATGATTTTACACGTATATACATATATACAATTTAGTTTTATTGATATTTACTTTATTTAAACACTGTGTATTTTTTTATATGTATGTACATATAGGAAATTATATATAATATTAAATAAAATAAATCTTATAATTCACGATTCATTATTTTAACAAAACAATTTATGATTCGATTCCCGATTTCACAACAATGCACTCATCGCTTGGGACTCCTTTATAGTTTTTTATCTAGTGAAACACTCACTAACATTTCTAGTAGTCTACATTTCCAGTCTGAAAAATTTATTAATGACAGAAATCATCATACAAGATGACTTCTCAAAGTGAAGCTTTTCAGATGGTGAACTTTCACTTTGGTCTGAAGTTGGCATGGTAAGAACTACAAGTTTCTTTTCAATGTATAAAGTAGATATTGCAGAAGGAGCCAACTTTACACTGTTATTAGCAGATCTAGATCTTAGTTTACATGAAACGGGGTGGGGACGAGGGTGGGAAGGGGAACGGGAGCAGGAGCGGAGGCATATAGAATTTCTAAGGTTGGAAGTGTCTATGGGAGTTTATATATTTTTTATATATTAAATATATTAGTATGTCTAGCAATTAGTTTTTCTACTTAGTTGTAATATGTGTTAAAATTTGAATAAATATTAGATATTTATATGAACTACAAATCTGAAATTATATTTTCATTTTAGTATTCTCTTTTCTGTAAATGGATTGAAGCTATGCATTTTTGTGAAATGTTTGTGTTTAGCATCGTGAATTTGCCAAAAGGAAGAAGAGAGTAGCAAGTGAACTCTGTGACAAAGAAAAGCTGAGTGACTCATTTCTGGTCATTGGAGAGTCATACCAGAGGCTTAGGAATTTCAGCAAAGCACTAAAATGGTACACAAAAAGTTGGGAGATCTACAAATCAATTGGCAACTTGGAGGTAAGTTGTATTAAAATGCCATGTACTAAATTTCCTTTATTTATTTTCTTATATAAATATGTGTGTGTGTGTGTGTTTTAATGGGAAAGATTACAGAAAAAATGTATGTAAGTACTTAAAAGTGATATTTGTGAAATTAAGGGTTTCTCTACATGATCTTGGTAGTTAATTGCACTTACATTTGGAACTGTCGAATCACTAGATAACATTGCACAAATATTGGTGCTCTGTACATGAATATGCAACTTTATGTTATTATTTTATTTCTATACTTTATATATTATTATTCTGAACTGGTAGTTTGGTAGTGATTCAGGGGCAAGCATTAGCGAAGATTAATATTGGAGATATTTTGGATTCTGATGGTAATTGTGCAGGTGCTTTAAGTGCATTTGAAGAGGGTTATGGGTAAGAGTCTTCATTCTTGGATCCTATATTCTATCTATTGCATTTGTTTTGTGGAATTTACAATATTTTTCATATTTTTGGATGGAGAAATATGCCATGTGCTGGCTACTAGAATTCATTTGTTAATGGACCTTATGATATTCTGAGCATTAATAGAGTTTTTATTTTTTTTTATTTTATTTTTTGTGATATTAAAGAAAGACATTGAAGTCCATCTCGATTGCAAGAGAAGTACGTCCTTGAGATATATCTTTAGGCACATCAAATCATTCCCGTATTCAATAAGTAATCCTGAAATAAAGCTGTTGCCATGTTGGTTGTTTATAAAAATAAATAAATAAGTGAACAAATAAAGGTGATTACCTGACCTTTTGAAGTTATATAATCCATATACGCCATAGAAATAATTCCGGTGCCAATTAGAATGATTTTCTTCATTTTAGCTGCATACCAGTGCACCCTTGTTAATGAATAAATTTTGAAGGGTCAGTTTTATCTGTGCTCATGGTGTTATACATATTGCAGGATTGCTCTAAAAGCAGACCTTCCTTCTGTTCAGTTATCTGCACTGGAGAATATGCACTACAGCCACATGATAAGATTTGACAATGTTGAAGAGGCCAGGTAAATCTAGTTTTTGCTACTATTTTAAACATTTAGGGAGCTTCTTTTGGGCTAATCCTTTGGCTGAGCATTTTTATGCTGCCTTTTTTCTGGTTTTGCCTTTAATGAACTCTTGATTTTTTTAAATGGTTTTTCTGGACTAGAAAACCCTAAAACTTAAGAAAAACTGAATTTCTTTTTACAAAGTTCACTGAAGATGGAAAAGTCAATTTTTGTTGACAAAAAGCCTATGAAATTGGGGTTTTTATTTATTTTTTTCTGTAGCGTACTTATTTTTCACAATATTTTCATTCCAAACCAAACCAAACCAAACCAAATCAAGCCTTGAGTCCTATCAAATGGGGTCGGCTACATGAATCTTTCTTCTCCACGCGGTCCCATCAAATTAAAAATTATTTTAAATTTTTTTAAGGTTCTTTTGGACTAGAAAACCCTAAAAATTTTAAAAATTGATTTTTTTTTTTTTTAATTATACAGAGTCCGCTAAAGACAGAAAAAGTCAATTTTTGTTTAAAAAAGACTGAAATTGTTTTTTTTTTTCAACACTATTTCCTTTTTAATTTTTTTTAAGGGTCTTCTAGTCTAGAGGCACCAAAAAAGTAAAATTTTTTTTTTTACTACAATTTAAAAAAATTCACAAAAGATGAAAAAAAGTTAGAAAAACTAAAATGCTTAGGCCAAAGGAGTAATCCATTGTTATGTTGAAACTAGGGAAGTTGAGATAGAAATATTAATTGGATCCTTTGAGTTATTTATTTATTTTAATTTTTTAATCTCTTTTAAACTTTAGAAACTACGGAAGTCAGTCATGTAATTTGTTTTCAAATATGAAATTAAGCACTTGTGTACCTTTATTGGGGAACTAATTATGATCCCGTTTAGGAGGCTGCAATTGCTAATTGACAAATTGAAGCAGTCAACAACAAAAGAGCTTGAAGCACAAAATGTGGAGCAGGATTGTTGCTCTGAAACTGAAACAGAAGGAGATGATCAATCACCAAATGGGTCTGATATGAGCTGTTCCCAAGAGACAAGTAAATACAATTCTGTGGCATCACAATCTCATGCTAGAGTGGAAGAGCTAAACGATGACCTACCTTTGATTTCACTTCTTCATCCCCATAAAAATTCAGCCAAACTGAAAACTGCTTTTGTGCCTGTGACTGCTACAAAGCCAACTCAATCTTTGCCTAAAAGTGTGCCTAGATCTACTGATAGTCAGCAAACATTTGTTGGTCATAAACGCATCCGTGTAATCCTTTCTGATGATGAAGGTGAAATGCATGATGAGGTAGAGTGCCCAAGAGCAAAACATAGAGGTCCAAAAGAGGATGTTGCCACTTTTGATGAATGTGAGCTTTAACACTAATTGCTTTGAACATAATATGCTCATTAAAAAAACTAAGTACTGAGTGAGTTTTTTGCTTGTTTACAGTTAAGAGTGGAGATAACTTGGCTGGTCCTGCCTGTGAATTCCAGGTGGAAAATTTGTTGGATCAAACTCCTGTCTTTTGCTTTCCTTATGGCCAAGTCGGTGGTTAAATGTTTTATTCTTTTGGTCTGGCAGGATGTCTCAGAAGTTGCCTCCAAATGTGCCATCAGTACTTGCACTCCTATTAATATTGAAGAAAGCACTTGTTCTTACAAATCCCGGAGTCCTAAAGTTGCTGCTCAGGATGCCAAAGATTTCAGACGTACCTGTGAAGCTGTTAAAAATTCCAAATTTAATGAGAATGGTTCCAAGTATTATGCAGATGTCACTGAAAGCCTGTTTGGTATCAACAAGCATGCTTGTGATCATGAATATTGTGTGAGTATTCTTAGTTTTCAAACCATGCATTAATACACACACACGCACACACACACACAGACACACATATATGTATCAACAACAGATGTTCTCAAGGCTTGCATACCGTTTCTTATCTGTTTCTCCCATTTTGTTGCACATGGTGTGGTATAATCGTGTCTCTACACTTGCACAGTTGCATTCCATTTGTTTTGATGTTAAATAATTTCCTTAAGTATTTTTTGCAATTTGCCCCTCTTGCAATAGGTAAAGGGGAATAGGGGAAGGGGAAGTTGCATAATGCAATGGTGAGACTCGAACCCAGATATCACTCCTACTAAGGGAGTGCCTCAAACACTAGGCACAAAATTGGGAGTACTTTTTGGTAAAACACATTACAGGACGAGGCTTGGACTTGGCTTACCAAAGTTGATTTTCTAAACAAGATGCACGATACATGATACTTTTGAGTCTTAACCAGAGAGAAGAAGAAGCTCACTCTATACGCCAAATTATACCCGAACTTCTATACACCTAAATATACTCTGGACAAGAAACTCTATATTTTGACTCACATTCTTTTTTTTGTATTGATTTCTCGTCGCTGGCATGTTGTTGAGAAATCAAGCCCATATTTGTGATTGGTAGCTTCAGGGTCATAATGTGTAAACAGATAAGGCTTGCTTACCATTTATATTTTCTATATTGGTTGGCCGGTGCTTGTTTTGTTCTCCATTTTGGCTTGCCATTGCAGTCGGCCTCACCTAACCCATTTTTGTTAAAAGGGGACTACCTTTTTATATAGGTTGAAAAGCATGGCTCAAAAGTGAGCCAATTTTTTTAACAGTTCTCTAGCTGTTCGTTGAAAATAGAAATTCTTCTCACCTCCTTAACTTTACAAGTTCATGCAACTTGGCTATTGGAATAGATTTCATCATCATATTTGCTAGATTCTCTGTGGTGGGAATCTTCTGCTCTATAATAGCACCCTATGAAACCACATCTCGGATGAAGTGCACTTGCTCCTTGTCATCAATATGCTTGTTCTTCTCATTGTACATCTGATTGGTAGTGAAATATATGGCATGTGGGTTGTTGCAGTACTCAATAGTCAAGTTCTGCTACAACCCTAGATCACTATCCAAATCTCTTAGGCATATAGCTTCCTTCACAATATATGTGTTCCACATTGCCTTCTGAACATTCCTTGTTGATTGGATTAGTTGGGAATGTGATTTTCCTTCTTTCTAATTGATATGTTTTCAATTTTATTTTTTCAATTAAGGTCCAACACTTTGTCCCTTGTATCACCACCTTAATGAAGTTGGGCATGCTATACTTTTTTTAATACATTCACTAATAATACTAGATATATTATTAAAGGGCAAAATTAAACCAAAAAGGAGATTAAAACCCCACAAACCAGATGATGGAATCTAAAGGGTGAGAAATTAGAAATATTTAAGGACAAATTGCTTAAAGTAGCGTGCAGTTTAGAAGATGATGCTAATAACATGCTTAATACAATGGTGGAAGGCATGAAAAGACTATCAAAATAAGTCCTTGGAGAGTCAAAAGGAATATGTCCTATATCTAAAGATACTTGGTGGTGGAATAGTGAGAATAGTGAGATATGAGCCCTAGTTAAAATAAAAAAGGAATGTTTTAAGCAATGGCAAAAGGATAAAAATGAGGAAAACTTTAAGGGATACTAGTTGGCAAATAAGGAGGTTAAAAGGACAATTAGAGATACTAAGTTAAAAGCCTGCTGGATTAGATAGTAAAGAACATTTACAAACTTAATAAACTAAGAAAATGCAAAACGAGAGCCTTTAATCATGTTAAGTGTATAAAAAAATAGGGATTTAAGTGTGTTAGTGAAAGATGAGGAGATTAGTTCAAGGTAGAAAAGTTATTTTGAGAAACTTTTAAACAAAAAAATGTAAAAAATTTAACAGGAGAGGAATATGATAGCATTGATAGAACTAGAGAATATATATTTTTATCGTCAATTTAGGGAGTTTGAGGTTGAAGTTGCATTGCAGAAGATGAAATCAAGTAAGGCATTAGGACTAGATTGTATCCCTATTGAGGTTTGGAAATGTTTAGGTAAGGAGCAGAGTTTTGAAAGGCTTTCCTTAATGCTCGCCTCGCCTTGAGACTAAGGTAAAACGCGTCAAGGTTTTGATTTTTAGGCATGACTCCCCAAAGGCTTGCGCATCATAGTTTGAGACATGCGCTTTAAGTGCGCTTTGTACGTTTTTTGTGCATAAACATGTGAGGAGTACGCACATGCAGAGATTGCCTTGGGATTTGGTTAAACTTAGCCTATTAGATTGTTTAAATATAAAAAAATAAAAAGAATCCATTTTTGCAACTATATTCTACAGGAAAAATTAAGTAAATGATCAATAAAAAATAAAAAAACACAGTTAATGGTCATGTGAGAAGCTCAATCACAAAAGTTCAGAATATCAATTTTATTTTCAGTGAAGGAAAACTTCATTTTATGTAGTAAAATGTTCAACGCCTTAAGGTGAAAAGTATTTGTACCTTTATATTTAATTTTGTTTTTATTTTGTTTTTTACTATTTTAAAATATTTAATTCATTCACTAAATATTAAAATTTGAAATGCTTACGCCTCAACACCTTGAGGCTTACACCTCGCCTCATAAGGGGTGAAACGCTTTGAGATATGCATTCGCCTTTAAAAACTTTGGTAAGGAGGGTGTGTCTTGGTTAACAAAATTCTTTAATAAGACTGTAATGAATAGAAAAGTGCTTGACGAGTGGAGAAAAAAGTATTTTAGTAACTATATATAAAAATAAAAGAGAGATTCAAAATTGCAGCAATAATAGAGGCATTAAGTTACTGAGCCATACATGAAATTTTGGAAGAAAGTGATCAAACATTGTTCAAGGGTAATGACAATTGTGTCAAAGAATCAATTTGGATTTATGCTAGTTAGATAAGTTGTTGGAGCAACTTATTTATTAAGAAGATTAAAAGAGAGACAAAATGAATGATCTACATATGGTTTTTATATATATCTAGAAAAAGCTTATAATAAGGTAGCTAGAGATATTATATGGTGGGTTTTGGAGAAAAATTGTGTAACTAAAAGATATATTATAATGGAGCTATGGCTACAATTGGATCACCTGCTTGAGAAACTAGAGAATTCCAATCACTGTGTGGTTGTACCTATTTGCCTTAGTTATAGATTAATTAACTAAACACATTCAAGATGATGTCTCATGGTGTATGTTATTCGTTGATGATATCGTTCTAATAGAGGAAACTAAGGAAGGAATTAACACTCACTAAATTAGAAATCTGGAGAGGAGCACTTGAGTCAAAATGGTTTGAAATTAGTAGAAATAAAACTGAATATGTGGAATGTAACTTTAGCAATAGTATAAGTGGAAATAGTGGAGAAGTGAAGATTGAAAACTAATAGATAACAAATAGTGAACATTTTGTTACTTAGGTTTGATTATTAATAAGGATGGTGAGATAGGAGATGATGTGATATACTAACCAACCAAACTAAGCCTTAAGTCCCATCAAATAGGGTCGGTTACATGAATCCTACTTTTCTATGCGGATCTATCAAAAGTCATTTCGTTAGTCAAATTAAGTATATCTATATCTCTATTTATAATGCTAGTTAATGTTAATGTAGGCCTACCTGGTCCCCTAACACTTCTAGCTACCATCACTGCATCGCATTTTTTCATTACTGCTTCTGTTGGTCTCCGTTGAATATGACCAAACCATCTCAATCGATTTTCTCTTAACTTATTTTCTATCGGTGTTATTCCTATTCATTTCCGAATACATTCATTCCTAATTTTGTCTTGTCTAGTCTTGTCACACATCCACCTTAGCATTTTCATCTCAGCCACACTCATTTTATCTGTATGTTGTTTTTTGGTTGCCTAACACTCCGTCTCATATAACATCGCTGGTTTAATAGCTATTCTATATAACTTATCTTTTAGTCGAGTGGGTATTCATTTATCGCACAGTATCCCAGACGCACTTCTCTACTTACACCATCCTACCTTAATCTTATGGGCCATATCTGCATCAATCTCCTCCGCTGTTGTGATAATCGATCCTAAATAATGAAAATGTTCATTCTTAGACAGTTTTTGGTTCTCAATCTTCACTTTTACTCTGCTTTCATTGTTATTGTTACTAAATTTACACTCTATGTACCCTGTCTTAGTTTTGCTTATTCGGAATCTTTTAGATTCGAGTGTTTTTCTCCAACTTTCTAACTTTGTGTTAACTCTTTCTCTAGTCTCATCCACTAGTATGATATTGTCTGCAAAAAGCATACACCGTGGTACGTCATCTTGAATATTTCTTATCAACTCATTAATAACTAAAGCAAAAAGATAAGGACTCAAGGTAGATCATTGGTGTAGCCTTACAGTAATAGGAAATTCATTTGTCTCTTTAGCAGGCGATCTAATAGTGGTCACCACCCCTTCATACATGTCCTTAATCACATCAATGTAACTTTTGTCACCTCTTTCTTTTCTAATACCCACCATATTATATCCCGAGGCACTCTATCGTATGCTTTCTCAAGGTCGATAAATGCCATATGAATGTCTTTTTTCTTTTCTCTATACTTTTCTATTACTCTCCTCAAAAGATAGATCGCTTCCATTATTGACCTGCCAAGCATAAATCCAAATTGATTCTCTGACACCTCTGTTATATCTTGCAATCGGCGTTCCATCACCATGTCCCACACTTTCATTATATGACACATTAGTTTGATTCTTCTATAGTTGTTGCAATTCTGGACATCTCTTTTATTCATATAGATTGACATTAAAATACTCTTCTTCCACTCATTTGGCATATTTCTAGTCAACAAAATTTTGCTAAACAACTTAGTCAACCAAGCAACCCCCTTTTACCCAAACACTTCCAAGTTTCAATAAGGATATCATTGGGTTCTAAAGTCTTATTTGATTTCATCTTTTTAAGTGTAATCTCTACTTCAAAGTTCTTAATCCTGCGATAGAACCTATAGTTTTGGTTTATTGTATTATTGGTTATTTCTTCCCCTATTAACGTACCTCCATGTTTCTTATTTAATAGTTTCTCAAAATAGTTCTTCCATCTTTCCTTAATCTCTTCATCCTTCACTAATACCTTAGAATCCTCACTCTTGATGATGTGATATATATAATCAAAATAGGTTGGCTCAAGTGAAGAAATGTGTCTGGCATAGTATGTGATCGGCAATGAATGCCAATAAAATTAAAAAGAAAATTTTATAGAACTATAAGGCTAGTGATGCTTTATGGGAAAATGTTGGTCAAATAAGAAATAACATGTGCATAAAATGAGTGTAGCTGAAATGACAATGCTTAGATGAATGTGTGGTAAGATTAGATAAAAATGAATTAGAAATGAATATATTTATGTAATGGTAGGAGACCTATTTGAAGATAAGTTGAGAGATAAGAGGTCAAGGTGGTTTGGTCATGTACAATGAAAGCCTATAGATGCAACAATAAGAAATTGCAATAGGATCAACATAAATGGAGATGCTAGGGTGAGGGGAAGACCTAAGTTGACATGGGATGTGGTAGTGAAAAATATATGAATTTAATTAATTTATTTGAGCATATAGCCCTTGATAGAGCTGAAATGGAGAAAAAAGATTTATGTAGCCAATTCCATTTGATTGGGACACAAGGCTTAGTTTGGTTTGGTTTATTCAAGTCAGTAGTGTTACTTTCAAATCTCTGTGATTGTTTTGATATTAAACTAGAAGCTATAGGTATGCCTTTCATTTTAAGCATTCCTTGTTTGTGAATTGTTTGATGAAGTGCTTCAACAATATATCATAATGATGCTTCATAAATTGAAAATTATCAACATTTAGCCAAATACAGAAAATGGGGAGAAAAACTGAATTTTCACGTAAAACCTTTTATCAAGAAAAATATTTTCCAAGTAAAATAATTTATAGCCAAACAAACAGAGCTTTGTTGTAACTCTTTATTTAAACCCCAAAATCAGCCCTACCAATTGATAGGTGTTATTTTCCTTACCTTAGATTGACAGATGCTAATGCATCTTTGGCCATATTGTGATTCAGAGAGATGTGAAGGGATAAAGCAACTGTGCTGCTTGTCAATATACTGTCTACAAATTCGGCAATGTTTGCATATCACTAACTTGCCAAATCTGCTGCTTGTCAATATACTGTACAAATTTGGGATTGCTTGTGTATCACTAACTTGCCAGTGCCATTTTGCAGCATTGTTGTTGTTTTTCTTGTTGCTATCGCAGTCATATTTAATAACCTTCAGTGCTTGTGTTACTTGCAGCAAAAATTGACATTCAAAATTGATGAAGACTTTGTACATGTAGAATTGGGCTCATGTATGGTTGGTGATGAGTTGAGCATAGAGTGCATGAAAGTTGAAGTTGCATGCTTATACTATCTACAACTTCCAACAGAGAAGAGATCTAGGGGTATGCACTTCTGATGTTCTGGGATTTCCATGTTTCTATTTGTTGATTGTCACAACCTTGGCAATGCCTAGCAGTGGTGTAGAAAAAAGTAGCTTTGTGCATGTTTTTGTCAATGCCTAGAATGTTTGAACACTGTGTTTTGTTCTAAGGTGCAAGTGCTGGTTCAACTATTTGTCAAAAAACATGTCATATGCAGTTATGAACGGCAAAAAGGGTTTTAAAATAAAAACAAGGAACTGGTTGTGCTCAGGCTCAAATAGTTTCATATATTCTTTAGATTTGTGTAAAGTTCTTGAGCCATACATGAAACCAATTATCAGACATGTTCCCAGAAAACAGCTTGGATAGGAATTTATGTCAAATTTGAATGTTTGCCTTCATGGAATATATTCTCAATTGGTTTCTTTGTTATGTAGCTACTTCAGAAATGAGTGAAGAACCCAAGTTGACAATATATGTTGTTGGAAGTCAATGTAATGTAGGGAGTAAAAGATAGAATCCATCAAGAGTAGTCATGTCCTGTCCTCTGTCATGTTACTTGGTTTGCTGTCATTGGCTCAGTCATTTCTTTAGCTTATATTGTCATTACAACAATCTCATAAAAAAGCTCTACACTGACAGATGATGATAATTGAAGCAAAACCCTTGTTAGGATAAAAATAAAGTTGATCAAAAATACATGCCGTGTTTGACTTACACTTACCAGGCACAATCAGTTTGGTTATTCATTATCCACTGAATAACACCAACCAGTGGATATTCATCTTATCCCGGGAACCAAAAAGCATGGGTACTGCAAGATCATTAATGCCATAGGAATATGTATATGGATATTGAATATTATATCTTTCTAGTCTCATAGTAATTGATGTTGGTACTTTTGAGAAGATACTTTATGCATGTTTCATGAGCTGACCACTTCCTGTTGTCCATTAACTGTAGATATTTTGATGGAAAGCATCAACAGTTACTAATGTGCATTATGCTGACTCATCAGGCCTATTGCCCATTATTCAGCACATGAAATGTGGTGGAAGAGCTCTCGAAACCTTGGAGGGAAGAGCTCTTAAGGATCATTTGTGGGGAAAATCCTGGATTGAAGTTTCTGTTGATGGTATGTCCTTTGTACTGCTTAAATTTTATGTTGTGTGATATTATGCACCTTCTCCCAGAGAGAGAGAGAGCTGTAACCACACACTTCTATGTTTATATGTTCACTCGTGATTGGGTCGTTTGGCAATCAGAAATAAATCCTTACTGACCTCAATTCAATAGAATAGTGGTTTATTTTGGCAATGAAAGGCTGAGTTGCTTTAAATCTGGAAATTCCTTCTTAAATTAATTCAAAAGAGATTGAGATTTAATATAATGAAATATGAAAACTAATTAAAATCAGAAGTTAAATGTGTAATTCAATATGAAAAGATTTGGGGATTCAAATTCACCACTAGCTGCATAACCATAATTGTAGTATGAATGTGGGAATTGATCCACTAGCTGCATAACCATAATTGTAGTATCAATTTGGGAATTGATTGCTTAACACAATACTGACCCGCCATGGCTACAAGCCCTAACGATGTCTTCAAGAGAATTAATAGACTTAAGAATCAGGCATAACTGATCTTTGATTAGCACGAAGTGTCTACATTGAACTAGGGTTGCAGGATGTCTTGTCTTCTCTAGGCATGAGTTATCTCAACTCTCAAATACATGTACAAAGATTACCATTGTATAACCATGTATTTAAAATTCACCAAAATTAAATACATCAAACATGATTGGAAGAATGAATTCTATTGAATAGAAATTGTCTCAAAGTTATACAATCATTGTATTAATAATCAATACCAAAGTAAAATACAACAAAACAAAGTTACTTTTGCTAGGGTTTTATCTACACTATAAGGAAGAAGATTAGTTGCCCATGGAGAAGGTGAAGAAAACCATATGTTGAGAACTCCATCCTTGGAACCTTGGGTTTCCTTCCTCTTGCCTCTTGTGCCGTCTTTTGGTATGTGAAGAACCCATTTTTCTGAAGGCTAAGTCATCTTTTTATACTCCCATAGCAATTGGGGTTTGAATGGGCTCAAAAGGAGCATAAAAATTCACTTTTTCGGGCTTCCTTGCACATTACCTGGCTGCGCTCAGGCTCAATCAGAGCTCTATTCTGGAGGGTGTGCGCCTGTGCACACGGCCTGCGCCCGGGCTCACCTAGACAAAATACTTGATTTGTGCAGGCGTACGCCTGGGCTTACCATGACCTGTGCTTGGGTTCACCACAACATTCAACATTTTTCTTCTTGACAAATATTTGAAAATCAATATATGTAAATATAGGCAAAACATGATTTATCAAAATATATATATATATATATAGGCAAAACATGACTGCAGGAACTTTCTTTGACTGATTGATATGCTTCAGTCAGTAAAATGATCAATGGCTATTTTTTTTTTTTTAATGTGCTTAGTTATTTTCTTGGAGGAGTTAGCCTTTCACATGAATTTAATTTTAAAAATTTTCTGTTTTTACATTTACATTCTTTACTGATATCATTGTCTATTTGAGCAAGCTATACTTAAGTAAAACATTAAAGGTCAGAAAGTAATGGACTTGATAATTTGGATTAATATCTTAGTTGATTCCAGATCTTTCATGGCTAATCTGTTACTTAGAATTCCAGGCCTCATGTTGTCTTTTTGAAGATGGGAATTATCTGTTGGATTATATGGTGTCATTGTCTTTATTTGAAGCACTAATTTTCAGGAGGTTTTACAAGCCAGCACAAATTGAGTTAATTAAAGATGAACATTGAAAACATAAATAATGCATTGAATATTAGCAACACTAGATTGAAAATGAAACCGAAGTGGAGAATAATTTGGAGGATGAGTCCTGGAAACAATATTCCTAGTCTAAATTGGAACAAGTCAAAATGATTTGGAGGATAAATCTTCATGGGGTTTGAAGCGAAGTTCTGAACCTTTGGTACTCTGTTGAATATGCAAAAGATGTTTAACAGTGCATGGGTATTTTGTTGAGAAGTAGGAGCTCCAGATTTATGTAGTTGTGTACTTTTTCTCTGTTTTCTTTTTTCATTTCTGACATTTTTCTATTGTATATCTGTGTGTCAGTGATATAAGCCTTCAATTCCATTTACTATCTGTTCAGGTTGGGTACAGAAGCGTTTGATGAAGCTTTACATCGACTGCTGCAAGGAGTTATCTGAGCCCCCCAATCTGAAATTGCTTAAGAAGTTATACAATTTGGAGGTAAAATTATATGTTTAATGTGCTTTTTAGTGATGCAGAATTATCATTTTTGGCTCTCTGTTCTTCAAACTACCGAAAAGTTATTAGAATCTTTAAAATCTATCATATTCTTTTTTTTTTTTTTGGCCAGGTTTCAGAGGATGAAGTCATTTTGTCTGATTGTGAATTACAAGATGTGTCAATAACACCATTACTAAATGCCTTGCAAGCTCACAAGACAGTTTCTGTTTTAGACCTATCTCACAATTTGCTAGGTAATGATATTTGGTTTGTAAGCTGTATTCATTTTTATTTCCTAGTGTTCGTTCAGATGAAAATCTCGACCTCAACATATCTGTTACATATTTCCCAAATAGTAACTATTTCCATAAATTCTTGTAGTTTTCTCCAAAAAATATTTAGTCTTGCCATTTACTTGGGTATTTTTAGCTACACATTAGCTTTTTATCTTCAGGAAATGGAACTGTGGAGAAACTTCAGCAGGTGTTTACATCATCAGGTCAAAGATATGGCAGTTTGGTTCTGGATTTGCACTGCAATCGCTTTGGTCCAACTGCGTTGTTCCAGGTCTGTAACCCATTAATCTTCTCCATGCTTTGAAGTATTGCTGTTGCGTAGTTGTTGTGCTTCTTCCTTAAAGTAATAGTTTTACAGATGGACTATACTAGATAGCTATTACTTGAGAAAGTGAAGTTTACAGATCTATGTGAGAAAATGGAGCTAATTTAAACTACATAATTCTCAGAATTGGTAGATATGACTTATGAGTATCTCATTGTTACTTTCTTTTTCATTCCATAAAATATCTTTATTAGGGCATTTTTTTTTTTTTTAAATAAACCTTCCCGGTGATTCTTTTAGACGGTTCATCATCTGAAGGAATTCTAATATTTATCAGAGTCCCATACAAGCTGCAGTGCAGATGCACTGGATTAGAAGACTGTTACTTCAAAAGATCTTGAGCGAAATGGGAGCAGCCCTAAACCGTGAAAATTGGGTTATGGGAGGAGATCCTATCAACTTGTTCCGACCTAGGATTATAAGCTCATAAGCTTGGTCTTCACTGTCGAGAATGAAAGAGAACAGTTTTTTAGACGAAGTCATGTGTGTTCGAATCACGATACTTCGGATAAAAGCCTGTATTTATGCATCTCACAAACAATATTCTTCGTGGTTTTGAAATTCCTTGCTATAGCACTAGAGTGTATTTCTTTGTTATGTTTGAACATCAAAAACTCTTTTCAGTTGGCTTCATAGTTTGTTTCCCTCATGAGATACAGATTTGTGAATGCCCTGTCCTATTTGCTCGATTGGAAGTGCTCAATATCTCTAGCAACCGTTTGACTGATGCATGTGGATTTTATCTTTCAACTATCTTACAAAATTGCAAAGGTAAATTGCTTTTTCCGCTCTTTCAAGTGAATGTTTGTTAGGTTTGGTATCTGTACCTAATTATGATCAATATTAAAACAAACAAACTGAGCACAATGGCTTTATTACTTTTGCCCTCTCACCAGGCCCCTTTTGCACTGCATTGTGGGCAAATATAATGTTGATTTCATCCCAATTAGTTGGCAAAAACATGATCAAATAATGATAATCTAATTAGGATTTGGAGTCTCTTTATGAAATTTAGAGTTGCAGAGACCCTGCATTTTATTCTACTTACTTGAGCTCTTTATTTTGTAGCCCTTTATAGCTTAAATATTGAGCGCTGTTCTATCACATCCAGAACAATTCAGAAGGTTGCTGATTCACTGGGATCTGAATCTGTCCTATCACAGATTTGTTTAGGTATTCTTGATTTAGCAAATAGATTTACAACTATCTTCAATGTATTCCTTTTTCGTTGGCTAACTAATGTTCTACTTCTCATGTTGAACAGGATATAACAACCCTATATCTTCAAATGCAATAGTCAATCTTTTGGCCAAACTTGCCTCTTTAAAGAGGTCTCTATTAAACTTAATTTTGTCTATGTTTTTCCTTATATTGGTTTCAAATGAAATTCCCTGTGGCTTCAGTTGATTGTTTTTATTTTTTATTTACTTGCTTTGGTTGTAGATTTTCGGAACTAAATCTGAATGGTCTGAAGCTAAGCAAGCATGTAGTAGACGGCCTTTGCCAACTCTCTCAGACCTCATGCTTGTCAACAATGATGCTTGGAGATACAAATATTGGAACTGTGAGTAGATGCTCCAGCATGCTGATGTTTCATTTGTTGGTGGATTCCTTTGAAATGCACTTGCCAAATATATTTGTTGTACTTAATATTGTTTCTCATTGTGTATGATTTATTTATTTATTTTTAATTTACAGGATGTAGCATTGCAATTAATTGAGTCCTTATCCAATGGGACTCATGAATTGATGAAACTTGATTTGTCGTCTTGTGGACTAACCTCTCAATACGTTGTCAGACTCAATGATGAAGTCTCACTGATCAGTAGTATTGTTGATCTGAACCTCAGAGGAAATCAGATTATGCAAGAGGTGAATGGCTTTAATTAATTTAAGTTGGTGTGGTATATATGAGATATCAGTTTGGGGTTGGTTTTTCTAAACTGCTCATCCTGCTTGCGTCAACATTCAATTAAACTAAACTAAATGAAACGAAACGAAACGAAACGAAACGAATCCTTGTGTCCCAATCAAGTGGGGTTAGCTACATGAATCCTTTTTCATTATTTTGTTCTATCGAGGGCTATATGCTCAGTTTGATCAAATAAATTCATATATTTTTTTACTATTGCATCCCATGTCAGTTTTTTTGTTCTTCCCCTTAACATTTTCATTCACGGTGATCATATCACTCTTCCTTACCATTACATTTATAGGTTGTTGTACATGATCAAACTATCTTAATCATTTTTCTCTCCTAACTGGTTCTACTCCTACCATTTCAAGAATATATTAGTTTCTAAATCTATCTTTTGTAGTCTTGCCACAGATCTATCTAAGCATTCTCATCTCAACTACTCATTTTATGAACGTGTTGTTTTCCAGTTGCCCAACTTTATGTTTCTTAAAGCATACTTCATAGTTCTATAAATTTTTTTTTTCAATTTTATTGGTATTTGTTGATCACATAACAAGCATGACACACTCACTTGGGTCAACCTATTTTGATTTTATAAATCACATTATCTCCAACCATCCTAACTAATAATCGACCGTAGGTAATGAAATTGTTCACTATTTGTTTATCTCTTGGTTTTCAATTTTCACTTTCCTATTATTTTCGCTTCTACCATTACTAAAGTTACATTCTATATATTCAGTTTTATTTTAACAAACTTTAACTCAAGTTTTTCTATATATTTTTGTTCAATAGTGTGGATCTTGATAAGTACTGAACACTAACCCCTAGATTTTGACTTGATTTTGGAGTAAGGGTATTTTTGATATTTCACAATTTTTAAATACTATGTATTTGTTGTTGAAGTGTCACATCTCTCTGTACTATATTGTTACTCTTTCAGTTCATAGTGAAACAACAACCGTGGATGTAGCCCTATTATGGAGCAAACCACATAAATCTATGTTCTTGTGTGCTTGATTTAGATTATTATTTGTGCTTCGTCTCACCGATCCTAGCTAGGTATATCAATTCCTTACAACTAGTATCAAAGTTTTGGGTTTGAGTGGGAGCGATTGGTGTAGACAAAGGAAAAGTTAGAATCGATAAATTCATTGGTGTGGATTTTGGTTTCTAAAAGATGCTGATTGAAGTATTTAGGGTCTATTATAGACAATTTCCAAGTATTTATAAGAGTGCTGCTAATAGCACTCCAAGATTTACTTTGGATCTGCTGCCTCTTTCATGTTTTTATTACAATTTTAACCCAAGTAATTCTACTTACACCACCATTCCACCTCATTACACCCCTTTTGTATTTACACTATAGTCAAAAATTATGTTCTCTCTTTACATACTATATAATTCCACTTCTATTCTCATCCCTAATCTCCCTCTTCTCCTTACACTTATCCTTCAAACCCTACCTATTCCACCTTCTACCACCACCACCACCATCACATTGCCACTTCCGACCGCCCTGAAGTAGCCCACCGCCCCGATCACCACTTTTGCAACCCTATTCCTCTTCTTCCTTTCTCATTTCATCTTCTCTATTGTGAATCTCCTTGCAAAAGTGTGAATCGTAGTGTTTTGATCATAAAAGAAGGTAATTGATGAAGAAATGGTGATGAATGACTAGTAGCAAAACAAAATAATGAATTTTAATTTTAATTTTGTTTTTGTTTTTTTTTAAAAGTTTTGGAGTCAAATTTGGAGACTGTTGTTTGAATTTTGTTCGGTGCACCAAAACCAAAAAAAACCAAACAGCTTTTACATCCACAGCCTGATCAAGCCCTTCCTAGTTCCCAGTAAGTTTGGGCTATTTGGGGCAGTACTTGTACTAAATTATAGACCAATAAGTCTTCTCTTAATTAGGATGCTGTGTCCTTGGTAATCCCTTCATGATTGTAATTCTTTCACTCAGTACCTATCATCACCTTTCTATTCCTTGATCTTTACATGCATGTTGCAAAACCATGTCATCTACCTCCCTTTTCTTGTCATCAACAAGTTCTTCCTTAAACATTTGTAAATCTGTTCTTTTCATCTCTAATTCTTCTATCATTTCCTATCATGCCAATAATTGTCTTAAAATCCTCATTAAGCTATTTTTTGACCTCTTCATGATATTCTTCCAGTTTGTAGGAGGTTTGAAAATATAGGGTACAAAATTTGTATTGTTGAGTTTGACACCAAAAAATACAACTTTTATTAATAATGGCTGTGTTTGGGAAAACAGGTTAGGGGCTAAAATAGCCTCAAGCAAGAAAAAAGCCAAAAAGCCTAAAAATGAAGAAAGGGAGCATCACGTGGTTCACAGACTGCCACCGCAGGTGGTTAAATGACAATTTTGCCCCTTAGAACATGCCTAAGACATCAACGGTACACTTTGTTATTTGGGAAAAGGAGATTTTATTAGGATAGGGGCAATTTGGTCATTTCTTATTCAAACATCATTTCAAACACATTTTTCAATACAACAATCAACTAGAAAATCCAACGCATGTTCCCAAACACAAATTAAAATAACCTACTAAAATATTCAAATAGCCGACAAGCCCACAAAGTAGCCCCTTCCCAAATGCAACCAATGTCAAGTACACAAGACACTTGTACACTACAACAATACACAACAATACACCTTATGACTTCTCACTATTACACTAACACTCACTGCTAGTAAGATACCAATCTGTTGGTTTTATAGGAAATCAAAAAACTAAGGATAATGAAAGAAGCTAATTTTTGAGCCTGCTGCAAACAAGGTTGCTCTTGCTTTTGATTTTCTTTGCTTCTTCTCCTTCTGATTTTTGATTTGTGCAAGAGTTGGATTGTCTGGCAGAGGTGGAACTTCATATACTTGTTCAGCAGCTTCCCATAGATCATTAGCATCAAGATAGGCTTCCATTCTAACAGCCCACACCTGATAATTTGTTCCGTCAAACATTGGAGGTGCAATTGCAGTGAATGAATTTTCTGAATTCATTGTGTTTGAACTCTCTCACAGGTCCCTCAAGATTGCAGCTCTGATACCAATCTGTTGGTTTTATAGGAAATCAAAAAACTAAGGATAATGAAAGAAGCTAATTTTTGAGACTGCAGAATGTTAAATTTTATTGAGCAACAAGCTGTTTATTTATACAGCATAATGAAAACTGAATTTGCAGAAAAATCTGCTACATGTTGATCATAACAGCTAAATGCCTAAAAATTAGCATGAGGAAATCTTCATAATCCTAAAGAATAGCAACAACTAAAACTGATTCAGTCAATCCTAAAGAATAGCAAATCAAACTGATTCAGCTTCATGGGTCATGCCAGTCAATAGACTCGTATCCAAGACTGCACCTTTCACTCACACGTCACCTTTGCATCAATCACTTACACTTTGATTGTCTATACACACATACACGCCAAGACTTGATCCTTTCGCTCACTACATAACATAGACCCAAAGCCATCTATTTATACATATTGTTGCCCACTTAGGAAGTCAGTTTATCACAGACCTTAACAATCTAGAAGGCTCCTTTGTTGACAGTGGAGTATATATATAATTGCTAGATGTAAAAATTGCTAGAGAGAGAAGGAAAGAATCTAGAGAGGAAAACTAATAGAAGATTTTAGAGAGGAGAGTTAGTGATGACTCTCGACATGTATCACCGGAGGTGTGAGTAATGTGAACAGTAAGCCGGAGATGGAGTGAGAGTAGGGCAAGCAAATCAGGAAAGACAATGGCAATGGCAAGACTTTCCCTTTTCCCAGTTTAACTCTCTTATCAAGCTATGAGAATCCCAAAATCACTCTGCTTCGAGAGCTCTAGGAATTTCTCCAAAAATCACTCCTGAGCTATGGGAAATGACTCCTATTTATAGGCGTTTCTTTGGCTCATAGGTGGCCAAGTAGCCAATAGGGTGATGCCACATGTCTCGGAAATCAAAGTGGGAATTCCTGGGTGCGTGCTTTCCTCGGTTTTTCCATTTCAGGACCTCGTAAGTCCTCAGTATGACCTTCGAGAAATGTAGCTTTATATCAGCTATACTAGCAACTACTTCAGTGAACCCCTACTTTTAGCCAGCAAGCCACAAGATCCCCAACGTCTCAATCAGGGGTCATAGTGCAGCCTTGTATCAGTTAGACTATGCCGCGCACCAAACCTTGGGGACTTCCCTTGGTATGCCATTCTGAGTCGGGACAAGCTCTCTTGGCCTGGGTAATTTTATCTATGGGGAGGAGATTTCTTGCCTTTGGATCTCATTCTCCCCATCTTCCCATCTTCGTGGGAGTCATCATTTTGACATGTCCACAGTATTTTGACAATCTTGAGCCCGCTATCAACTCTAAGAGGACCCCATTCTTAGGGGGCACTTTGGGGATTTGGCTTCGCTCAAGGGCCTTATTTGCGTTAGAGGGTTTTACCGTTGATTGGTTTCACCTTGCCTTTTGGGGGCTTCTCATTGAGCTCACCTTTCAGAGAGATTTGGCCTTACTTCTCATTCTTTTGGATTTCTCTTCAGTAGTTCTGGAGGCACCCTTCTTGCCTCGGCTAGTTTGCTGAAGGGCTTGTGCTCCCTGCAGTGGATTCCACGTGGGTCAGTTCACAAACTCTCTGGGTTTTTATGGACCCACTTGTGTTAGGATTTTGTTCTCGTTTAAAAAATGCTTCTCCTACCAAGGCAAGTCCCACGGTATATTCAAGTTTCAAATCTGACCTATCTTTCACAGTGGATTTCCAAATCTTTATGTTGCACTGAGGGATGGCTTGACTTTTGGACTTCAGCATATCCATTTTTGTGTTACCGTGTAAATCAGAAGTTTTACGAGGAATTAGTGTCTACTGTCAACTGTTAATCTAGTGGGCAGATACAGTTTAGTAATTGTAATAGCCATACATTCAGATTATACTCGGAAGCTTATTTATAGTTGTAATCTAGGTGTAATCATTCATGGCTGTTAATAACCATTGAATGTTCCTTATTTGCTCCACACTATTTGGTTCTGTCGCAAAGAACTTGGTTTTCAATGAGTTGGTCTTATGTGGACTATATTTGTAACATTCTAAAACAAAATTTCTGTAACTTTTTGATAAAAGATCTGACTGGAAATGTGAAAATGCAGGGTGGAAGTGCATTAGTTTTGCTACTAAAAAATCCTCGGTGTTGTTTAAAAGTTTTGGATCTGAGCAAGTGTCACCTTGGTCTTCTTGGTGTTCTTTGGATACTACAGGCACTATCTGAGAATTGCTCTCTCGAAGAGCTCAATCTTGCCGAAAATGCCAGTCTGGATAAATATCATACGTTGAAACATCATGACTCAACAGTGACAGAGTGTTCAAAGTCAGTGCAGCAGACAAATAAAAAATTCTGTGACTCTTCTTCGTTCAGGGTTTCCTTGGTTGAGGAAGTTGAGCCTGCCCAACAAGGGTCATCATTTCAAGTAAAGACAGAATGTATTCAGCTTGAAGCTGCCGATAGCGAAGATGATGATCATCCTCCAAATCCAATCAGGATGCCAGCTGAAGAAGCTGCTGCTGCTGCTGCAGCATCATCATCGAGTAGTCCCAGTGACAGTTGCATGATGAGCTCATCATGTCAGCGTAACCCTTCTGATGAAGAGAGCCTCCAGTTACTAGTTCGAGATCTTTCTACTGCTATTGGTTTGGCAAAACACTTGCAATATTTGGATCTTAGTAATAATGGATTTTCAATGGAAATTGCAGAAACATTGTTATATGTTGCATGGTCGTCATTAAGTTCAAGAGCTGGTTTAGCTCAGAGGCACATTCAGGGAAACACAATCCACTTGTCATTGCAGGGCCGCAAGTGTTGTGGGGTCAAACCTTGCTGCAGCAGAAGGGATTAGTATTGTTGCCACTTAAATTCTTTCTGCTGTATCCAAGTAAAGAGCTTCATTGCATAGTATAATTCATGACTCTACTGTGATGCAACTATGTGGGAGCTTCAGATATGGACAGACATTGGGTTTAGATTGTTATAAGGTTGAAAATTAATGGTTTTAGTTGAATAATTTAAAAACTCAGGGTCTAATTTGTTATAAAAATTAAACTTTGGAATTTCTTGATTTTATTCTAAGAATTTGTGTATATTTGATCTTTATTTTGATTGTAATTCATTAGACTTCATTAATTAATAAATAAATAAATGAATAGACAAATAAGAAAAAATTAAGGGGTATTTTTTCATAAATTCCTTTTTATTTATTTATATTTTATTTAGTCTACATAATTTTTTTATATTCTAATAAGTTATATGAGTGAGATAGTTATTAAAATATTTTTAATAATATTTACATTTACAGTATGAATGTTCTGTGATATGAATGTTTACATTGTCAATGTGAATGTAAACGTGTCAATGTGAATGTTTAAACTGTTCATGTGAACATTCTTACGTCAATGTAAATATTAACATTGTAAAATAAGAATGTTCACATTATTAAATTGTTAACCATTCAAAAAAATATTTGTAAGAGTAGAAATGTTGATAAAATACTTTAAATATGATAATTAGGATTTGGTAGACTAAATGTTTAAATAATAGGATTTATTGAAATATAAAAATATCTTATGAACTAATTAGGATATAAACACTTGAAAAGTGATTTTCTATTAAATCTTCCAAAAATTAAATTTAATTAAATGAACTGAAATAGGTTTTGTTTGGATAGAGAGATTTCAAATGAAGTGATTTGAGATGGAAATATAACTGTTATGGATTCTATAGAAAGTAAAGGGGAATATGGATTAGGTAAGAAAAATGAGTGCTGCTATTAACACTTTATTAATTATTTTGAACTCTTTATTTTTCACCTTATTTTATTTCATTTTATTATAATAATAACCTCAAATGAAATTAGTAAAAAGGATATTAATAATTTTGGAACATTTCATCTCACAATTAAGTCTACACACTCACTACATCATGAGTTAAGATTTATGAAAACATCTACCTTCATCACCACCTATCCATCTTTCTTAAATCCCACCTTTAAAATTTATACACCCTTAAAACCTTTAAAATTTTTTGGCAGAAATATTGCGGCAGTAACTGCGGCAACTATTTGATCTTACACTTCTCTGACAATGACAATGAGTGGAAGTTTTTTAGGCAATCACAACTCCATGTGATGAGAGGAGTACAACAATAAAAGTTTAGAGAAGATTTATAACTTCGATAGTGTTTTTAGCTCAGAGGAGATTGGCCTTATACGGGCAAGTTTCATGACAAAAATAATAAACATTATTCGTCATTTTTTTGGGACTGAACTCCCGAACATATGATCGAAATTCAGAAACACAAAGCCAAACATTGTTCATTTGTTCGGTAATAGGTAACCGAACATTTTCTTATTGTTTGGGAACAGATAACTAAAATTCGTAGAGATCGCAAAACTCATAAAAAGAAAATTTTAAATCAACAACAAAAGCCTACATTTATTTTTTCAGGTCATAAACAAGTATGTGGAGATGAAATAGTAATCACTTTCGTGGGTTTTGTTAGGGTTTTGGAGAAAGAGGCTTTTTGGGGTGCCGGGGTATGCATTTAATTGAATGGGTAAAATATTTTTATAAGGATAATTTTGGTATTATTTGAAGGGAGAAAAGAAATTAAGGGTTTTAAAATTTATAAGTGGTGGTCCAAAAAAATGAGGGATTCAAAATAATTAATGGGTGCAAATAACAACACTCAAAGAAAAAAATATGATTTTTGTGAAGGGTAAATTATTAAAAAGTCCAATTCAATAGGGTTATTTATTAATAGATCATACTAATAGTCCTGAATAGTTAAATGTCATTGAATAAGTTCTCTCATTTAAATTATTTATTTCTTTTTTGGGGTCTGTTTTATCCTTATAATGGTATGCATATATCGGAGGAAATATTATTTTGCTTTTCAAGTTATCACTAAAAAATCAATTTAACTCTTATTCTTTTAATAATATTAATTTTACACTTAAATTATTTAATTTTGGATTAATTTTATCTCAGTTGTTAACTTTTGTTCATAATTAAACGGGAGTTGCTGACGTGACATTAAAATTTTGTTTGAAATTTTATTTTACCACCCAAATTATTTCTAAAATATCAATTAAACTCTCAAATTTTATTTTATTCAGAAGTCTAATTGATATTTTGGGAGAAAATAAAATTTTAAATAAAGTTTGAATGCCACATTAGTAACTTTTATTTAATTATAGAGGGCTACAGAGGGCAATTGTCGGCGGGGTAAAATTGTTAAAAAATTGAATAATTTAAATTTAAAATTGATGTTATTAAAAGAATAGGCGATTTTACTTACACCATTATTTAACCTCTTTACACTTTCTATCTCATTACATTACTAAAAAAAATGTAATTCTCATTACACCTCCAATATATTACTAAAACTAACCCCAAATTAACTATTTCATCTCTTTACACCACTAATTTTGGTAATACGGTGCTAAATAATATACATTATTCCGGTATTATGCTGTCGGAAAAAATAAATCTCTCCAGCATTTTGTCACTATACATTTATAGAGTTACTTTCTTCTAAACAATGATTTTTTAATTTATGGTGGGCCTGTTCGGTAATATGACGCTAATTAATTTGAATTACTCTAGTGCTATGTTACCGGACAATATTTTTTTTCCCAACATTATGTTGTTGTCCAATTAGATGATAACAATAAATTAATTTGGGTTACTTGTGAAGTGCCTGTTCAGTGATACATTGTTATATAAATGGGATTACTCTAATGTCATGTTGCCAAACTATAATAGATTTGTCTAGGCCTCCGTCGCTGTACATTGAAAGATTTACTTTTTCTTTAAAGCATCCATAAAAAAATTTATAAATCAAACACGCATCCATAAAATCATACATAAAAAGTATTCATAAAAAATCAAGTGTACAAATATTTATAAAGGCCTCGTTTGGCAACTATCTTTTTTAGCCAAAAAGTCAAAAAGTTACTAAATTAGCCAAAAAGCCAACAACCCATACTAAAAAGTCAAAGATTCTCTTTTCTCTCTACTTTTTGCACATCTTTTCGTAAAAAGCCAAAAAGTCATCCCAAACATACTAGTTTTTTTGAGTAACTATTTTAGCCAAATAGCCAAAAAGTTACTAAATTAACCTGTTCCCAAACGAGGCCAAAGTATCCATAAAATTTGTCATTGTTTGCATCCATCAATCAAACATGTTATCACAATTTGTCTTGGTAATTTGGAGGTAATTTTTCCCTCTTACTAGAAATAGACATTCACACTTTTTAGAGCCTGTCTACCTCAATCATTTCCCTTTGATCTTCCTGTTATCTATATAGTAACCACTTATTTCACAAGTAAGTGTAGGTCTTGGTTTTCTCCTATTGTCTCCCTTATCTGATGTCTTTATAACAATGACAAATCCAGTCTTCTTTCCAACGTCAGAAACCCATTTAATTAATGATTCATGATTACTGAAAATCTAAAGATAATAAATACATTTATACGTCAAATTATTAATAAAACTCAATACAAATTAAAAATAAGAAAAAATCGTATTTATAAAAAAAAAACTTAACAAACCTTATCTGTAATGAATTCATGACAAGAGTTCACTAATATTGCAGTACTTGTGTTGTTGCAATGAGTATAAGTATAATCCTTCTAGGCAAAAAAATAAAAAATATAAAAAAATGAAACTGAAAATACATGGTAATGAGAAACCGAATAAATTAAAAAATTATGTTTGGGGTTTTCAGAAATGTATTTTTTATTCGGTAGTTGGTTACCAAACTTATATTTTTTGTTTGGCAGTGTGATGCCGGACTATTTTATTTTATTCGATTTCGAACCACCAAGCTAAAGTCAAACACCAGTCCAGAAAAACAAAACAAAAACCTACCAAATAAATAAAAAGACTCGCAATTTCACTTTTTTGATGGTTCTTCACCATCATTTTTTTATCCATTGCTCTATTTAATGATCAAAATATTATGATTCTCACTTTTGAAAAGAGATGCGTAAGAGAAAAGAAAAATTAAGAAAGGAAAAAGAGGAGTAGGGCTTGAAGATCAAGGAGTGTAAAGAGATAACAAAATATATTTAATTTTAGTGTTTTGTCTTTAAAAGTAATTTCATACATGGATAAAATTGGGGAAAAAAAACTCAAGTGTAAAAAGGTAAAATAATGGTATAAGTAGAATCACTCTAAAAGAATATGAGTTGATTCGATTTTCAATGGTAGTTAAAAAGGCAAAATGATATTTTCTCGTATATATCATTTTCATTGCATGCAGAACTATTTCATGTTTTATCTTGATTTACCACAACCACCATGAAGATTTTCTCTTATCAAGTCTAATTAATTTACTTTAAAACAATTTTTTTTTTACACAAGATTTTATATATATATATATATATTTGGCAAAGAAAAGAACTTCATTTCATAATAATTAAAAAAAAATACACCGAAAGTAAAAGATTACAATGGAACAGAGAGTAAAATTACAATTGTCTTTAAAATGAGCTATGAAAAGGGAAAAGAGCCCTCAACAATTTGGGTTGGGCCAATTCCATAGGTTGATACATGTGGGATCCTCTGCACGTGGTGGAATATGATGAACATGTTGAGCACCAGGTGGGCCTTGCAGATTGGCTATAGGCTGAGCCTGAGCTGTAATGGTGAGGTTAAGGGTCTCAGCAGTCCTCTGAAGAGTAGCTATCATCTCAACTGTCTTTGGGAGAATCTGAGCCATGAGTGATTATGGGCTTGAAATGGTTAGACTGATAGGTGAGAGCACATTGATCTATGTTAAAGATTGTTTTTTGATTTTTCTTTTGGTAGGCACTTCGAATGCTACCCAACATTGGCTGACCCTGAACTAAGTTACTAATCTTAAGCAATCTCCCAGAGTGGGTCCATCAAACTAGGGAATTATCATCTAGCCTCTCTGAAGCAATGATGCAAACCCCCTACCAAATCAAAGAAGAGAGTCCTCAATTTGACAGTACTCCAACTGAACTTACCCAAACAGGTCACAAATTCTTAAACACAAACTTTGATCTGTATTTGAACTTGGGAACCCCTGTATGCATTCTAATTCACATAACACATAAGCAAGTAATGCAAACACCTTTACAGGTGGATGCTAGGTTACTCTGTCCTAGTTTTGGAAAAGATCTAGACTTTCACTATTCAAACAAAGGTAACACAACAATCTGAATATGAAGTGTATGTAAAGGGTGGATTAAGTCAAAAGGGTACCCTGACTATGGCTACATAATACCTTTCCAACCCTTCAGATAGTAAAAATGGGATGATCAAAGACGGTACGTAGTGATAAAAATCCGAGGTTTGCTTTGTTGACTGTGATATTGCTCATGACCCGTAACTGTCGGGGGTATCAAGCAACAAAGCGGGGGTGAATTTAAGAGAATGATGATGTATATGCAGTGAACAATAAGTAAGAAAATGAATCCCTTATTAGAATTTTTTGAGTCAGATTCTCTAGTTTTTCTGGCGGAGTCACCAAAAATTGTGGACAGTGGGGGGATCTGCGGAGCCCAACATTTCACTCCTATCTCGTTCACAATGTGAACTGATTTAGTAGACTTAAATTTGCCACCTAATCTTTTTGAGAACAATAGGAACCTTGACTCTGAATAATATAGACCATTGACTTGTCATAACTAGAAAATTTGGTCCGTGAGTTTATGTGTAAGAAGGGAAGATCATGAATTAAGCATTCACCACAACCCACTGATCAAAAGATCAGCCCTGCTAATTCTTATATGAGATTCATTGCTAAATATGTTCATATTTCAATTTTATTAAAGTTAACTTTCTAGGTGAAGCATACAATAGGATAGATGACCTACTTTGGGATGTTTTTATCCCTTTTTTTTTTTTTTAAAACAAAAACAAGAGTACTTTGATGAGAGTTCCCCAAAAATAGGAAAGACAAGAAAGGTCTCTCATCTATAGAAAGTGAAAAATTTTAAATCCCCGATATATTGATTTGTGATTATGTATTAATTTTAGCCAATAAATAGCAATCTCAATCAAACAATCAAAGATAAATCGACATAACAATTTTAACGTAGAAAAATCACAATTGGAGCGCCTCCAATTGTGATAAAAAATCACTGGCCAAAGGCACAAAATAATCCACTAAGAAGACAAAACAGAATTACACAAGTATACTTTCAATTACTTAGCGAATCCATATTCAAATTGAACTGACCCCAATGTGCTTCTTCCACCACCGTTTTCACCTCGGAATTGTCTTGCCCACCATTGAATCCACAACGAGGATGTCGAATCTACGACGATGAACCACTCCGGAATCCTCTAAAGTTTCAGACCCAAATTCCACGGAATCCACCGAAGAACAACTCTCTCTTTTTTAAATAAAACAAAATAAAACAAACCGTTTGATATAATCCACTAAATTCATGAGATAAACTCTCACAAATATGAAAGGAAACAAGCAAAGAAACTCTAGATAAAAACCCTAATATCCAAAAAGAAGATCTGAAAGTCGTACCTTAAAATCTGACTAAAACACAGCTTTATAGAAAACAGGGCTGCGATGGTCGCTCAAGCGAAGGACTTCTTACTCGAGCGAGGATACTAAAACGCGTGTTTTACAACGTGTTTTACCACGTGTCTTCGCTCGAGCCACCAAAGTTTCGTTCGAGCGAGAAATGCATCTTCTCAGTATTTTTACAGGCAGTGAAAACTTCTGGGACCAAAAATTCTTCTCTCGAGCGCACATTCCTTCACTCAAGCGAACACACAACTTCGACTGCATTTTCGATCCTGACATAGTCAGCGAAGTGGCAAACATGATAGGATTAAGATCACAAACTTTTCTGCAATACGCACAGTTCGGATTAGATTCGCATCTAAATACTCATAGCGTCCGAAATAAATGAGCGAATAAAATTACAATGAAAGGAGTTTTATCAAGCGGGATTGTTAATAATTAAAACCTAACAGAAAGGATAAAAAAAAAACTTCAACTTAGACAAAATAGCCTCAAAACAAGAAGCAATCATAGATGTATATTACATAAGCACATATCATAAATTTATACAGTTAAAACCTAACCCTAGCATGGTAAACAACAATGTGTTGTAAAGAAATCTACTATTAAAACCTAAGAAATCTACAATGAATGGTAAATAAGCAAACATGAATTCATACAATTAAAACCTAGCCCTAACGCGGTAAACAACAATGTATTGTAAAGAATTATAAAGGAAAGCATAATAACATATAAGAGATAGAAGATGACCCTTACCTCAAGAAAGGAGGAGAAGACAGGGAGACACAAGAAATTGAACTTCATTGAAATAGAATTTTGGAATGGTAAGAATGTAGTTCAAAGTTTGGAGGGAAGCTCAGTTCTCACTCTAGGTAGATTGATTCTAAGCTTTGAGTTGGTTAACAATGATGGAGTATAGTATAGAGAGAAAAGACAAAAAAAAATATTCCAAAGCTCTAAATAATGAGCTCTAAAGGAGTTCTAATCAGTGGACCGCATCCATTGATGTGATAGTTTGACCTGTTTATTTATTTATTTATTTTATTTTTATTCACTGTCAGTTTATTAGATTGGCTTGAATGTTCAAGTTTAGAACTCTGAATCTGGAGAGAGTGTGATATAAAAAGTGATGCACAAGTACAAAAGGATGAATGAAATGGGTGATGTGGAGTTGGCCACGTTGCCTGAAATGGTCTAAAATTCATTGCGTCGCTCAAGCATCCCTTTGATTTCCCAACTTCTGCACTCAAATGTGGAAGGGGAAGCTGGCGCTCGAGTGCTGAATCTAAGTTCACAGGGAAAATTTTTGTTGTGAAATTCTTGCAAGTTATTCAAGATCGCTCAAGGGTCTTCTAATGTAAAAACTAAGTAAGAAACCTAATTCAAAATGCCAAAAAACCCACTAATAAGGGAAATTTACCATAATGTAATAATTAAAATAAGTGAGGTTCAATCTCATCCTTCCAACCTCCCAAGCATAAGACTTCGCGAGTAGTGCTAACCCATGGATTCAATTAAATAGTTTGAATCTAAAGATATATAGAATAAAATGAGGTTTCAAAAGCCCAAAATGTTATAAAGATTGTCTCAAATTCTGTGTTTGTGGGTAGCAAAAATTCATGTCGATCTTTTGAAAATCGTAATTTATTTTGTCACAAAAATGCTAACGGGGGAGATTGTGAAAGTATAATTTGTCTTGGCGATTTTTATTATCAAAATCGGTTGTAATGGAGTATTTTAATATGTAAGGGCGTTTTGATAGTTTGTTATACTCAATTAGCCCAACACAGCGACATTGGAAGCTTCGCTTCGTTACTCGTTAACATAAGGATTTGTATACATGTTTTCATTGCACTGTAAAAAGTTTTTCAAAAAAAGAGTTTCAAAGAAATACAAATATTTTGTTTGAAAAATGTGGCCAAAAAGTCTTAAGTTAAGTGGAACAATTGATTGCACTTTTATAGCTATCAATCGCATGTTTAATAGTGGCAATCAATCGATATGCGATCGACCGCTAATCGATTACTTAAAGTTAATTTTTAAGCAGTAAACATTGATTGATATGCAATCCACATTATAAAAAATTAAAGTTTTAAAGATCAAAATTTAAGAACAAGACTAGTCTTTAGAGACTAAATTTTTTTGTTGTAAAAAGTGTAGTTAAATTTTTAGTAACGAAAATTCGACATTAGTGATAAATTATTATCCTTTTGGGATCAAATTTTTTTTCTCAAAAAATAAATCATTTTGAGACCAAATTATTTTGTCTATAAAAGTCTATTTATTAGTGACATTTTAAAAATTTTATCACTAAAAGTCTTATTTTTGACTTTTCGGGACGACCTTTTAGCAACTATTCCCACGATAATAGAAATATGTCTCTAAATGTTTTTTGCAACAAAATTTTTACTTTTAAAGACGAATGATCTCTAAAACTCTTATATATTATAGTGCGATTGGTAAATGATCGCCTCAAATCAATTTTGGTTCAATCGTTGTGTGATTGATCCATTTGGGAGGATCGATTGCCTTGTGCAATCAATTGCAGCTACAGTTTTCATTAAACCTATTCCAAATTGTGTTCTATAAATAAATAAAAAATCTCAATAATTCATTTTTCAATATCTCAACCGTTGTGTATTCAGAACCTAAATTCTTTTAACTCTAGATAAATTCTAAGGTGAACATTTTTATTATTGTGAGAGAATCTTTATGAGTTGATTTTGCATTGTTGATTTTATACTCAAGCTGGCTCACTAATCGAAGTCGTTCGAGAGGGAGATTGAGGTTTCTACTTCGTGGTGTCTAGAAGATCAAAAAAACTGACTGAGTCAAGTTGTGCTCGTGGAATAATTATAAGTTATTGGTGTTTAGTAAATCTAGGTAACGATTGTAAGCCCTCTTGACTATGTGTCGTATTCTTTGGTCTCATAGTGGATTCGTATTGAGTGATATGACTTTTTTTTGGGGTGCCGTTTGGGATTTTTCTTTGGTCTCACAGTGGATTTGTATTGAGTGGTGGGACTTTTGTTTTGGGTGCCCTTTAGGGTTTTTCCATGTAATATGTGGTATTCTCATGTGATTGATATTTACTGAGTTAATTTGATTAACTAGTTAAATTGAGTAATTAATCATAATTTATAATTGATTAGTTTATTTAACCTCCTTTACCCTCCTAGGTACGTCATACTGTAGTATTTCAAGTAGCTAACAATCCTCCAAGATTGTGAAATTCCCATGAGATAAGGGAACTAAATTCTTACTTAGTTTGGAAATATGATTTTTACTAAAATGAATAATCAGGAATCACTTTCCTATCATATTCCATTCCAAATGTTAGAATCATGGCAACTCGAAATCACATGCCCATCTCCCCTCAAGATTATTGTCTTTATGATTCCAGTGTTTGGAACAGATTAGAATAAGAAAGTGATTTTTGATTATTTATTCTGTAAACCACTTTCCTAGGAATTTCACAATCTATGAGAAATGTTTAAAAAAAAAATAACAAAGAAGATGAAGCAGAGTTGGCACAAAAATAACAAAATTTTTTTACTATTTTTTCATTGGGGATTCTTAACAAGAACAAAAACTTAAATAATATTGACATAGTAATATTATTATTAACTGTAAGGACGAGAAATATGCCTACTTGCTTGATGAAGAGAACCAATGGAGAAAACGATCAAAACTACCATGTGTACAAGATCTACAAAAGAATACAATGTTAGTGCTCGATTTGCTAGAAGTACTCTGACGCCCAAGTCAAATCAATATCATAAATTTGATATCAATACAGAGATTGTATGGTAAATTAAGGCATACTTTAACTTTGTAGTGTGTGTCTTGGGCACCAACTAGATTTAGATGCTTCTAAGAATATTCCAAGAGATAAACTTAACCAATTAGATGATGTCACGTAGTTCGGAGTAGGCCCTCCTTCATAGAATTAGTTTTAACTTTTTTCATTTGCATCACTTTGAGCCGAGTGAGAAAGAAAGAAATAGAAAAATGATTATTAATTATTTATTTCAAAATAAATCACGTCCCCAAGCTAAGTAATTCTTTTACTTATGCGGGATTTTTACAATTTCTAAAGGATTATTATCCATTTAAGACTAAAATAAATACATACATAAATTAGGCCTACAAAATTTAAAAATTTATTATTTTTAACATTATAAATTCCTATTGAGAGCAAACACTTGAATAGCATTGAAATAGCAATATTATTAGTAATGATAGTCTCAGTTCTTTTAAAATTCTTATTATTCAAATATAACTTTTAAAAAAAAACAAAAACAAAAACAAAAAAAGTGATAAAAATGAAGGATTAAAAAGTGAAAGTGAAAGTTGAAGACTCCAGCAAGGGAAAGAAAACATCATTATGAGGAGTGATTACGGCTCACTTGGAGTATCAGTGGGCCCATTTTAGCTGAAAGGCTCAAAAAGTTGGCCCAGAGAAGCTCTTCTTTTGATGATCCCATTTCATTTCTTTATATATGTGTCTGAAATCTATTGGCCCATCCATTGTAATCCAAGCTTATCCAGTTACTCCCAGGCTTCCAAAAAATAAAAAAATAAAAAGGTTTACTCGAAAATGTTAACACTCATCCTTTTTAAATTTATTCATAATAATAGGGTAACAGAGTTAGATAAATTAAAAATTGACATTACAAGTCAAATGATTTTTTTTTTTTTAATGTTTTTAATCAATAATATTAACATATTATTCGTGTTATGTATGAGTACAAATAAATAATCAAAAATTAATTTTTTAATTTAAATAATAATATAAATTTTATCCAAAATATGTAGTAAAAATAATTTATAATTATTTAAATTTTATTTATTTTTATCAGAGTTACACATAAGATATAATTTTTATTCTGATGTCATTAAATGTGTATTCTAAGTTCTTAAAAAAAAAATAACTGTCATAATTTAATTGGTAAAAATATTAGAATAAATTATAAATGTTATATTTATGATAAATATAAATGCATTTCGCTTTATAAGTTTTGTAATTTTAATTTATAATATGATAGTAGTAAATTACATTTGTTAATATACTAATTTTTTTTTCTTGTTTTGAAAGCTTAAAAATTTGTTTATTCAAAATTATAAATTGTTTTATGTCATAACTCTTATGTTAAACATTAAAAGTGACCTAAAAGCTAGTCGACTCAATATTTATGCCAATGTGACTTTCACCAAATCATTAAAAATTGTTTTGAATCATTTGATCTATTTATCTATTAAATTGGTAAATAAATATTTGTGAGTATTTTTTATAATAAAAATATGAACAAATGAATATATTTTATGCATATTTATTAAAAAATTTGAACTTAGGTAAAAAATTATATATTTATATTAACACTATTAATGAATAGTTATGTATAAAAACAATCATCTAAGATAGAACTACTTTAAATTATAAGTCATATTCTAGTCCTAAAATTACACTTAATTTAAAAAATTGATAAGTTAATTAGTAAAAACATCTAATAATAATAAATTTAAACATTATGTATAAATTATATCATAATATGACAATTTTTGATGGGTATGAGCTAATTTGGGAGTTTTAATATTGGGTTAAATACTAAAAATGAGTCTCGAAAATCTAGTTCGAGTCAAATTTTTTTTTTACATGAATATTGGGGTATGTTTATTTATGAAAAATTATCCAAAGTTGATCCAACTATATCATGGTCATGTTCTAACTTTAACCCTAGACCTGATCAAGAAAAATTGATTAGTTGGTTAAAATTGGTTGATTAGTAGAATATTTTATAATAATCAATTTAAATCTAAAAAAATAAAGTTTTTATTATATCAATATTAAAGTATATTTGTATATATATATATATTTTTAAAAATATCAAAAGATATTCCAGGCTACAGCTCATGGATTATATTTTGACCCAAAAAGTGCAACGGATTATAAAAGTTTATCCCGAAAGTGAGTGTAAAATACAAGTTTAAAATTAATGAGATACACCATCATTTTTTTTCTTTTTTTAATTTTTTGAATAATTTCTTTTGATAGTCAAAGTGGAGTTGTACATTAAATCTATTAATTTGAAGTTCATATTTAAATTTTAAACTTTTCAATTTCAATAACATCATGACACGTGTACTTGAAATTTTTGACCATTTCATAAATTAAAATTAACAACTAAAAACAAATTTAAATATTTAAAATTATATATGATTTAATTTTTCTTTGGACTTTCTTTTTAAATTTAAAATTAAATATAGTTTAGACGTAACTAAAAAAATAACTACCTAACCAAAAATATGTAGCTAAAATTATTTTTGGCATTTTATGTACATTTTTTTTTATTGAATTTGAATTTGAAAATTAGATATGGTTAGATAAGTCAATAGTTCTAAATTATATTTATTTTTTAGATTTAAATATTAAAAAAATGAATAATATTTTGAAGTAAATATTTTTATAATTTTAAATTAATAGTAAAATTAAATTTAGAATTTCCTTTTAAGGATTTTCAAATGTCAAATTAGATGTGGCTTTATTTGTTTCACTTTCTATATATAAATATTTTTTTAATATTTAAAATTATAGAAACATACTAATTGATAAATTAAATATTCATTGAATTGAATTGAAATTGAAAATTATGAAAAATATAATTATTGGCTTTTAAGTATTACATATATAATAAAAAAAAGATACAATTCTTTTTTTTTATTTGATATATAATCTATTTGATAATTTTGCTGAGGTTGCTTAGCAACTCCGTCGGTCCCAAACTTGAGTAAAGAAGGAGGATTGTGTATTAGGTAGCCGACAACCAATATGCAAAAAAGCAGTTTAGATTCTTTATGTCATGAAGCCTAATACTCTAAATTGATTAAATGCTAGGTTGTTCTCCTTAAGTGATGCGTTGCGCCTACCTTTGGGTGTTTCAAAAAGTGAGTAAGGGGTGCCACATTGATGCTTGGATTCGGTGAAAAATGGGCAAGGTTTTTGCGTTTTTCTGGACGAGCGCGAATGAAGAAGATAGTCCGAGATTATAGGTTTAGGGTAGCCACATGGAATATAGGAATTTTAGCTAGTAAGACTATGAAATTGGTAGATGTCATGATTAAGAGAATAGCTAATATAGCTTGCGTACAAGAAACTAAGTAGACGGGTGAGAAAGCTCGGGAAATAGAGGATATCAGCTTTAAGCTATATTATAGTGGCAATGATAGACACAAGAATGAGATAGAAATAATAATTGTCAATGGTCTTGTAGAAAATGTAGTTACGGTTATTAGGAAATGTGATAGAATTATGTTAGTTAAACTAGTTATTGGAGATAATATAGTGACATTATTAGTGCATACGCCCCCCAAGTAAGATTAGATGATCAAATTAAGAGAGCTTATGGATGAGGTATTACAAGAGATACTCATAGGAGAGAACCTAGTTATAGATGGTGATTTCAATGACCATGTAGGAGTAGATAAACTAGGTCATGAGAGGGTGTATGGTGGATATAGTTTTGGTGATAGAAATGAGGCTGGAGAGAGTATTTTAGATTTTGCGTTGACTTCTGACGTAGTGGTGGCCAATACTATGCATAAGAAGAGAGATGATCTTTTGATAACCTTCAAGAGTGAGTCAATTAGGAGCCAAATAGATTATTTTCTATTAAGAAAAAGGGACCGTCTAAAATGCAACAATTGTAAGGTGATTCCTAGAGAGAGCTTGATATTTCAATATAGGATTTTGGTACTAGATTTATACTTTAAAGGGTAATACCAAGTTCGGAAAAATAGTGGGCGTTGCAGGACTAGATGGTGGGACTTACAAGGGGATAAACTAGAAACATTCAAGAATAGAATGGATAAAGAATAAACTTGAGATTTAGAAGATGATACTAACACTATGTGGAACTCGATAGCCAATTGTATGAGAAGAATCTCAAGGGAAGTTGTTGGAAAGTTGAAAGGAAAGGGACCCAACTTTAAGAAAACTTGGTGGTGAAGGGAAGAGGTCCAAGCAGTAATAAAGATGAAAAAAGAAAGTTTTAAAAAGTGACAGAATGATAGAACTGAGGAAAACCTTAAGCGCTACAGATTGGCCAATAAGGAGGTCAAAAAAGTAGTGAGAGGAGTAAGTTGAAAGCCTATGATGACCTATATACTAGACTAGATAGTAAGAAGGGAGAAAAGAGGATACATAAACGTGTTAAAATAAGAAAGAGAAAAATAAGAGATTTTAATTAGGTTAAATGCATCAAGGGTGAAGACTCTAAGATATTGGTGAAGGATGAAGTGATTAAGGAGACGTGGAAGAACTATTTTGAGAAGTTGTTAAATAAGGAACATGGAGATAGGTCAAAAGGGGAAAAAGTAGGCAGTAATAAGGAAAAGCAGGACTATAGGTTCTATTTTTGAAGTGGAGTTTGCACTTAAGAAGATGAAATTGAATAAGGTTTTAGGACCCTGATGATATACCTATTGAAGCGTGGAAATGTTTGGATAAAAAGGGATTGTTTAGTTGACTAAGTTATTTAGTAATATTTTGTTTACTAGGAAAATGCAGAGGAGTAGAGGAAGGGTATTTTAGTGCTAATATATAAGAATAAAGGAGATGTATAGAATTGTAACAACTATAGGGGAATCAAGTTAATGTGTCATACAATGAAACTGTGGGAGAGAGTGATGAAATGTAGATTGTGAGATATAGCAGAGGTGTTAGAGAATCAATTTGGGTTTATGCTTAGTAGTTCAACAATGAAAGCGATCTATCTTTTGAGGAGAATAATAGAAAAGTATAGAGAAAAGAAAAGAGACATTCATATGATTTTTATCTATCTTGAGAAAATATATGATAGAGTGTCTCGGGATATCATCTGATGGGTGTTAAATGTTACATTGATGTGATTAGGGATATGTATGAAGGCGCGGTGACCATTATTAGATCTTATGTTGGAAAGACGAGTGAATTTCTAATTACTGTAGGGTTACACCAAAGATCAACCTTAAGTCTTCTTATCTTTTTGCTTTAGTTATGGATGAGTTGACGCGCAATATTCAGGATGATGTGCCATGATGTATGCTTTTTGAAGATGATATCGTGTTAGTGGATGAGACTAGAGAAAAAGTTAACACTAAGTTGGAGATTTGGAAAAAAAAATACTTGAATCTAAAGGAATTAGGATAAGCAGAACTAAGACAAAGTATATGGTATGTAATTTTAGTAACAGTCACAATGAAAGCAGACGAGAAGTGAAGATTGAGAACCAAAAACTACCTAAGAGTGAACATTTTCGTTATTTAGGATCGATCATTACAACGACTATGGAGATTAGAACGGATGTGGTCCACAGAATTAAGGCGGGGTGGCTTAAGTGGATGAGTACGTCTAGAGTATTGTGCAATAAACGAGTACCCATTAGACTAAAAGGGAAGTTCTATAGAACGACTATTAGACCAGCGATGTTGTGTGAGACAAAATGTTGGGCAACTAAGAAACGCCATGTAGATAAGGTGAATGTTGTTGAGATGATGATGTTAAGGTAGATGCGTAGCAAGAATAGAAAAGACAGAGTTATGAATGAGTATATTCGAGAATAGGTAGGAGTAGTACTGATAAAAGATAAGTTGAGTGAAAATAGATTGAGATACTTTGGTTATATAGTATAGAGACCAACAGAGGTAGTAGAGAAGAGATGCAATACAGTGATGATAGATGGTAGTGTTAGGAGAAATGATAGATCTAGATTGACGTGAACTAGTGTAGTAAATAGATATATGAATCTTCTTAATTTGACTAACAAAATGGCTTTGGATAGAGTCAAATAGAAAAGAATGATTCATGCAGCCGAACCCATTTGATGGGACTTAAGACTTGGTTTGGTTTGGTTTGATTATATAATCTATTTGATAGAGCTATAATCAATCATAAACTACATTTTTTTTAATAATATTGACAATATAAAAGACTATATATGGCACATTGATTCATTACATGTTTTATAAATAACAAACATGCAAAAAATCGTACACCTAATTTTAGTAGAGAGGCCAACAACTATTTGTAGTTACCTTTTAATTTGAAAAAGTTATCTATGGTCATCTTCACATATGAGTTTGTTCTATTATTGTTTAATTGCTAACAGAGGTCGAATGGATGTGGAGATTAAGTTTGAATGAAAGAAAAAAATAAAAAGAAAAAAAATTTAAATACCAAATGAAACCTTAATAATCACCATTTTGAAAAGAAAAAAAGAAGAGAGAGGTGTGAAAAATTATTTTGGTAGAGATGAAGCAATGGAGAAGATTATACGTGAAAGTAGTGAAAGATGTTTCTTGTAATTTTTTTTAATAAATTTCTATTGAAAGAAAGATTAATTAACTAGGTAAAATATATATTATATCTTTATTAAGGAGAAAAATTCCTTAAATCAAGTGAATTTTGAAATTTAAATCCCTAAATTATAAGTGAATTCAATAGATTTTTTATTGACTATAATTTTAAATTTCAATTTTTAGTGATGTTTTTTTTCCTTTTTAAAAAATAAAGAAAAATCAACATAATTAAGTTAGGGTTTTAAAACTCCTCATAATTAGAAATTTTCTTTTGTTTATATAATATATATAGATGTGATCAACAAGTTGAGGTGGCTAAAGTGTTTAACCTTGAAAGACTAGGGAGTTGTTTGCTTGGTGGGATAGAACTAGGGGGTTGTGAAACTCCTCGTAATTAGAAACAACTTTGATTGGTAGCTCGAAATCCCCTCCCCCGAATCTCTCTAATTTTCATTTTCAGTAAACTGTTTTTTTTTTTTTTTTTTTAAACTTGCCTTGCCTTTTTTTTTTTTTTTGCCAAAAAAGGCAATTCGGGGGTTCGGGGGACCCCCCCCTCTCGAGCTCCCACTCTTTTCTCAATTAGAAATTCCTTTTTTATATACAACTTTGATTGGTAGCTCGAATTTTCCTAATCCCTAATTTTTTTTTTGAGCATTTTTTTTTTTTTCATTTTTTTTTTTTGGCACTGAGGCTTGAACTCCCCTCTTTCTTTACATAATATGAGAAAAGAGCGGAGCTCGAAGTCACCATCGTTCAAACCGCCAAAATGGCAAAAAAAAAAAAAAAAAAAAAAAAAAAAAAAAAAAAAAAAATGGAAATTAGGGAGATTCGGGGGAGGCAAATTCGAGCTACCAATCAAAGTTGACATAATATATAGATTTGATCGATGAGTTGACGTGGCTAAAGTTTTTAACCTTGAAGGACAGGGCAGTTGTTTGTTAGGTGGGATAGAACTGTCTCCAATAGAATAATTAGTACGGTCAGGGTAAGGTCTCTTTTGATTAGAGGTGGATAAGGGATATATTGATCTATTAAAATTAATTGAATCGAATTGATTCGTCACATTTTAGATGGATGTGTGATAACGAGTGGACAGTTACGGATTGAATTTTTCCAATCTGTCAATCTGATGAACGGATGGTGAATTTGAGATTCTTTTGGCTGCAACTGAACCGTCAAACCGTGAACATCCCTAATAATTTATAAAACTTTGTGTTTTCAGTTTATTTAAATATTCTATTTGCGTTTTCAATTAAAAAAGAGTTTAAATATTCTGTTGAAAAATAGTTTTTAACTTGAGTATCTTTTTTCTTGAATATCTTTCTTGAATTGAAAAAAATAAACGTATTATTTAATTATATTTTTTAATTTTTAAATCTATCTCCAAAAATAATAAATAGAAAATATGATATATGCTGGTTGGCTTTTATTTTCAAAAATAGATATAGATGTAACAATACAAAGACATATAATTTCTACTACTGCTTGTTCATGATTTTGATGGTTTGAATTGTTTTTATATTTTAAAAACCACAGATTTTATGTGAATGAGATATGCTGTGATTGTAGTATGTGGATGAGGCATGCAGTATTGTGATATTCTAAAGTTTCAAACTTTCTTATTTTGGATGAGATATGCAGTGATTGTAATATTTTTTTTAAGTCATTAACTGTAATACTTTTTTCTTTTTTTTTTTTGTTTTTTTGAGGAAGTGCACAAGTTGAATTATGTTAAAAATTTATGAAATTTTAAACCGCCAAACTGATTCGCATCCATCCGCCAAACTGCAATCTGCTCAATCCACATCCGTCGGATTGACAGACGGATACGGATTGATTTTCTCTAATTCGCCAATCTGGCGAACGGATGGCGGATTGGAGGTTCTGTGGCCGCAACTGGCCCACGCCCACTCTTATTTTTGATAACTATATATTTTGGTTAAAAAGTCAAAAAGTCATTATAAGGTGTCATATCATTTTCTCTACTTTTCTGCACATTTTTTTTTATAAAAAGTCAAAAATTTACTAAAATAGTCTGTTTCTAAACGAGACCTTAAGTGAGTGTTTAACATGATTTAAATAAGTATATTTTTTGACTTTTTACAAGAAGATGTATAGAAAAATAGAGAGATTATGTGACCCAAAAAAGATAAAATGATAAAAAAAGTACACTTTTGTAATGCACTCCAAACACTCTCTAATAATCCCGCATATGTGAAATAACTCAATACCATGAGGGTGTGGGGGATAGAAATGGACGGATTGAATTAACCTTTTGATTAATTAGTTAAATGATGAAATTGACCCTAAAGTATAACATTACTTCCTTTGATTTCTTTAAATATTTTTTTAAACATGTGTAAATTAAGATATGTAATATTTTTTTTTTGAATTATCAAAATAATAAAAGGAAATATACTTTTAATGTTCAAAAGGAAAATAATATATAACACCTCTTTTCTTTATTTAAAAATTTTTGTTTTTTCAAATATGTTGGATTTTTTAAAACATATGTAAATTAATCTCATGAGATATATAATACTCCTTTTTTTTTTTCCTTTTCTTTTTTGTATTAGAAAAATCATAAATGTAAATATTTAAATAAAACTAAAAGTGGTGTTAGACCATCTCCAACGCTTCATCAAAATTGATATCAAATTCAAATTTTGATAAAAAAGCTACTGTTCACTGCTCCAACGGTTGCACCAAATGAATATCAGATTGAGATTTCATCAAACTTTTCATCAAACTGACGACAAAATACTGATTTCACCAAAACACTGTTGGTGACCGTTGAAGGGAGGACACGGTCGACCAACCGGTTGGCCCGCCGGTTGACCAACCGGTCGTCCAAGAAAAGGTTCAAACAGTTAAAAAAAAAAAAATTTTTTTTTTTTGGCCTTATCGGTCGACCAGCCGGTCGACCACTAAAAGGTTCAAAAATTTCAAAAAAAAAAAAAAATAATAATAATAATTTTTTTTGCCTTAACCGGTCGACCACCCGGTTGCACAAATTTGATGAAAGTTCACCGTTGGAGCGAGTAATATCAGATTTGGTGAAATGAATCATTTTTGACTTAGACTTGATGAAAAAAGAAATGCACCGTTGGAGATGTTCTTAGTAATAGAAAATAAAATAAAATAAAATTCAAATTTGACAATGTCATTGTAAATAATTCAAAAGGATAAAATGATTATTTAAGAAGTCATCTTTCTTCATAATTTTTTAATCAAATATGAAATTCACTAGAATAATTATTTTCACACATCTAATCTAGTAACAAAATAAACGTATGATACAAATTATTTTTAACCAAATAATCTAAAAACTATTTATCTATAGACTAACATCTCATTTTTATTATGATATTCTCTTATTCAGTCGGTCAAAACAAACTAAACATCATCCACGGTTTGAGTGTCCAACTCAAATTTGAATAGCCTGTGGCATTGAAATTGGGGTCCTGTTCTGTTCATGAGGCACCATGGATCAAAATGTCCTACTTCATTAACAATAATGTATGAATGAATTATAATCATGATTGTTTATCGGATTAGATTATATGAAATTATTAGTACGATGAAATTGAATAAGATAATTATTATTGTAATGATATTAGATTAGATATATAAGATAAATTGTATTTATTTATAGTGATATTAGTTGGTTAAAATTAAATTTATGAAATTACGTAAAAATTGTCATTATATAAAATGTGACTTTATTATTTTTGTAAAGTGAGGACTAAATAATAATTTTACCTAAAATCTCATAGAATTAAATTTATAAAATTACATAAAAATTGTCATTATATAAAATGGCCATTGTGACAAGTTGAAGAGACAAATAGTTGACTATAAAAGTTGTACCCACCAAACTATAACTTATTGGGCTGTTTAGTAACCGTTGCGTTTTCTGTTTTTAGTTTACATTTATAAAAATTTAAAAAATTATCATAAAAATTTGTTTGATAATTTTTTTAGTTTATAAATAGTTGTCTCAGTTTATAAATTTAAGAAAAAAACGTAAACTCAAAAAATGAGTTTACGCTTTCAGTTTTCAAATTTTTTTTTTCAAATAATTTATTTTTCAATTAATTTTTTTCCCAATTAAATTTTTTTCAATTATTTTTTTAATTAATTTTTTTTTCTTTTTTTTCAATTAATTTTTTTTTCAAATATTTTTTTCCCAATTAATTTTTTTTTCAATTATTTTTTTTAATTAATTTTTTTTTCAATTATAATGTGTGTGATCCCATTTTCATAAATAATAAATATAAATATAAATATTTTAGGCCTGAACAAACATATTTTTTAGTTTATGTTTTTAAATTTTTTTAAACATTTTGTTTAAACAAAACGTGTTTTGTAATTTATATTTTTCTAAAAATAAACAAAAAATCAATTTATAAATTTTTTTTAAACATAAACAAAAAATGTAAATGTTACTAAACGCCCCTGTTTGGTAACGTTTACGTTTTCAGTTTATATTTACAAAAATTTTATAAACTGGTTTTTATTTATTTTTAGAAAAACATAAACTACAAACGTATTTGGTAATTGACAAAATGTTTAAAAAATTTTAAAAATATAAAAAGAATGAAGTGACAATGGTGGTGGAAAGTGGTGATAATGGCGGGTGGTGGTGAAGGTGGTGGGTGGTGTGGGTGGTGTGGGTGGGTGGGTGGGTGTGGAGGTGGTGGTGGCAGTGGGTGGTGGTGGCGTGGTGGTGGTGTGGGTGGTGGTGTGGGTGGGTGGTGGTGGCGACAAGGTGGGTGGTGAAAGTGGGTGGTGGTGGTGGTGGTGGTGGTGGTGGTGGTGGCAGGTGGTGGCGGTGGGTGGGTGGTGGTGGCAGGTGGTGGTGGTGGCAAGTGGTGGTGGTGTGGTGGTGGTGGTGGTGGTGGGTGGTGGGTGGTGGTGAAGTGGTGGGTGGTATGGTGGGTGGTGGGTGGTGGTGGTAGTGGCGATGGGTGGTGGTGGTGGTGGGTGGTGACAAGTGGTGGTGGTGGCGGGGGGTGGTGGGTGGTGCGTGGTGGTGGTGGTGGTGGGTGGTGGTGGTGGTGGTGGCGGTGGTGGTGGGGATGGGTGGTGGGTGGTGGTGGCGGAAGACGGTGGTGGAAAATGATGGCGGGTGGTGGATAATGTTGGGTGGTAAAAAAAAAAAAAAAAACTGAAAACACATGTTTTGAGTTTACATTTTTTGGCTAAATTTATAAATTGAGACCATTGATTTATAAATCAAAAATTCACCAAACAAGTTTTTATTTGAGTTTTTAAAATTTTTGTAAATATAAACAGAAAACTGAAAACGTAAGTGTTACCAAATAGCACAACGTTTGTGTTTTTTTTTAAAAATTAATTTTTTAAATATATTTCTGTTGACTTATATTCGTCTTTAATAAACTTTTTATAAAAATTTTCAAAAATTTTTAAGCTTTTAAATTCTACTTGATAAGAACCAAAATATTAAAAAAAAAAAAAAATCAAAAAAGGTTTAGAAAAAACAAAAAATAGTAGACTTTCTGGCTTATTTTGAATTTTGAATTTTTTCTTTTGAATTTTTTGTTTAATTTTCAAATTCATCTAGAAAAATAAATTTTTTTGACATAATTTGAAAAAAACAAAAAAATTACGAAACAAAAAGATTGAGAACAAGAGACGACTTATTTGAGAGTTCCCAAACCTCCAATTAGTATTGAAATAATTCAAGATTAACCATAATAGTTCCACAAAAGAGGAAATATCATTTAGTCCCCTAAATTATTACTTAAAAATCAATTTAATCTATGTGTTTTTTTAATAATATCAATTTTATACTTAAATTATTTGATTTTAGATCAATTTCATTAGGGCCGTTTATAATCAAATGAAGTTGTGGAGGTCTGATTGGTATTTTAGAAATAGTTTGAAAGGTAAAATAAAATTTCAAATAAAGTATGGGTGTCACATTAGCAATTTTCGTTGACAATTGATGGGGGTAAAATTGATGTAAAATCAAATAATTTAGATATAAAATTGATGTTATTAAAAAACAGGGATTGAATTGATTTTTTGAGTTATAGTTTTAAAAGGTAAAATGATATTTTCTCTTGAGGAAGTTCAGAATTTTAATTAAAGAAAGCAACATGTATCAAAATTTTTTAAAAAATATAAAGTTCTCATTCTATAATTGTCTTGAATAATGAAAAAGGTTTGGAGAAAGGTATATTCACGAATTTGTGAAAAAAATCAAGTTTTAAAAAGATTAATAATTCATTCACCGAATTTATTTAGTTGAAATTTGGTTGAATGAGTTTCTTTTCAGGAAAAGACTTGAGCACATGAGATTCTTCTCAGGAAGAGACTCATTTGGGGCAAATTCAGATTAAACAAATTCGGTGAATGTCATGGTATTGTTTTAAAAATGATTAGTGATTCATTTATCGAATTTGTTTAGTTCGAATTTGCTTGAATGAATCTCTTTTTGATAAGAGACTCATTCGAATGAATTTAGACTAAATAAATTTGATAAACATAACGATATTGTTTAAAAATATATATAATAAATTAAGGATTTATTTTTACGATGAAAATACGATGATAAATTCGGGTGTTAGGCAAAAAGTTCGATAAGAATGACTTGTTGTAATTGTTATTTGTCAAAATTCAAGCAATAGAAAGTGAGAAATTCTATCATACACATTTTTTGTTTGGATGTGTATCATGTCTTATTGTAGTGTTGGTTATGATTTATTATAGTGTTAGTTATGATTCAATTATTAGTTATGATTTATTGTAATATTAGTTATGATATTATTTTGATTATGACTCCTAAGATATTTATATCTCATGTGATATTTGATTATAATTTATTTTTTTAATTATGACTGATGAATATCTAATTATAATATTTGTAATAACCAATTCTACAAATATCATACTTTGAATATAATACATACCCTTTCATACAATGATAAAATTGAATCTACGGTGGTGACCTCAATTGCACTCCACCTTATATTAACAATGATAGGTATTTTTTATAAAACAATAATAATAATAATATGACTTATGACTCATTCATCAGTGCAGTTTCATTGGCTATGGCACGCGGACACTCAATTGCTTAATTTGTTAAAAGTTGTTTTAGATTTTTTATTTTATTTTTATTTTTTATCAATCCACATGAAATTATTTACAATGAAAAGAAAATTATAATTTAACAATTATAATTCAACAACTAGTCCATAATGAGAAAAAAAGAAAAAAAAACAACTATCCACCAAAGAAAGAGTTCTATAATAGAAGAGAAATTCATGTCTTATTCACCAAAAAAAAAAAAAAAAAAAGAGAAGAGAAATGAATAATATAATTAAGAATCTCATAGAAGCGAAAAAATTGCATATAAGAAAAACAAAAAAACTTCCTACCCCCAGCTGGGGTCGACCCCCAGTGAGGTGTCACTGGGAGATTGGTAAAAAAAAAAAATAATTTTTTTTTTTTTAAATATTTTCAGTGAATGGGTCACCACTTTACTGGGGGTCGACCCCACTGGGTGTATGAATCACGGCTGGTAAGAAAAATGGACTCCTTGACTTTCCTAAATAGAAGTGTGGGCAACGGAATTAGATTAATTGATTAAAAATAGTTTTTTAATTTAAGAAAGGCTCAATCCTCAATAATAGGTTGGATTGGATGTTTCAACATTCATAAAGTTCTAGAAAAGATATGAAATGAATAACATTAAGCACATTATTGGGAGCTGTTTTGATAAAAATTTTTTTAAAGAGTTTTATTCTATGAAATTTATATTATTTTTGACTATTTCATTAGGTTCTATTTGAAGTAAGAAGATTAAAACACTCTCAATCTCTTCTACGTCTATTAATGTTGATATTTAATGTTGATTGTCGTTATATTTTGATAGTTCCCATGTATCCAGATGTTGACTATCATTATATTTATATTAATTTGAAATGAATTTTTGTCATTGTGCTGTCAATTACATGATGTGAATATTCACATCATATAATTGAAATGAATATTCACTCATTATATTTACATTAATTTGAAATGAATTTTTGTCATTATATTGTTAATTACATGATGTGAATATTCATACTAAAACATACGAATGTGAATGTTCGTATCACTATGTTAGATGAAAGAGAATGTTCACATGTTGTGAATGTTCACATTACTACATATTGTGAATAAGAATGTGTTGTCAATTAAAAATATAATAAACGTTATTTTAATGTGTTGTCAATTAAAAATAAGAAGGTTCACATGTTGTGAATATTCCCATCATTACATTAAATGAGAGAAAATTTTTCGGAAAGGTGTTGTGAATGTTCACATCAGATGAGAGAGAATGTTTACATTACCAATATTAAATATAAGGGCATAAGAGTTTAAGAAAATAATATAAATCAAGAAAAATGACTTTATGGAATAAAAATATAAATATATGAGACTAAGTGGGTTAAAAAATTTCTTCATAAACTTCTTAGATTAGAACACTTCTAATGAGATTTATCAATAAAAAAAGGAGTACTTACGTGTAGGTCCTAATAAGTGAATTTATTATTTAATAGGACCTATGAGAAAAATTTGTCATAAAAAAGTCACTAATTGTAAGTTTTAGTGACAATTTATAAAAATTATGACAAAAAAATTACTAATTATCAATTTTTAGCAACGTATATAAAAAATTGTCACAAAAAAAATATTTTTAGCGATAATTTTACCAAAATTTATTTTCGATAGGACTTGATGAAAATTAAATATAATTATTAAGACCTATTAGTAATTTACACATAAAAAAAAAACCCGCATTATTCGTACAACAAACAAAAGGTAATATTAACAAACATTCCCACCGAGTGGACTTAGGTTTATAAAATGGTACAGCGTCTTTTCTAGTCTAAAATTTCGATAGGAGGCCTTGTTCAGGTTTGTGGAATCTATCACTCATTCCGTTTTAATAATTTAAATTATTTATTTTGTAAAGTATTATTTATATATTAATTTTTTTAAAAGATTAAATCGATCTGATAATTATAATTTATTTAATATATTGTATTTGTCACTAAAAAAATAGACGACAAATGTATTTTTATAAATAAATCATTTATTTTTTAGTGATAAACGTAATAAATTAAATAGATTATGATTATCAAATCGATTTAAATTTTTGCGTAAAATATATACATAAAGTATCTTCTAATATAAATTATTCGAATTATTAAAACAAAATTCATGGCGGAGAGAAGCATGTTTCTTATAAAATTACAAGATTAATAAAGAAGTATAATTTGCTGATCCACGTTGGTTTGTCAATGAATAAATAAATGTGGAGCCACCCAGAGCCAACCTTCAATTTGAATTAGTATTATTGTCATGATTATATACTATTTCTAAAGTGTTTATAATAACTGCTAAATGAGAAACCTTTTAGTTCTTTATTGTACAATTTCGCCATAAAACAGGGAGGAACAAATTGAGCACTGTTTGTTTTGTAGTCTTTAATATAGTATAGTCAAATGGTGTTCCAATATACATAGATATATATGGAGCTCAGATTAAGATTTCAACAGGAGGGAGGGACCCACCCAACCTTTGTTTGATTATTACCGATTGAATGAAGAAATCAAGAGCACCACATGTTTCACAAAAATTAATATCATACTTCAATTCAACAAACTTTTTAATTTAATGCAGAATAGAGTGCCTCAGATTTCAAAGGAAGGTTAGAAACAGGATCATCAAGTTTAAATTTGCATGAAGACCACCTTTATTTTATTTATTTATTTTTTTGAATTTGACTAATTCAAAAAAGAACATGTAGATAAGATGAGTGTTAGTGCTAAAATGAATGTGTGACAAGATTAGAAAAGATAGAGTTAGGAATAAGTATATTCGAAAATGGATAGGAGTAGTACTGATAGAAGATAAGTTGAGAAATAATAGATTGAGATCGTTTGGTTATATACAACGGAGACCAACAAGGGCAGTAATAAAGAGATGCGATACAGTGATGACAGATGATAGCCTTAGGGGAAGGGATAGATTTAGATTGACGTGGACTAATGTAGTAAATAGAGATATAAATTTACTTAATTTAACTAACAAAATAACCTTATATAGAGCCAAGTAAAAAAAAAATTCATACAATCCATCTTATTTGATGGAATTAAGACTTAATTAGTTTGATTTGGTTTGGCTAAATCAAGAAAGAAATTCTACTTTATTTTTATTTATTTTTTGTCATTTTTAAAGTGTTGACTTTTGAGCCAGCCTGGACTGGACTTATACTGGGACTGGACGCTTACTATTTGTTTCCCATTCATCAAGTTTGTTGCACATGGTGTGGTGTCTGTCTTCTGCACAGTAGTAAATTGGGGTTTTTATGTTATGGGGCATAATAACAGTGTTAAAATCCTTTATTGTTTATTATCCCACAACAAACACAAGTTGTTTGTACTGGATACATTTAGAAATCAATTGGGTTGTACGTCTAGATTTTGAATTTTTCACAGGGTTAAAAAAAAAAAAAAAAAAAAAAACAAAAAGCAAGCAACTTCTCTATATTATAATTGGGGCGGTTGCATTTTTCACGAGTCTCACTTTAATAATTTAATTCATTGATCTTTCAGATTTTTATATGTAGATCATCAAAAATAATTAAATTGATCTAATAATTATAAATGTTTGATTTCAATTATTTTATTATAAAAGATTAAGTCATTTATTTTCAAAATCATAAACAAGAGTTTAAATTGACATAGTAAAAATGATGAGAACATAATTCTCTTTTGTGAATAAAGAAAATGAAAGGTTGCAAGGTTTATTGTTTGATGGCGGGATGTTTAGGCCAGTTACGCGTAACTCAATTAATCTCGAGATTAATGCAAAACGTTGCCTTCATGTAGATTGGACAAATTTTAAATAGAGTTAGCAAACATAGCTCTAAGAAGCGAATTGCTTCTAATGAGAATTGAACCAGAGACCTAGAGTAAATATACATCTAAGCTTTAAGTTACACTCATTAGATCGACCCCTTAAAGTTGTTGCAAGATTTATTCTTTAGATAAAAGTTATGTGTCTAGGAGATTTTTCTATGGTGTACATAAAAAGTGGATTTTGGAGACTATCCAAAAATCATTTTCAGGAGAAAAATCTAGACCAGCAAAATTGGATACAAAAAAGGTGATAAATTTTTAAAAAATGTCTCCGTTGCTCTACCAACGGCTTAATCGCTTCACTTCAAGTGGTTTTTGTGATCTTAATGTTGAAAATATGATCCTATTTATTACCATATCTAATTATAGTTATCACGTGATAGTCTCTACTTATAACTCGAATTGACTTTGTTTATTATTAAATTTGACTAATCCTTTAACTAATCATGTTATCAAAAAATATTTCAATATGATTTGATAGGTAAAATTACAAATTTTATATGTACAACAGATGGACACATAGATCTAGCACCAAAAAAAAGAAAAAAGGATCCCTAGAGGAAAGATCAAGCTGAATGTAGATTATAATTGCACTACAAAGAAAAAAAAAGCACATATACCTGTTTCTTTCTCAAATTTCGTTTTCAATATCAATAGTAATAGATGGGGCCTTGTATGGGGGGTTAATTTCATTGTACCTTGTGCTAAAGTTACAAAGCCATCAACACCTTATTGTTTTTCTATCAACTTCATTTTTGATTTTTTTGATTTTTTATAAAGGTTGCTTCTTGTGATTTTTCTTTTATTCTTTTCATAAACTTTGGATTCCTCCTTTAGGCCCTTTTCATTGAGTCCTAAGAAAAAGGTGGCTCCTGGCAAATAATAACTACTGCTCAGTTCTTTGCATATGTCACCACATACACATAATGATATGTTGTATGAATGGAAAATCATGAACTATTATTCACCCCAAAAAAGAAAATCACGAACTATAATTGGGCAAATCTATTTACTTTTTTTAAAATATGTTTAGATTATGGATTTAATTAGAAATTTGTGGAGGGTTTCATGAATTTTTACCTAAATTCATAATCTAAAAACAACTTAAAAGATAAGAATTATTATCCAAACAAAGCTTAAAAAATATAGAGGCCTTTTCCTATACGCATGGGAAATTAATTGACACTTTCTGATGTGATATTAAAGTGAAGATGCATATTAAAAGTAATATTTATGATCAAAAGTAACTTTTTAATTTTAACAAATTCACAATTTTAAATTTTCTTATTAAAACAATACTATACTTTGGGAATATTGCATTCATGCCTTGGATTTGCAATTAGAGGTATTCTTAGTTCATAATTCAAGCAAACTAAGATGACCTCTAATTATAAATTTAAGATAGGAAGCCCATATTATTAAGCATACTTTAACTTCTTCTTCTTTTCACTCAATAAGAGATTAATTATAAAGGTGAAAATAATTATATCAAAATATACAATTATAACAATATATATATAGTTACAAGCTCGACCACTACCACAAAAAGAGTACATATTGAGAGAAAATAAATAACTCAATACAAAAAGCCTCCATAATAAAAAAGAAATAATAATAATAATAATAATATTTTTTATTTTATTTTATGTTTGCTTTTGACAAAAATTACCAAAAAAGCTAGCCCCTGCAAATAATTATTGATATGTTTAAAGGTAAGCTTAACCCCTACAATTGCATCAATTTCTGAAAATGTAATAAAATATACGGCTTTCAATGGAGTTCTTTACCAGAGGAATCATAGCACAAACTTACCTCATGTTTTGGTAAGTAGTTGAGAAAGAACTATAGTAAACTAAATTAATCCAAACTAAATTAGATTATAGTTGGTAAAAAAAAATTTAGTTGGCTTTGTAGAGTTGATACTTTTTTAACTGGGGATTAAAAAGTTTATTTGACAATTTTTATTTTTTATTTTTTGACTTTTGTGAGAGAAAAAGTGAAATGATTATGGTTTGTATGTGATATTTTATTTTATTAACTTATTTAGTTTATTTTGCCTTTTATGTTGTTTAGTCCCAACTGAGATAAACAAACGAAGCCATGGTGATTGGTTAGAGCAACTCCAGTACTCATATTTATCTTTCACTTGCTAAAATACCAATATATGTATATATATTATTTTATTTAAGTATTTTTTATTTATGTACTCTAACATTATTTTTTTTTCTTTTACATATTTATCCACACAAATTGTTTAATTAATTAAGACGAGTTTTCCAAGACTCTTAAAATGTTACTAGTTTGATTTATTTATTTTTTGATGGCTAGTGTAGTAGTAAGCCAAGGTAAAATAAGATAATATTAGCTATAATAGCCAACATGTCCGTTTTAAAGAGTCTATTAAAAATGATCTTATATAAACCACTTTTCGTTATTATGCTATGTCAAAAGTTATATTACAAGATAAATTTTTATTTTAAAAATAATTATTCTGTTTTGCTATATCATTCCAAGTTAGTTTAAACTTTCTATATTGTTGAACTTATTATGAAGGTTAAAGTAAAATTTCACATTTACTTGCAAAGCATGACAGTGATTTTCTTGACAAGTTCACCAACAATGCTAATTGCACTTTTCTTTTATTGACAAATTCACCTACACTCGCATTGATGTGAGACACGTGTCATTTAGAGACCAAATAGTGTGCAAATTTGTAATTCTCAATTTGTTTTCAATAAAATTTATTTTCTTTGTGAATCTAATATATATATATAATTTTCCTATGTCCATACCACAACATATAAATAGCTTTTAAATCGGCCATTCTAAATACACACCCGAACTTCTCTTCACACCCATCCCCTTTTACCCTTTCGGTGTATTCTAATAATTCAAATGCCACGTATGATCAGAAACTTTTTAGAAGAGTTATCAATAACAAAGTAAAAAATTAAAAATCTCTTACACTATATTTAGTTAAAAGATTTAGAAATATATATATATATATAAAATTAAATAAAATATAAATATATTTTATTCACATTTTACTTATTTTTTTTATTTTCCTTTCTAAATCACTTCTCATATCTCTCAACCAAATACAATATTAAAATTTGATTTCGGTAATAAATTAAACTATAACTTTTTACTTGTTTCAATTTAAATTATGAACTTCTGAAATTGTAATTATATCTTTATAACTACTAGAGAAGGGGTACTTAAGGTCATTTAACTATTTTTTTTAATTCTTATTGATAAATTACCTTTCATCCTTACTATTGCCCATCACCATCCCTCATCTTCTCGAATTGCCACCCCTCTGTCTCTTTTTCCTGACTACTGCTATTCCTTCCTTCCCCTAGCTCCCTATCACCCCTCCCCTTTCTTTCTCACTCCTAAGTACCACCAACAAGAAGAAGTGATTAAATTATTTAAATTATTCCTAATTTGTTATTTATAACTAAAAAACTTATTAGAATTAATATGATTTAAAAAGTTAAATGTTTAAATTTAAATAATTTAAAAGTTGAGTTTAATTTATTATAAAGGTCAAGTATATATATTTGATTTATCCATAAAAACAAGATTTGCATTTATGACCGCAACACCCAATTTTCAACACTTACTATTCAATGAGTTTGGATTTTCTTAAGTTGGTTATCTGGTTTCATAATAACCGGATGAGTACTGTTATGGTGTGCAATTTACGCCTTACACTTATGCCTTTTCTGTTTGCAGTTCTGCTTTTGTTTTCACCTTCCACTTACACTTTTTGTGTAAGTGGTACATGATGTGCAACCTTGAGGATTGCACACTTAAGAAAAGTCCTAACCGGATAACCAACTTGAGAGAAAGTTTAAGCTTAGTAGAGTCATGATACAAATTTTTTATTTTTTTAATATTTATTGAGTAGAATATTCATATAAAAAATTAAATTAATCAGATATCGATAACTATATATTTAAATCACATTTGTTTTAAAAAAAATATATGGCAATTGTCATTTCAACAATAGTCATACAAATGTAATTTAAACACATAACTATTAATGTTTCAATTATCTTGATTTTTCATTAATATTCTACTCAATAAATTTTAAAAAATTAATGATCCAAATCAGCCTCAGGTCGACGCCAAAATAGACTCATCAAGCCCAAATGCTAAAATTTGACAAAATCTAAACATATAGTATTCATAATTAAAATAAAAATACCCATATAAAATAATCCAAATTTTAGACTCTCAGATCACACAAAGAACACAATAAAATTTGAGAAAATTGCAAATAAGTGGAAAGATCTCAATTTTTTTTTTTTTTTTATATTTTTAAATCATGCAAAATTTTATCACTTTAATTATTAAAATTGATAAGTTTTATATTAATTTGTAATTTTTTTTTTGAATCATTCCACTTATTTGTAATTTCGACAATACTACGTAACTCAAATTTTGTGGCTCAAATGGCCAAAACGACGTTGTTCGTTTTGAGTACAGAACAACATAAAAATGGTCAAAATGACGTCGTTTTGACCATTTAAACTACTTTTGAGCCACAAAATTTGAGTTGCGAGACATTTTCCTTGTAATTTACCCATAAAATTTTACACTTTTATTATGATAAAATGAAAATTGTACAAGAATGATTGTGTAGAGTCAGTGCGTACACAACAACTACACCTCATGACAAAGAAACACGACAAAATTTTGCGTACAAGTAACAATCATCCTTATCATCATCAGTATCAACTCAAGTACGTACGTCCACAACAACTACAATACATACATCCCATGACTCATGAGTTGTAAAATCAAATCTACTAGAAAGAAACCAATGGCGCTGTTAATGTACAGTTTGATTGATTGAATTTAAAACCACCATATATTGGGATGACTTACAATATTTGTTAGGAAAAAAAGACAATTTCTAATAAAGATTGGTAAAATATAAAATAACAAGTAATAAAATTAAAACGAATCAAAGCAAACACACAAATATACAAATTTACTTGATTAACTGTTGAATAGAACTGTGTTCATAGTTGTGACGATTTTTATTATCATAAGAGAATGATTACAATTCGTTTAATAATATAAGAGACGCTCATATATTTACCAGCATATAAATTAAGACAATATGGAAGTAAGAAAATTTTCAAAATACTCAAAAAAAAAAAAAAAAAAAATTATAGCCGAGGTAATCTGCTGGGCCCCAACCCATGGGGAGCCTCTCAAACCTTTCATTAGACCAAGGCAATAATTATATTAAATATCTTATCATGATTATAATTCCACCTTTAAATCAAAAGATTAATTACAAATCACTAGTTTGATTTAACCACACAAAATTTTGTTTGTTTGCAACATGAGATATAAATGAGGGAATGAAAAAATCAATCCAAAATGGGATAAATATTAATTTTAAATTTAAGAAGGCACATACCCATATTAATTTCTTTGTAACACAACGTATTAATATAATTAAAGGAGGAAGAAAAAGAGAGACTTTTCAGAATAGAAGTTTCTTTCTACACAGAAGTTTAATTTTGCTTGTAAAATCTATTCCATATACACATAATCATGTTTTACCCCCAAAACCAAAACAAAGAAAAGAAAGTGATTAGAAAGCTAGCTAGAGATCCACCACTAACATTAACATTTGGATTGGAAGCACACCCAAAAAAGTTTTGCATAAAACCAAGTAGCCAAAGACCAAAAAATGGATACCCACCCCACCCTACCCATATCATCATGATCATCACCATCTCCATCATCAAACCCCATTTACACTAATATGACTAGGATGTCACCTTTTTGAAGAGTCAAAAAATTCTCAGCAAATTTTGGCAGTGAAGTGAAGAGATGTTGGTTGATCTTTCTCTGTTCTTGGTTCTGCTAGCTTTGTGCGTTCAGGGTGATGATGATGATGATGATGATGTGATTCCAATATCATTGTGCTTTCTTGATGGACCAGAGGCAGGTATGGGAATTCTTTTGGGCAAGAACCCCAAGAAGTGGCCTCCTACTGAATTCTGAGACTGGGACGTCACCGTTTTGGGCTTCACTTTGAATACTACATTTGTTGTGCTTGTGATTCTTGAACCCTGGCAATCACCAACAATAAACATCAACAACAACACCATAACCACCCAAACTAGTTGAATTAATAGAGAAGGATGTCTCTTCCAAACACCCATTTTGCAGTAGAATTAATAGATAGAGAGAGAGAGTGAGAGGGAGAGGGAGAGGGAGAGGGAGAGGGAGAGTGACAGTGAGAGAGTTGGGCTGTGTTGCAGTTGAAGTTGTGACTTGCTTGTTTTTAAGGGTTTTGATGAGAAAAAAGATGAGAGCAGGAAACATGGGCAATTGAATGCAGAATCGTGTGTATTAGATTGACCCCTTTGAAATCTGTGTACCTGTGTGTGTTGGTGTGTATTGTGGAGAGAGAGGGAGAGAGAGAGAGAGAGATGACTTAAAGAAATCAGATGGTTGTCTAGAACTAGTACTGTTTGACGCAGAAAGTTGAAAAGCTTCTTTTGAATGGGTCTTATGGATGGATGGATGGAAAAGTGATGGTACAGTAACACAAGGGGAAAACAAACATTAAATGGAAAGGGTTTTCCTCTTTGTCAATTGTCAAATAAAAAAGATATCAAAAGAAAAGTGTTCTAAAGTAAAGAAAGATAAGAAAGGGTTGGGTAGGGTTATGTCATCTTATGGTTAGGTGAGAGTGTTAGGTCCCATTTCATATTAATGGCCAACTAATAGTATTGCCGCTGTTGTTTTAGACCCCCATAACAGGAAACCTGTCCCCCTTGACACTTCTCTTTTGTATTCTTTGATTTTATGCTCTCTCTCTCTCTCTCTCTCTCTCTCTCTCTCTCTCTCTTATATATATATATATGTGTATATCATATATGAATTTTATACCATAGCCAGTTTTGAAAGTTAAAAGTTAATTTTTTTAATTTTTTTTAATTTTTTTAAAAAATTATGTTAAAAAAAATAGGTACTTATTATAAGTTAAAAAAATTAGTTTTAATCTTTTTGTCAAGAGAGGCTTATATGGAGGTGTTTGGGAAGTTTAGGTTAGTGATTTTTTTGGTTAAAATACTTTTTTGGGTGAATAGCTAAAATAGCTATTAAAATAAGATAGTTAATAAGATAAAATATTATAATCAAATTATAATCATTTTATTTTATTTTTTCTCACATAACCATTTAATCAATTATAAAAAGTGCCAACTATCATCTTAAACACAATTTTTTATACTAGGTTTCACTAGCAAAAAAGCCAATTAAAATAGCCAAATTTTTAAATGAGCCCTATAATATGAATGAAAAATATATTAAAATAGCCAATTATTATCTATTTTACATGAAAATATATACTTTACATAAATCAATATTTATATATTAAAATTACAAATTTTAATATACTTTTTTTTTAAAAATTTTTTTACGAAAGAATGATATAATTTACCCTATATTGTCTATAACTATAAGGCACAACATGGTATTGTGAGAGTCCATGGACCTTATTCCGAGCTCATGTCACTGTATGATTCATCAGATTCATGAAAAAAATTAGATTAATTAAATATTTATAAGCTTAAACAGAACGGAATTTGTTTTTAAAAAATAAATGATAAAAATAATTTTGATAATTCATTTTAAAACAGTTAAAACTTAATCATTGGATTATATATGTCCGATTAATTTGATCTTTTATATAAATATTGGGTGTGTTTGGTTTTGAGATAAATTTTCAAAAAAAATTTAGAGAAAAAGTTTAGAAATTTTTTTAATTTGTTTAATTGTATATTTTGAAAATAATTTTGGTGTTTGGGATGATTTGTTATTTTGTTGTAGTTAAGTTGATTTGTGTAAGAGAAAAAGGCCTTGTTTGGTTTGTGTTTCCCAAAAATTTTTGGAAAAAATTCTCTACAAATAAGTTTTCAAAAGTAATCAAACCAAACAAATTTTTCCAAAAAAAATTTCCAAAACTTGTTTGGTTTACAAGTTTTCCAAACAAATCTCTCTCTCATACACATCAAATTAATCACTTTTTCCAAAACTCTCTCTCAAAATAATTTTCCAAAACATCTTTTGAAAAAAACCAAACCAAACAACTTTTCGTACTTTTTATCTCTAAAACTCATCTCTCAAACTCAAACCAAACATAGGAGAGAGGAGAGAGAAAAAGTGATTGATTGATATGTAAGAGAGAAAAAGTGATTTTAGAAATTTTTTAAAAAAAATTTCAACCAAACAAAATTTTAAATTTTTTTAAAAAATTATGTTTTGATAATTAAACCAAACAAGGCCACTATATTTGATAAATTTTGCAGTATAGATGATTCAAACCATCAAAATATACTTATAAGTCTCAGTGAAGCTCACATGGCACAACATGCTCCCCAGGTCCCCTATTATGAGAGAGTAGATTATAGTAGTAGTAGTCATTGAGAGAGTAAGGAGGGTGATGGAGATGATGCACGTACTGAACAGAGAAAAGGATTAGATTTTGTTTATTTACTGTTCTGCAGATTTTGGCAGAAACCCTGTAATTGAGGGATGGGTTTTAGGGTAGGGATGAGGCACTGTTTGGCTCACAGATTGAGCGTTTTATTTATTTTGTTTTGTTTTACTTTTTTGAAAAGATGTGTTGAAGTGTTTTATTTATTTATTTTTTTAATTTCTTAATAGTGTAATAGGAAAAAAAAAAATACACAAATATAAAGGGTTACAAATGAGACTTTGCATCCCTATAATTTTTTACTTCTACCTCATAAAATCACTTATATCTCATATATTTGTATTTTTTTTTCTGCTTCACTGTTGAGTAATTCTCTCATTTTTTAAATATATGTACTATATGTAAATTATGATATTTATAAAATTAATCATTATAAATGTCATAATTGAATTCTTTTAATGTTGTAACTAAAAAAAAATTAAGTCATAATCAAATATTACATAAGACATACATAATCAAACTAACATTATAATTAGGGAAAAGTTAGGGATCATGAAAATTTTATCATGAAAATGATCATGAAAAATTTATAATCTTTGGATTACCTTGATTAGTGTGCGGTGTTTTATTCTAAGTCTAATTCAAGGGTCACAAAACTTTCATGATTATTTTCATGAAAGGTTTTTCATGATACCTAGCATTTCTGTTATAATTAATGGGAAAAGTTAGAGATCATGAAAATTTTGTCATGAAAATAATCATGAAAAATTTATGATCCTTGGATTATCTTGATTAGTGTGTCGTGCTTTATTCTAAGTGTAATCCAAGAGTCACAAAACTTTCATGATTATTTTCATGAAAGATTTTTCATAATACCTAGCATTGTTGATAATTAATATCACAGTAAATTTAATTTAATTATAACTAATACCAGAATAGGTTATACGTAAACATTACAAACATCGTAATTGGTGCATATGGTACATGCCACAAGAGTGATGTGTATAGTAGAATTTTTCTAAAGTATTTGGTAAAGTTTAATTATTGGATAACCAACTAGGTCTAGCTTAGCTGACCACTATAACTTTTCTAAAGGCTTAATTCATAGGGGAAGGTAATGTATTCAACTCTCTTTAGGGAAGTTGAATTAAGGGAATAAACACTTGGTGCTTTGCAAAGGGCGAGGAGTCTGACTCCCATAAATACTAATATAATAACTAACAACTAACTTTTGCTGATAAAAAAAAAATAATTTAATTATTGGATACTCTAAGCACATTATGTGATATTATTTATATAGTGATATAAATTAATGACATAACCAAAAACCTTGTTACCCAAAAAATAACCTAAGAGGGGGTGAATTAGGTTTTTATAATTAAAATTAATAATACCCTAATAAAAATTATGACTAGCACAATAGATAAATATAATTAATGAAATAAAAAATAAATAAAACAAGTGTCTTAACAACTATGTCAGTAAATGATTTTTGTACAGTAAAAATGTGAAATATAGTTATGGCAATTTAAAATAAAATTAATAGATAAGGGAGAGAGAGACAAACAAATTTATAGTGGTTCGGTTTTAACTTGGCCTACGTCCGCTCTTTAAGTTTTACTTGAGATTTTTCACTATACTGTAGCTTCACAGGGTGCTAGCAACCTTTTCGAGGATTGAGCAATCCTCCACAAATTTTACACTAATTTTCTAAGTCAAGAACACTGAGTGTGCTACACTCTTACAAGGTTGAAAAGAAGGTGTTTTTGCTTTCACAGAAAGCTACAAGAATTATCTCTCAAAGATAGATATATAAAATGAAACTCTGAATTTTCTGTAAACCTTACACAGAAAAGATGGGCTTAAAGCTATACAACTTAATGTATAATTTCTGAGAGAGTATGTAAACAAAAATTGAAGAACATTTCTTAGAAAATTTTTTAGAGAATAGATGAGAATAATTTTAGATCAAAGAATATTTTCTGATTGTTTTTTTGTGACTTGTTTATATTAGAGACTTTGGTATATATAATGAAACTTATAACCGTTTATAGCTGTTATATTCATTTGAATTTATAGCCGTTTATAACCGTTGTATTTCATCATCACTAATTTGAATATCTTCTACTCTATCATTACAAAATTGAATATATTCCACTTGTGCCTTTTGAACCTTTTGGCCTGTTGCTATGTTGGGCTGTTTGAACCTTTGTTTTGGGTTGTTTGAATTCCTGATTTAATCAAATATTAAATATATTCTAACAACATTTAGGATAAAGGTTTAGATGAGAAATAATGGGACAAAATAAATTTTGATTCTATTTTTCTCTTTCAAATAAATTAAAATATAATTAAATAAATCATCAAAATAAATTTTGAATTATATTTTTCTCTTTCAAATAAATTAAAATATAATTAAATAAATCATCAAAATAAATAAGTCTAACAAACTTTACGAGTGAAATATGATAATTCACATTTGTTATGTAATTGAAAATAAGAGGTGACGAAGACCATCTTCAATGGTTACTCACACTTGTCATCAAATTTGAATTTGATGAAAAATGACCATTTTCTTCTACTCCAACGGTTTCATCAAATAAGTATCAAATCTAAGATTTCACTTTTCTTTCATCAAACTGAGAACAAATGTGTCTTTCATCAAATCACTGTTTATAGACGTTTGATTTTCATTACCAAATGTCCCTTGGATGTCCTCCCGAATGTTCTCCCGGATGATCACCGTAAGGCAAAAATTTGTAAAAAAATTATACTGGCTAGTCAACCGCCCGATTGACCACCTTAAGGCCAAAAAAAAAAAAAAAAAAAAATTTTTTTTTACACCAGTCGATCGGTGTTCTGATGAAGCTCCAAAATCCTTCGTTGGAGCACTTGATATCAAATGAAACTTTTACTCAAATTTGATGAAAAAATTGATGCACTGTTAGAGATGATAAGTGTGGGTTACAAAATGTCTTTCATCGGGAGCACACATATGGAGTGTTTGGGAAACTAAAAATTGATTTTTTTGGGGCTAATATCTACTGAATGATAAAATAAGCTAAAATAATCAATAGGACAAAATGTCACATCAAATCTATAATCATTTCACTTTTTCTCTCACAAGCATCACATTCAACCATAAAAAAAAATCCAATCCTCTTCCCAAATACAAATATTTTAACCTATTAAAATAGTTAAAAACTAAAATAATCTATTAAAATAGTTAACTTTCCAAATAAGGTCATAGTCAACATCACACTGTAGTTGAAACTATCTAATAATGTTTTCATAGTCAATGAGAAAAAAATAATGTAAATATAGTAACTAAATAAAAATTATTATTTAATGTTATGCAAGATATTTTAAGGAAATTTTTTAGAAGATTCTCCTATAAGTATTTATATTCTAATTAATTTATAAGATATTCTTATATTTTAATAAGTCCTATTATTTTAGACATTTGATTTATAAAATTTTAATTCTCATATTTAAGGTATTTTATAGATAATTTTACCTTTACAAATTTGAACCCTTAGTAACTTGGTGATGTGAACATTTACATTAAATAAATTTGACAATGTGAATGTTCACATCATGGAACATTTACACTGTCAATGTAAATATTAATGCACGCTTCACCCTATTATTATTAGGAGTATTTTGATAATTATGTCATCCATAGAACTTATTGGAATATGAAAATTCTACTTACACCACCAAATAAACTCCTTACACTCAATTTCTTTTTACACCATTCTTAAAAATTTGAAAATTTATTTTCTTCGCATTACACCTATTAAAACCAAACCAAACCAAACAAAATTAAGCCTTAAGTCCCACAAAATGGGGTCGATTACATGAATCATTCTTTTCTATTCAACTCTATCCAAGGTCATTTCATTAGTCAAATCAAGGAAGTTTATATCTCTATCTACTACAGTAGCCCACGTCAATCAATGTCTGCCCCTTCCCCTAAAACTTCTATCTACCATCATTGTATTGCATCTTTTCAGTACAGCCTCTATTGGTTTTCGTTGTATTATGACCAAACCATCTCAATTATTCTCTTTCAGCTTATCTTCTATCGATATTACTCCTATCCATTCTCGAATATACTAATTCCTAACTCTATTTTTTTCTAGTCTTACCACACAACCACTTTAGCATCATTATCTCAGCAATACTCATCTTATCTACATGTTGTTTTTTAGTTGCCCAACATTCTGACCCATACAACATCGCCAGTCTAATAGCTGTTCTATAGAACTTCCTTTTGAGTTTAGTGGGTATTCGTTCATCGCATAGTATCTCAAATGCACTTCGTCAGTTAAGTTATCCCGTATTGATTCTACAGACGACATCCACTCTAATCTCGCCAGCCGTTGTGATAATCAATCCTAAATAACGAAAATGTTCATTCTTAGATAGTTCTTAGATTTCAATCTTCATTTCCCCTATACTTCCATTGTTACTGTACATTCCATGTACTCTGTCTTAGTTCTACTTATCCTAAATCCTTTAGATTTAAGTGCTTCTCTCAAAGCCTCCAACTTAGTGTTAACCCGTTTTCTAATCTCATCCACTAACACAATATCATTTGCAAAAAGCATACGCCATGGCATATCATCCTGAATATTTCTCGTCAATTAATCCATAACTAAAATAAAAAAAATAAGGACTTAAGATTTATCCTTGGTATAACCCCATAGTAATTGAAAATTTATTTGTCTATCTAACAAGCGATCTAATAGTGGTTACCACACCTTGATACATATCATTAATCACATTAATGTAACTTTTTGTTACCCCTTTCTTCTCTAACACCCACCAAATTATATCCCGAGGTACTCTATTATATGTTTTCTCAATATCGATAAAAACCATAGGAATATCTTTTATTTATTATTTTTTTTAATACTTTTCTATTACTCTCCTTAAAAGATAGATCACTTCCATTGTTTATCTATTAGGCATAAACCCAAATTGATTCTCTGACACATTTGTTATATTTCGCAATCGATGTTCCATCACTCTCTTCCACACTTTCATTATATGACACATTAGCTTGATTCCTCTATAGTTGTTGTAGTTCTGGACATCTCATTTATTCTTATAGATTGACACTAAAATACTTTTCCTCCACTTCTCTAGCATTTTCCTAGTCAATAAAATCTTGCTAGATAACCTAGTTAACTAAGCAACCCCTTTCTTACCCAAACATTTTCAAGCTTTAATAGGGATATCATCGGATTTTAAAGCCTTATTGTCACGACCCAAACCCGTTCCTATAGGTTTAGTGTTGTAACTGACCAGTAACCCTTGGATTACCGAAGGCCTCTTAACAGAAAAACATATAATAAGGGGTTGCAGAAACAATAAATAGAAATATACATAGTCCATTGAGCTGTGAAGACATATATGAGACAGATATTCTTAAACTTCAATAAAGATGTGTATGATGTCAAAAGATACAGTTAATACATGTCACTCAAAGTACTATACATATAAGTAGAAAATTTACCTATAATTAAAACAAAAGAACCAAAGTCTTAAACACAAAAACATAGCCATGGGATTTGACATGATCTGGAACCTCCTCGGGAGACATAAAGGGTGGCTGACAAAACGGAATCTTAGGCCATAAACTCTGGGCTTGGTCTCGCGCCTGATCACCTACATGCATAAATAATATAAATAGTGAGCTGGAGCCCAGTGAATAATAACAAGGTAAAGATTTTAATAAATGATGTCCATCAAAGAGTTAGAAATTAGAGTTTTTTGCATATACAGATTTCAAATCAGAAACAGATTCATATACTTGATCATATTCATTTTCAGAGTTTATACATTTCACATCATAGTACGTGGCACATCCATTAGCATTAACAAATCCGATGACTCATAAGGGACAGCCGTGAAGGCATTCTGATGACCCATAAAGGGACAACCATAAGGCATTCCAATGACTCGTGTGCACAGAGACGTTTTTGATGACCCATAAAGGGACGGCTGTAAAGGCATTCCGATGACCCATAAAGGGACGCATATCATATGATGCTAAGGATATCATGAATACATTTTAGAAACTTGGACAATCATTCATTCACAAAAAACATAGCATTTCAGAGACTAATCGTGTCGTATCATTAGAAAATAATTAAGTTTAACATAACTTTACAGAGTTATTACTCACAAATAACAGGTGGCTCCAAATAGACGAATAGAGTAGGCAACTCAGATATCTTATGGCACGTGACCTACACAGGTACAAAATGAATTCATATTGAATTACACACCCGAAAACATTTACTTTGTTCTTTCTTATCTTGGTGTGTTACTACTTTTTTATCTTCATTATAGTGTCTTAAACTTGGCCTAGGAATGCCTAGGATGGAAAGATGATGCAAAAATGCACTTGAAAATACTTAACAAAAATTGCTAAAAACAGGGTTCTCGCTCGAACGCAACTTTCTATGCTCGAGCGGACATGCAAAATGTGAGTGGTCGCTCAAGCGCAAGATTGGTCGCTCCAGCGGTCTGTAAAATTTTGTAAAAGTGCTGGTTGCTTGTTTTGCTCGCTCGAACGTGAGAGACATGTCCTCGCTCGAGTGCAACTTTTGTCGCTCGAGCGGATTGCAAAACATAAGAACTTTTGGGAGCTTGCATTTTACGCTCGAGCGGACTTCTAGTCACTTGAGCAAAGTACACGCACTTAGAGTTGCCGCTCAAGCGTGGATTTCTTCGCTTGAGCGGAAGTGCAAAATCTGAAATTTCTAGATCGCACTCCTTAGCTTAAAATTCGAATCTAACTCATCAAAACACAACTTTTGGCCCCCAAAACTTGAGAAAACAAGTTTAGACTTTGAAAACATTAAGAATTAAAGATGTTTTCACAAAATCAAGGCCTGAGAGTAAGTCAATTGTGCAAAAATTCAACTTGAAATGTAAGAACATGATATAAACACGACATGCATGTATTCACTTGGGTTCATGGCTTCCAAAACATGATCAAATGAGGTCCAATGATGAGGAATGGTATGAATTCTTCAAACTATGCTAGAATTACAACATGTATAAGAGAAAATCTTTGAAGATAACTTCAAAATGTCATGAAATATGCATGCATGCATGGTATGATTTATACTCCTTCATTCTAGTTCAATTTCAACTTAATTCTCTTGTATTCATGAACTTAACAACTCAAGAGCAAGACTAAAGGCTTGAATTCTTACCTTATACTTTGGATTCACAAGTGTAGAGGTTTAAATTTCTAAACTCTCCTTAAGTTTCTAACAATTCCTAGCAATTCACTGCTTCTCCCTTGTTGAAATCACTGTCACTTGGTCTCTCTCTCTCTCTCTCTCTCTCTCTCTCTCTTTCTCCACGTTTGTAGCTCAAAAAGAATGAAATAAGAGTGTAAGGATGCATATAAGAGTCCACTAGTGCTTTAGTTAGGCTTGGATTAAGGAATTCATCAATTAGTCTTAATTGAGCATTAATTACTCTAATTTAATTGTTCCGAATTGAATTTTAATTAAACCTACCATAAAATTCTAAAAATTCTAATCGACACATAAATCAAGTTAATTTGTGAATTGAATGCCGATAAGGCCTTCAATTCGCAACTGAAACGGAAACATGAATAGATCTTTCTACGTTAAACAGATATAAACACATATAAGGCAACATATGATGCAACAATTTACTTTAATTATTTATTAGGTATAATTAAGTATGTGTAGACACCCTATTTTTGACCGTCCTCAAGACTTGGTTGTGCTTGTAGGTACACCCAACAACTAGTTCGATTGCTCGCTGAGTACTCGACTGTCGCGACGGAACGTCACTGGTTTGAGCTTCCCGAACCTTGTATCCTTTCTGCCCCCTTTTTTTTTGGACCTTGGCTAGGTCCTTTTATAGTGGACCTTTTGGTGCACTGCCGGCCATGGCATGGTACTGCCGGCCACGTCTTTGTGCCTGCCGGCCATTGGTGATGCCCTGTCGGCCATCAGTGAGCCACTGCCGGCCATTGATGATGGCTGGCACCCCCCCTATCTCAGCTGGTTTTCCTCCAGATCTTTTGAGCTAGCTGGTTTTTTGTTTGCTCCCCTCCATACAGTGTATGGAGGGATAGAACCTTTGTAAAGCTTCTTGAAGAAGCTTTAGCTTTGCATTCCTCTATATAAGGAGAGAGCCTCTCTTCTTAAAAGGGGTTCAGCTATTTTGAAGAGAAAAAAGCTCTCTTTCTCTCTATATTGTTTGTATTTTGTGCTTAGAAGTTGGATTTCCTTGCACTTTTACACTATAACACATAGAGATAAACCACCACCATTGGACCAAGCTTCTTGGGAGGTCTTCTTGAGGTTTGAAAACTGGTTTCCACCCCCTGAAGTTGCTGGTTTCGAAGAGGGTCTTCAAGGGTGAGTATTTTCTCTAATTTTGCACCTTCTTGTACCTCACTTTAGCCCTCCTTGCATATTGATTTGGGCTTTGCTTATAACTGAAAAAGGTCTTGTATTTAAGTGCTTTTGAAGTTTGTTTAAGGTCTTTTTGCTGCTAGGGGTGTGTAACCCCCTTGCATGCTTTGTTTGGCTTTGTTTTAAGCCATTCCTTGAGGCCTCCGAGCTAGCCTTGGTTTGGCCTTCTTACCACTGAAATCCAGTGGATTTTTAGTGGCAAAGGTGTGGTTTTGAGGTCCTTAATCAGAGGGGGTGGCCCCCTCTCTTTTGGTTCCTCTTTGCTTGCATTTTTGGCCTTCCAAAGGACCATCCCTCCATGCATTTTTGAGGCTTGGTTCAGGCCTATTTTTGTGGCTTTTAGGATCTACCTTGACCCTATCCATGGCTGGTTTGGTCATATTTTTCATGCATCTAGTATGTGTTGTGTAACTCCATTCATAGCTCATCAAAGTAGCATATGTGCTTAGCTTGTGTTGAGTCCATTTCGGTGGGTTTTTGGTGATGTTTTACCATGCCATGAATCTATTTTGGGTTGGTTTTGTCACTCCATGCTTGCATGATACACTTGTAGTGTAAATCCCCTAAACTAGCTTCATATGCTCCATGCTTGGCCATGTCATGTTAGCTTGTTTGGTTTACATTGCAGCACGTATTTGATCATCGTTTAGCATGTCATGACCTTATTCATAGTTGGTTTGATCATCCTTTGCATGCTCCATATAGGTGTAGAACAAATCTTGTTTACAAGCCCTTTGTGCATGATGTTTTGACTCATCATACTAGCATATTTTGACTTTGCTCTAACATGATTTTATGTTTATTTTGGGTTGTCCTAGGGCTTTTTTGGGCTGCCATGGCCATATCACTCGTGCTTTGTATAGCTACAGCGTAAATGCTTAGGCTAGTCTTGGGTTTTGAGGCCCCTACCATGCCATACATGTGATGTTTGCATGCTTTGCCCTCATTCCATTTGCTATTTCAGTCCATGAAATGTTGTCATACACTTGCATTTGACATGCCTTGAATGCTTTATAGAGCTTGTGCTTTATGTCTCAAGAAGTGACTTTTGTACATGCCATTAAGCCTAAGCCTTTGGCTTATCATTTCAGTGCATTTTGGGTCTTATTATACCATAATGTAACTTTGTTTTATGTTGTCCAAGTCTTGTCATGATTGGTTTCAATAGGTGTAGTGCATTGCCTCTTTAAAACCTTGCATGCTCCATGTTTTTGGCTTTGTGTTCTAGCCTATGTTGGCTAGCTTTGAGCTTAGTTTTGGTCTTGTTTGGACCTATCCTAGGACTGTTTTAGGTCCCCTCGGCCCCTTGGGGTTTGCCTTGTATGGCCATGGCTTAAGTCCCTTTGCTCATTTTGAGCTTTGAGCATCATAATATGCTATGCTTGCATTGTTGATTTGATTTGGCATCACTTTACATGAGATTTCAGAGCTTACCTCATTGTCATACATCCGTGTTTGTTGCTCCTTAAGTGTGCTTAAGAGTTGTCCTTTTTGTGCCTTAATACTTGAGCCATTAGGCATACATGTTTGCCTTGCCATTTCATGCTTTTCATGCCATCAATTCATCACTTTTGGCCACTGATTTGGGCTTAGTTGAGAGCTGCCCACATTAGTTTAAGTCCATCCCTTTGCATGTTGTCGCATGCCTGTCTCGCATATTGTTGTATGCTTGCTCAATCTTTGCATGTTGTCGCATGCTAGCCCCATTACATGTTGTTGCATGTTTATGTTGCATTTTGTCATGTTGTCCAAGGTTGTCACCTCACATCACGCCTATGTGCTTGTTGCATGTCATTAGCCTTGTTAGGTTATTCATATTGCATGTTTGCCATCCTAACGTGTTGCATTGTTTGGATTAAGTGTTAATTCGAGCATGAGGAACGAGGGGTGTTTCATACTCCGAGTGATGGAACGTGTCTCAATTCTCGGTCGCCGAAGCTCTTGATGATTCATGATAGAGTTCTAGGCTTTACTTGCTTTATTTGTGCATTCATTTTCATATTGATTTGCACAAGTTGGATCTTTGGCCATCATGCATCGGGATGCGTGATTGATGGTCGTGGATCTGACTAGGCCTCTCCCTTGATGTTTTGAGGCGATATGGGGTGGCATAGTGCATACATGCCCTTGGGAGATCCTCCCTTCTCTCTATTTTGTGCTTTGTTGTAGCTTGGTGTCACAAAGACACGGTGGTCAAAGGCACCACCGATGGCCGCGATGTCACACCCTTGGCCGGCAGTGCCCTGTTGTTGACCGGCATCTCTCCTTTCATAGCCGGCAGGCCACTGGTGAATTCCCTAGCAGTGTTTTGGTAAGTTCTAACAACAAACACTGGAAGACATCCTGCAAACAGAGCCTCTAAAGAGCAACCGGAAGGTGTTTCGAGGCGAAGAACCGAAGCGAGCATACATACCTTCCTGTTCTCCAAACAGAGCTGGAATAGCATTCATTTACTGTTTACTTGTTAGTTAGTAGTTGTGTAATAATTAGTTGTAGCTAGTTATTAATTCGATTTTGTAATAATTAATTAGCTCGTAAGTTAGTTGATTAGGCGGCTTGTATTATTTATTCAGACCCTCCGAGCGAGGGCACAATTGTAATAAGTGTGCGTGTGTGTGATGTATGTCTTCCAACCCCACGTCTTTCTCCCTTTTATTTACCAGCTTATGATGGTTAGATTAGGACATGTTTCAATTAGCATACTTATGCTTGCATGTTTGCATTCATTCATCTGTCTTGCATGCACCGGGCTCGACGCATCATACTAACTGCATTGTGTTTCAATTCCGAGTTGAATACTTGTTAATTATAGCATTTCACATGCCATTCTTAGAATAGCCGAGCTTATTATAGTTGCATTTTTGTATGTTTTGCATTAGGCACTTCTGTATAGTTAGGATCATGCATGGATTTCTAACATAGCTTCTGTTTTGGTTTGGAGTACTCGGTAAGTATTTATGCTTTAGCATCCTTGCATGTGTGTGAGTTACTGCCATGATAGCATGCTTACTATGAGGCTACCTGCTTATGTGATATATCTGCCTGAATGCCTGTGGGTGAAGGTTGGATTATCTGAATTGGAACAATTCATTGATTGCAAGTTTTAAGCCCACTAGATAGTGGCAAATCATCTCGTTTCCTAAAGCCCACCTGAGGGTGGCAAATTCGCATTTTAGCCTACTTGCGAGTAGCAAACTGTTTTCAAAACAAACATGAGATGTTTCGTTCCAATTCAGGCGATCCGGTCTATATTTGTATATTGTGCGCATCACATAGTAATTCTAGGCTAATAACCAGAATAAGAACACATAATGTTTGCAAAACCTGATATCATGGTTAGTAGAGGCCGATCTTTGATCGGGCGAGCGGGGGTACTCACGAATGACCTTCCCCAATCGTACCCAAGTTCCCGAGCTGAGGCAACTTTGGTGATGACGGACACGTGGCCTTAGGCAACGAGTCAGGGTTTCCTAAATTCCCCCAAAATAAAATATTTAGGTGGCGACTCAGATTCCGCAAAGTCCATGTTTGGCACTTCTTTCAAAAAATCTGTTTTAAAAAACGATTTGCCAGATTTGGATTCTTTGATGATTCATCGGTCTTGCATTGCACTCTGCGAGATTAGATACAGGACCGTGACATTGAGTCATGAACTGTAGTGAGCCCAAATGAACAAAACGGGATTTCCCTCCCGGGACGTTCGGGGACGTCTACAGTATGGATTAACGTTAATCATGGGTTCGGGTTGTTACACTTATTCGATTTTATCTTCTTAAGTGCAATATCCATTTCAAAGTTTTTAATCCAACGATAGAACCTGTAGTCCTGATTTTCCTTATTATTGTCTACTTCCTCCCCCTTTTGACCTACCGTCATGTTTTTCATTTAATTTCTCAAGAGAGTTCTTCTATTTCTCTTTAATCTTTTTATCCTTTACCAACACTTTAGAGTCCTTACTCTTGATGTACTTAACCTAATTAAAATATCTTGTTTTTCTTTATCTTATCTTAGCAAGTTCGTATATCATCTTCTCTCCCTCCTTATTATCTAGTGTAGTGTATAGGTCATCATAGGCTTTCAACTTAGTCTCCTTCATTACTGTTTTGAACTCCTTATTAGCCAATCTGTAGCTCTTAAGATTTTTCTCAGTTATATCATTTTGTCACTTTTTAATGCACTCTTTTTTCATCTTTACTACCGCTTAAACCTTCTTTTTTCACCACTCAGTTTCTTTAGAGTTGGGTTCCTTTCCTTTCAACTCTCCAAAAATTTCCTTTGAGATTTTGCTATACAATTGTTCATCGAGTTCCACATAGTGTTAGCATCATCCTTCAAGTCTCAAGTACCTTATTTAACCATTCTATTCTTAAATATTTCTAGTTTATCCCCTTTTAGGTCCCATCGTCTCATCATACGACGCCCACTATCTTTCTTAGCTTGGTATTTCCTTTTAAAGCATAAATCTATTACCAAAAATCCTATGTTGAGACGTCAAGTTCTCTCCAAGAATCACCTTATAGTCACTGCATTTTAGACGATCAATTTTTCTTGCTAGAAAGTAGTCTATTTCGCTCCTAATTAACCCACTCTTAAAGGTTATCAAATGATCATCTCTCTTCTTATACATAATATTGGCCACCACTAAGTTAGAAGCCAATGCAAAATCTAATATACTCTCACCAGTCTCATTTTTATCACCAAAACCACACCTATCATGCATCCTCTCATAACCTAGTTTTTCTATTCCTGCATGGCCGTTGAAATCATCCCGTATAACTAGGTTTTCTCTTACGGGTATCTCTTGTAATAACTCATCCATTTGGTCCAAAAAATCTCTCTTAGTCTAATAATCTAATCCTACTTCTGGAGCATATGCACTAATAATATTCACTATATTTTCTCCAATAACTAGTTTAACCAACAAAATCCTATCACCCTTCCTAATGACCGCTACTACATTTTCTACAAGACCCTTAGCAATTATTGTTCTTACCCCATTCCTATGTCTATCCTTGCTATTATAATGTAGTTTAAAATCGATATCATCTATTTCCCTAGCTTTCTCAAAGTTACCCTTTTATCTTTTCATACCCAAACCCTACCCCCATCCTAATCATTATTTTCAATACCACTCCGGCATAACTCACCGACAATTTCTCTCCCCAACCCCCTTCCTCTTATGGTGAATCCCCCAGTCACCCATCACTACCCTTTTCTTCCCCGTTGACCCAACCATGCCCCTCATACCTTCTCCCGTCGTACTTCTCAAACCTATAGCAATCGTAAACCAGTGTTGCTTTATTTTATCACGAATGAGAGAGAGAGGGGTATGATCTAGAACTCTATAGATCTAGAAGAAAAATAAGAAGAACAAGAAGAAGAGAAGAATAAAAAGAAGAACAAGAAGTGAGAGAAAGATCTAGTAAATTAAAGAAGAAGAAAAAGAAGATGGCGGAGGGGTTGGGTCATGATGGCGAAAGTAAGCGGCGGCAAAGTAGTTCACAACAAAGCGGTGGTACTATTCATGATGGGGCGACGAAGGGCGGAGCTGGGTTTCGATGAAGAGGTGAGGTGAGGGAAGAAACTAGTTCACGATGAAGGCATGATTGGGTCACGATGGTAGGTTGAGTTGTCGGTGGATGAAGAGGAAATGTCATCGTTGGGATGGTGGGTTGAGTCGTCGGTGGATGAGGAAGAAATGTCGATGTTGGAATGGGAGTCATTGGTAGGGGAGAATGGGCTAGCTGGAGGTGGTGAAGTTTCCAGAGATGAAAGTTAATTGAGGTAATTGATAGTAGTGAAGTGGTGGTTACCGGTGGTGAAAAGGTGGGTGGGTTAGAATTAGGGTTGGGTTTGGGGGATTGTTTGATAATTTTAAATAAGGATAAAATTGCAATAAAAAAAGAAAAAAAAAGTTATGAGTGTAAAGAGATAGAATGATGGTGTAAGTAGAATTACTCTTTGGAACATAAAAAAACAAAGTATTCTAAGTGAAACATAAATAAGTGAAGAGGGATTTATGAATAAATGTCTCAATTTTTAATGTATACATTTTAATTATCAACTTCAACATTAAAAAAAATTCATACAACATATATAGGTGATAGGGACCATAGTGTTTCATTTCAAAAAATAAAAATTTTGTTTCAAAAAATATTAAGAGACGTCATCACGAAAAATCCAACCCGAAAAGTTAAAAAAAAAATAAAAATAATGACAACATTTTGAAAATATAACTAATAAATACGCATTTAGGAACGAAACAATTTAGTGCCAAAATGTATTCAGATAAAACTTTTATTCTAAAAAGCTAAAAATTCATTATTAAATGTCTAATTTCGTCGCTAAAAATATAATAATAACACTTTTAGCAACTTACATATTTCATCTGTAAAACCTTATTTATTTCTAGATTTTTACTTCCAAACTCTTAATTAGTGTTTTATTAAGCAACCAATGCCCTCATTGTTCAAGCTCATGTCCATTACTTATTGAACAAATTACACTCCCATCTCTTAAGATTTGAAAAAACTATACTTAGTTTCACACTTATGAGTATGCTTGCCTCCCTTAAAGTTTTAAATTTCATACTATTTTTTTTCTTTTTTAATATATAAATATATGTATACAAAGAGAGACAGACAGAACCCCGTCGGGGTTGGTTAACAACTCTACCAGTCCTAAACCTAGGTAAAGGAGGAGGGTTGTGTGTTAGGTAGCTGACAGCTAACACGTAAAAAAATTGCTCGGATCTTTTATGACATGAAACCTAATACTCTAAATCGATTATATTCTAGGTCGTTCCCCTTAAGTGATGCGTTGCGCCTGCCTCCGAGTGTTTCAAAAAGTAAGCAAGGGGTACCACATCAATACCTGGTTGTGGTGAAAAATGGGCAAAGATTTCTGCATTTTTCTGGACGAGTGCGAATAAAGAAGTTAGTCGAAGATTATAGGTTTTCGATAGCCACATGGAATATGGAAACTTTAACTGGTAAGACTATGGAGTTGGTAGATGTCATGATTAGGAGGAGAGTTAGTATAGCTTGCGTACAAGAAACTAAGTGGACGGGTGAGAAAGCTCGGGAAATAGAGGATACCAGTTTTAAACTATATTATAGTGGCAAGTATAGACATAGGAATATGATAGGAATAATAGTTGCCAAGGGTCTTGTAGAAAATGTAGTTACGGTCATTAGGAAAGGTGACATGATTATGTTAGTTATACTAGTTATTGAAGAGAATATAATGAACGTTATTAGTGCATACACCTCCCAAGTAGGATTAGATGATTAGACTAAGAGAGTGTTTGAGGACCAAATAGATGAGGTATTACAGGAGATACCCGTAAGAGAGAACCTATTTATAGCTAGTGATTTCAATGGCCATGTAGGAGTAGATAAACTAGGTCATGAGAAGGTGCATGGTGGGTATGGTTTTGGTGATAGAAATGAGGATGGAGAGAGTGTTTTAGATTTTGTGTTGGCTTCTAACGCAGTGGTTGCCACTACTTTGTATAATAAGAGAGATGAGCATTTGATAACCTTCAAGAGTAGGTCAATGAGGCGCCGAATAGATTACTTTTTGGTAAAAAAAAGGGGACTGGTTATTCCTGGAGAGAGCCTAACGTCTTAATGTAGGGTTTTGATATTGGATTTATGCTTTAAAGAGTAATACCAAGCTCAGAAAGATAGTGAGCGTCGCAGGACTAGATGGTGAGACCTAAAAGGGGATAAATTAGACACATTTAATAATAGAATAGATAAAAAAGGCATTTAGGACTTGGAAGATGATGCTAACATTATGTGGAACTTAATGGTCAATTGTATGAGGAGAATCTCAAAGAAAGTTCTTCGAGAGTCGAAAAGAAAGGAACCCAACTTTAGGGAAACTTAGTGGTTGAGGGGGAAGGTCCAAGCAGTAATAAAGACAAAAAAAAAGAGAGCTTTAAAAAGTGGCAGATTGATAGAACTGAAAAAAACCTTAAGCGCTACAGATTGGCCAATAAGGGGGGCAAAAAAGTAGTGAGAGGGACTAAGTTGAAACCTATTCACTAGACTAGATAGCAAGGAGGGAGAGAAGACGATATACAAACTTGCTAAGACAAGAGAGAGAAAAACAAGAGATTTTAATCAGGTTAAGTGCATCAAGGGTGAGGACTCTAAGGTATTAGTGAAGGATGAAGAGATTAAGGAGAGATGGAAGAACTAAGTTATTAAATGTGAAAAATGGAGGTAGGTCAAAATGGGAGGAAGTAGGCAGTAATAAGGAAAACCAGGACTATAGGTTCTATCGTAAGATTAAGAACTTTGAAGTGAAATTTGCACTTAAGAAGATGAAATCGAATAAGGCTTTAGGGCTCGATGATATACCTATTGATGCGTGTAAATGTTTGGGTAAGAAGGGGGTTGTTTGGTTGACTAGGTTATTTAGCAAAATTTTGTCGAGTAGAAAAATGCCAGAGGAGTGAAGGAAGAGTATTTTAGTGCCAATATATAAGAATAAAGGAGATGTCCAAAATTGCAACAACTATAGAGGAATTAAGTTAATGTGTCACACAATGATAGTGTGGGAGAGAGTGATGGAACGTCGATTGCAAGATATAACAGAGATGTCAGAGAATTAATTTGGGTTTATGCCTGGTAGGTTAACAATGGAAGTGAGCTATCTTTTAAGGAGAGTAATAGGAAAATATAGAGAAAAAAAAAAGGAGACATTTATATGATTTTTATCGATCTTGAGAAAGCATATGATAAAGTGCCTCGAGATATAATTTGGTAGGTGTTAGAGAAAAAAAGGGTGACTAAAGATTACATTGATGTGATTAGGGATATGTATCAAGGTATGAAGATCACTATTAGATTACCTACTGGAGAGACGAGTGAATTTTCAATTATTGTAGGGTTATACCAAGGATCAACTTTAAGCCCTTATCTTTTTGCATTAGTTATGGATGAGTTGACGTGCAATATTCATGATGATGTGTTATGGTGTATCTTTTTGCAGATGATATCGTGTTAGTGTATGAGACTAGAGAATGAGTTAACACTAAGTTGGAGATTTGGAGAGAAGCACTTAAATCTAAAGAACTTAGGATAAGCAGAACTAAGATAGAGTATATGGAGTGTAATTTTAGTAGCAGTCACAATGAAAGCAGATGAAAAGTGAAGATTGAGAAACAAGAACTATCTAAGAGTAAACATTTTCGTTATTTAGGATCGATTATCACAACGATTGGGGAGATTAGAGTGGATGTGATCCATAGAATTAAGATGCTGTGACTTAAGTGGAGGAGTGCGTCTGGAGTACTGTACGAAAAACGAGTGCCCATTAGATTAAAAGGGAAGTTTCATAGAACGGCTATTAGACCAGCGATATTGTATGTGATGAAATGTTGGGCAGGTAAGAAACATGTAGATAAAATGAGTGTTGCTAAGAGGAGAATGTTAAGTTGGATGTGTGGCAAGATTAGAAAAGACAAAATTAAGAATGAATATATTTCTAGAATGTGTAGGAGTTATACCGATAAAAGATAAGTTGAGAGAGCATACATTGACATGGTTTAGTCATATACAATGGAGACTAAAAGAGGCAATAGTGAAAATATGCGATACAGTAATGGTAGTATTAGGGGAATAAGTAGACCTAGATTGACGTAAACTAGTGTAGTAAATAAAAATATGAAATTTTTAAATTTAACTAACAAAATGGCCTTAATAGGGTTGAGTGGAGAAAAAAATTCATGCAATCGATATTATTTGATGGAATTGAAAATTAGATTTGGCTTGATTTGGCTTGATTTGGCTTGATTTAAAGAGAGACAGAGACGGAGAGAGTTGTTGCATAGGCAATTCTCACCCTTCAATCAGAGTTACAGGGGAAACTAATGGCAACGTGCATTATTAAAAGCGCACATGGACCTACACTTTTTCGTTGTGAAGGTTCATCTAACCTAATAATCTCTATTGCAGCGAAGGATGAAAAAAAAATGAGGGGAATACAATATGTCATTTATTAATTACTTTTGAGGATTGTTTTTTGGAGAATTACAACTCTATTTTTAAAATTTTTTTTAGATAGGGAAGAAAATTTTTATTGTAAAATTAGTAAAAAAATTGGATGAATGAGGTATAATAACGGTATCACAAAATCTCAAAAATAGATAAACAACTTCTATAGAATGAATGATCCCAACCTCCATAGAGGAGGAGAAAAGGCTCCCACAAAAGAGGGAAATAAGTCACCATACAAGAATGATTATTATATCAACAAACTAAAAATTAAGTAAATTAAAAAAATATCAAATCTAAGTCGCTATTGCACCCATCCAAAACTCCACTGTTCTGCAGCATTCAACTTGGAATTTGAAAATCCCACATCCAATGGTCAAGATATAACATTAAAGTTGAGATGGTTGTCTAGTATGAAACAAACGTGTTATCTAATGTCGACCTTCGGATTATAAAAAGATTTAAAGTTAGATTTTAAAATTTTGGGCTTTAGGGTGGAGAAGGTAAAGTTGTGATGATAAACTTGATAAATATTATTAATTAAATTTATAAATTTTTTCATTAATCTGTAAATATTTTGAAAAATCCTACTGATGTGTAATTTTTTCTACATGTTGTCATGTTTTTAAATAGTAAAGCTTGGAATACTGAAAATATACATAAAAAAAAGGCATATAAAATAAAATGTGTTGTTCAAATATTTTATGTGAGTTACATCAATATTTAATTTAAATTTGGATCATATATATTCTATTTTTTGAGTATTGGGATAGTTTGGAAAGTAGTTTTTTTAGTACTTTTTTTAATCTTTGGCTATAATATATGGTGAAAAAAAATTAATATGTTTGAGAATGACATTTTAATTGTCTATGGAAAAAATATACAAAAAAAGTAAAGTGAATTAAAAGAAGTTTTTGACTTTTTATATGAATTGAATTTTTTTTTCACTTTTTAATTTTGTTAATAAATTTTTTACTTTTAAATTAAAATATCGACAAGCGAAACGAGGCTGTTATAACTTTGTGTTGGTAACTTTTCAGCTTTTTGATGCATGGCTGCAAGCTTAGATAATCAAAAGGAGGAACAAGATGCACCAAAGAAGGTGCATTTGCCTACGGGTGTGGATATTTCATGTTAAAGCTCTCAATAGGAGAGAATTTGAGAGGGTTATAGGATTCATCATAAGTTATATTTTGATAATTCGAATTATTTATTTTGTAAAGTGTTTAATGTATAATATTCATGAAAAAAATTAGTTCAATTTAATAATCGTAATTTTTTTATTTTATTATATTCGTCTTTGAAAAATAAGATGATAAACATATATTTGAAATAGATCGTTTATTTTTTTAAGAAACAAATGCAATAAAATGAAAAAGTTACGATTATCGGATTGACCTAAATTTTTTCATGGATATTATACATTGAGGGTCCTATAAAATGAACGATTTGGATCATTTAAACAAGACTTGTGGTGGGCCCTATAAGTCCCTCAAATTCTTTTATGTTGAAATTCGTGATTTTAAAAATCGGACTGGATCGGTCGGTTCGATCGGTTAAACCATCGACCGATCGAGGTTTTGGTCCATACCCTCTAAGCAGTTCCAAGTAAAAAACCGGCCTATTTAGAGAGAACCAAAAAAATCAGCGGTTGGACCGCCGAACCCGGTGGCCCGGGAACAGGTCAAGCAAACTGACCAGGTTTATGAAATTAAATATTTTGAATTTTTTTTTAATACTTTCTAACTATTTTTTTTTATTCTTTCTTTCTTTTCTTTTTTATCTTTCATATTATATATATAAGAAAATTTTAATTAGAAATTCTCTTTCAAGTGTCTCTTCTTGTGAAGAATCCCATTGAGAGTTTGAAATTATTATCAAAGTCTCTACCTATTTATAAGAAAACAATTCTTCCAAAAAAACTAAAGAAATCTATGTGGGATTCAATCAAATTTATTAGAGAGAGATTTGAAATTTTGATATCTTTCAAAATTTTGATATCTTCCAAAATTTTTGTTCTTCTTTCAATCAAATTATTTGAATTAAAATCATATGGAGAAAATATTGAATATTTGGTTTCCTCTTCCAAAATTAAAATTAATAATATTTTAAAATATATTATTATATTTTTTATAAAAAATATTAGGAGAAATATTTAAGATAATTTCATGTTTTTATTTTTTAAATTATAATTTTATTACTTATATTTAAATATAATTTTAATATATTTATTACGTCATGGTTGGGTTCCGATCCAACCCAACGGTTGAATCGGTGACCCATCCACTTGTTTTTTTTTTTTTTTTTTTTCAATTCGCTCATTGATCTAATTTTTAAAATATTATTGAGATTTTAACATGAGATAAACCCAATCTTGTACGTAAAATAGCCTTACATAAGTGATTTGAAAAGTCTAATATAGTATAATACCAAGAAACAAAAACCAAGAAAATAGAAAGAATATGTTTATGACTTTTAAAGTATTACTTCTAAATTTATGCGCAATAGCGTGATTCTTCCAAAAAAATTAATCAATCAAGAGTCAACTCTCATCATGTTATTGAAACTTATCATATTAAAACAAAATATGCATTAAAATTATGTTTAATTAGATTATATAATAATAATATTTACCAATTGTGTTACAAAAAATACTTTTCTTACCAAGTGGAAACTAAGATAATTGCTTGCTGAGCTAAATTTTCTTGCAAGAATGCATCTAATTACTTAATAGAATAGGTTGAGATCAAGGGGTTCATCTTCAAAATCAATTTCAAGAAGGCTTTTGATAGCACTAGTTGGAACTATTTTTATTTTATTATTATTTTTTTTAATAGCAAAAAGCTAGAACTATTTGTTGATGAAAGGCAGAGGTTTTGTCACGCCCTAGATTCAAAGACCCAGATACATGAGCATGAATAGTAATTTAAGGTGACAGGTGTCGATTCATTTAGAAGGATTCATCTATTAATTAAACAATTAAAGCAATGTGACTGGTTTTGAAAGCCTTCATTTCCAATTTTTGATTTAGTACAAATACTATTGAATAGTCCAATGACCTCATACCTGTGGTTTTCTCAGAGAGAGAATTGGGCACAACAACTCACCTCCGCTTTGTTCATAAATGTGTAGTGTGAATTTAGTGAGGGTCTAAATTTTGGTAATAACACAAAAAATTTACTTATCTAAAGAAATGTCAAACTAAGACTGTACTATTAGATCTCGAATCATTTTTTATTTTTAAAAAAAAAAAAATTAAGAAACCTTGAATATAAGTCACTTGAAGCCAATAGTACCTCCCTCGACGCAAATTGTACTTACAGTGGCGACGCTACTAGAGAGTTAAAGAGGGCTTTTCTCAAAAGTATATCCTTGATTCTAATTTAAAATGGTTGAGATTATGAAATTGTGCATTGTTAGCCATCCTCGCGGTAATCCTTAGGGAGCTCATCTGATTAGTTGAGACTCTTGTAGGAGGGTGCTACTTGTTTTTGGCAAAGTATTTTTGAGTATATCAAAAGGAGATTTAGACCTCGTTTGGGAATATACTATTTTAATAACTTTTTAACTTTTTACAAAAAAGATGAAGAGAAAAATAAAGAGAGTGATATAACAACTTGTAATAATTTTTTAATTTTTTAACTAAGACATAAGTTTGCTAAACGAGGGCTAAGCATGTCTATTCATCGTCACATATCTTACTTTGCTTGAAAACAATTTAATCCATACATGCCGATGTTTCCCTAGCCAAGAGAAGGCCCATTTGTGACCAAATCCCAACTTTTAGTGCATATAAATAACTCTAGGACTTTCCAAACTAAGACACAGAATCTAGTTAAACATATTTATCTTTTTGTGCAAAAAAAAATATCAATACTATGTGAATGGTCAAAATTGTGGCAATATATATACCTGTGGTCATTGCGCTGAAAAATGAATTGAGCTTGATACTTGTTAAGCCATTTCTTTTGGTAAAAAGTGTTACTAAATGTCCTTACTTTTTTTTTTTGGACCTCCCATTCTTTAAATTTTTTAATTATAATTTTGTCCTAACATCAATTTCTAATTTTATCCCCATTATTATCTTCCCAAACTCCCTAACCCTAATCCCATCCCCATTCATACCTCCACTCTGCTCGGCAACTCCGACCCTTGTTTTGTTTCTCTAGAAACCTCCCTTGTTCTCTTCCTCTAGCAACCTTTCTTCCCGCGTAACACCCTTACTTTTCGGTGACCCCATCACCAATACAAACCTCCAGTCATTCTTTCTCATCGACGATTATCATTGTTGTGATGTCCATTGTCACAATCTCGACCATCGCAATTTCACTGCCTATCTTTTACGGCCTTAGACTAGAACAAAGAGAGGTTGACAACGAAAGGGATCCAAATAAAAAGAGATCGAAATTGTTGCGCTTGGTTCAAATCACCAACGCTGAACAAACGGTGTTAGTTCAGACATATATCACCAAACAAACGGTGTTAGTTTGGTCAGTGCTAAACTAGATTTGGACGATGTAGACCATCGAACAAATTGTACTAGTTTGGGCATATACCACCGAACAAATGGTAGTGGTTCAATCATAGACTGCCGAATCAAATATGGGCAAATTGCAAAAAAGAGTGTTGGCATGAGCCATATGAGATAGTCTTGTAATTGATTCTAGATATATTTAGCTTTGATTCTAGATATATTTAGTTTCCTTTAGAATAGATTTGGTTCCTAGTTTACAGGATGTAGAGTGTATCTATATAGATGTAAAGTGTATCTATATATTCTCTCTCTGTTTTGCTGAATTATATATACTAAACACATTGTTTCACATGGTATCAGAGCGTCTTCGATCCTACGGCATTCTGTAATAAACCATCTCATAATTTTCTTCCACAACGTATATTCCGAAAATCACCACCGTCAATCTGTTGTGAGTCCAAATGGTTGTCACTCTAGGCGTATCAACTCCAACAACCGAACCATCCCCAACGCCATAGATCATTGTTCATCAAGACAATTCTGCGTTTCCTACCGGCGTCACACTTAATGAGACAAATTATTCCTTATGGTCTCAACTCATGGAGATACGTATTGGCGCTCGTAACAAGGCTGGATATCTCACCGGCGAAGCAAGAAAACCTACGGCTGGCGATCCCAATTTGGGAACATGGATTACCGAAAATCACAAAGTAAAAAGTTGGCTTATTGACTCAATGAGCCCATCGTTGATGTAGCGATTTATTCGTTTCCTTACTGTCCAGGCAATATAGGAGGCTGTATCGAAAACCTTCTATGATGGATTGAACAAAACTTGTATTTTTGAATTGAACCAGAGATCCTTCTCCAATACGCAAAATGGTTGACCCTTATCAACATACTACAATGAACTTGTTGCTATTTTCCAGGAAATTAATCACGGGACTATCTCTCAGGAAGAAACAATTGAAGGGATGGTCCAGTTGCATTCCGCAATGACTAGGCTTCAGGTTCACATTTTTTTGAGTGGACTTGATTCCGAATTTGATCAGGTTCGTAGCGAAACCTTACGGAAAGACCCGAAACTTGATTTAGAGAGCACGTATACGTATGTTCGGAGAGAATACCAACAGAGACAGACCATGGGTTGCTCTTACCAAATTTTTGAGAACTCAGCACTGCTGACCAACCATACCCGCCCAGGACCATCGTTTAGCTTGTCAAGAAATCGAAGTAATCAATCCACTAGAAAGTCTGGCGGCCTGATGTGTACTCATTGTAGTGAAACCGATCATTCGAAACAACGATGCTATGAACTTATTGGCTATCCGGAGTGGTGGGATTTCACCAAGAAACCTCGGAAAAAGCTCAGCGGGAAGGCAATGGTGACATCTACGGAGGTAGATTTATCAACGCCTACAACAAACATTACCTAGTCAGGTATTGATGGTAAGGCCCCTGTGTTCTCTGCAATTTCTAAGAATAATACTTTGATTATTGATATAGGTGCATCTGATCATATTACTAGGGACTCCGGTCAGTTAAAATCTATTTTTCCTTCTCCTCAATCTCTTATCTCCATGGCTAATGGTAGTACATCTCCTATTACTGGAGAGGGCTCTGTCATTCTATCAAAAACTCTCACATTAGATACAGTCCTTATTGTTCCATCCCTTAAATATAACCTTTTGTCTGTTAGCCAAATTACCTCTATTCTTGCTTGCACTGTAACCTTTTGGCCCTCATTTTGTGTTTTTCAGGACATTTTAACGCGGAAGATTCTTGATTATGGTGTTAGACGGGGCAAACTCTACTACTTGGAATTGGAAAATGAAGGACCGAAAGTAATTCAGGCCAATCACACTAGTAGCGAAGACAAAGCTAGAGCATTTATCTGGTTATGGCACTGGAGACTTGGACATCTTTCTTTTGGTTATCTTCGAAATTGTGACCACATCTTTTTTCGGTTTTGAATACTTTGGATTTCCGTTGTGACATTTGTGAATTGGCTAAGAGCCATCGTATTTCTTATTTACTGAGTTTAAATAAAAGTTTTGAACTGTTTGTAGTCATTCATTCTGATGTTTGGGTCTTGCAAGGATCCCTTCTCTGTCTAAAGCTCGTTACTTTGTTACATTTATTGATGAATGCACTCGAACGACTTGGGTGTCTTTTCTTGGAACAAAAAATGAAGTATGTACAACTTTTCAGGCATTTCATACCATGGTGGGCATTCAGTATCAAAAAACAATTTGTGTTTTGCAATCTGACAATGGTACTGAGTTTATAGATGCATCATTCGACAAATTTTCGAGCCATCTTGGAATTCGCCATCAAACTTTTACCACCTATACTTTGTAACAAAATGGTTTGGTAGATAGGATGAATAGACAACTATTGGAAGTGGTTCGTGCATCTCTCTTTGGCATGAACATGCCTTGGTTTTACTGGGCGAGGCGGTGAAATCCGTGGCTTACCTCATTAACTATACACCTTCTCGTGTGATAAATTTTTAAACCCCTTAACACAAACTGCAATACTTACTTTCCATTCCTCACCTACCAAATCTTGAACCTTGAGTCTTTGGTTGTATTGTCTATGTTCACATTCCCAAAATTTTTGCGAACTAAACTTGATCCTTGTGCAAGATAGTGTGTATTTGTTGGCTATTCTGAGTTTCATAAAGGACATAGACGCTATGACCGTCATACTCGAAAATCCATGTAACTTTGGATGCATCTTTTCATGAATCCAAACCTTATTAGTTCGCGGGGGTTTCTGGGCCTTCGCTTTCGGGGGGAGAGTTCTAGTGAAGAGGATGTATGTATGGACTTAGAAGAAGTTCATGAACGGCTTGGGAAAAATGCTCAACAGACTTGTGATCAACAAAACTATGATAATTTTTCGAAAACTGAAGTGAGGTGTTAGTTCTTCCAAACACTACATCAGGTACTCCTCATATGTCAGAATCATCAATATCTCTAGAGTTGCCCGTTTCTACACCATTAACTGAATACTCAAACCCAGAATGTCATTCCTCAGGTAATCTCGAATCCCCGTATCGGATGAATCTAATGTAACACATATATATCCAGAATTGCCAATGTCTAAATATCCAAAAAGATCAAATAAGGAAGTTTCGAAGAAACAATATGAACATGATCCCAAAGCTAAGACTAAATACCCAATTAGCAACCATGTGTTGTCCTATAGGTTATCTGAATCGTGTGCATTTATTGTTAATCAATTATCCACTATATATATATTCCTAGTAATATGCAGGACGCATTGACAGATCTAAAATGGACAAAGGCAATAAATGAAGAGATGGAGGCATTACAAAAGAATGTCACTTGAGAAATTGTTCCATTACCCGAAGGAAAAAAGACAATTGTATGCAGATGGGTGTTCACAGTGAAACTTAAAGCAGATGGCAATATTGATAGATATAAAGCAATGTTAGTTGCAAAGGGGTATACGCAAAGGTATGGGGTGGATTATCAAGAGACGTTTGCACCGGTAGCTAAGCTCAATACAATTCGTATTCTCATATCTATAGCAGCTAATAGGGATTGGCCTCTGCAGCTATTTGATGTTAAAAATGTGTTCTTTAATGGAGATTTAGAGGAAGAGGTTTACATGGAGTTGCCACCCGGAGCTAAACGCAATTCGTCATATAGAGGTGAAGTGTGTAAATTGAAAAAGCCATTGTACAGTCTAAAACAATCACCTAGAGCGTGGCTTGGGAGGTTCTCTTTTACAATGAAGGTATTCGGTTATAAGTAGAGTAATTTCGACCATACCTTGTTTATAAAACACAAGGAAGGGAAGATAACGACTTTAATTGTGTATGTCGATGATGTGATCTTAATAAGAGACGACCTATGCGAAATGAAAGCATTACAGGAATATTTGGCTACTAATTAGGCAACTTAAATATTTCTTGGGAATTGAGGTAGCGAGATCGAAAAACGGGATTTTTCTTTCACAACGGAAGTATGTGTTAGATCTTCTAACCGAAACTGGAATGCTTGCTTGCAAACCAGTACAGATGCCCATAGAGTTGAATCATAAGCTTGAAGTTTTTCCCAATCAAGTTCCAACAGACAAATGTCGTTATCAGCGATTAGTTGGGAGATTAATCTATTTGTCACACACAAGGCCAGATATAGCTTATGCAGTAAGCGTTGTAAGTGAGTTCATGCATACACCAGGTGAAGAGCATATGAAAGTGGTATATCGAATCTTAAGGTACTTGAAGAATGCTCCAAGCAAAGGGGTGTTGTTTTCAAACAGTGGTGTTTCTAACATTGAAGGATACACGGATTCTGACTGGGCGGGCATTAAGACCAATAGAAGGTCCACGTCTGGTTATTTTACTTTTGTGGAAGGTAATCTTGTCACGCGGAGAAGCAAGAAACAAAAGGTCGTGGCGAGATCAAGTGTCGAAGCTGAATTTCGAGGTATGGCTCATGGTGTATGTGAATTGTTATGGATTAGAAGTGTACTAAAAGATTTAGGGATTGAATATACAAGTCCTATGAATATTTATTGTGATAATAAGGTAGCCATTTAAATTGCACAGAATCTTGTACAACATGACCGCACCAAACATGTTAAAGTTGATCGTCATTTCATCAAGGAGAACCTTGATCAAAAGATTATAAAATTTCCATTTGTCTCGTCTGAAAGGCAGCTAGCTAATGTACTCACAAAAGCAGTTTTATGAAATGTGTTCCATGGTATAATCAACAAATTGGGCATGATAGATATCTACGCTCCAACTTAAGGAGAAGTGTTGGCATGAGCTGTATGAGATAGTCTTGTAACTAATTCTAGATATATTTAGCTTTGATTCTAGATATATTTACGCTGTGTTTGGTTGGGGGATTTGAGGAGGGATTTGGAAAGGGAAAAGGAAAAGTTAGGTGAAATGTGAATAAAATATACTTACATTTCACCTAGTTTCACACACTTTTTCCCTTTCCCTTTCCAAATCCCTCTCCAAGTCCCCCAACCAAACACAGCATTAGTTTCCTTTAGAATATATTTTTTTCCTAGTTTATGGGATGTAGAGTGTATCTGTATAGATGTAAAGTGTATCTATATATTCTCTCTCTGTTTTGCTGAATTATATATACTAAAAACATTGTTTCACAGAGAGCAGTGGTCGTGAATGGAGGGTTCGAGAAAGCCACTAGAGATGCAACTTCGGTGGCAAAAAAGTGTGAAGGAGGTGGTCGAGTAAGGCTGGAGTGATAGGTAAGCGTGGAATGGGAAGGGCTACTAGAGAATGAGAGGTGAGAAATGTAGGGGTGCAAAGAAAAAGGATAAAGTTGAGAATACGGTTAGGGATCCCAAGCAATATAGATAAAGTGTAATTTTGGAAGGTGGGTCAAAGAAATGAGAGATCCGTAATATATATATATATATATATATAAAATAAAGATAAATAATAGCATTATTTGATAAAGGAAAATGTTAGAGATCTCAAAAGATTTACTAAAATTTCTCTCAAATGTCTCACATGGGTGTGTGACCCACAACATGTGAGTCCCATGAGGATTTCATATCCATGTGAGACATTTGGTAAAAATTTTGGTAAATCTTTTGGGATCTCTAACATTACTCTTTGATAAATGGCCGAATTATACTAACGGTCCTTGTAGTTTAGGACTTGTGTCACTTTGGTTCTTGACCTATAAATTGTGATATATTTAACCTTGAATTTTGAGTTTTGTTTCAAATAAGGATAATTGAGGATATTGTTGCTCCATTTCAATGGCAAAGTTGTCAATTTGATAAAATATAAACTATTTTGACAAAAACAAATATAAAAAAATTATTTTAAAATTTTTAAAAATTATTTGTACCCACCAAAGATAAAATTATATAAAAAATAATAAATCTTTCACATATTTATTTATTTTATTTGTTTACCAAATTAATTTTTTGTATGTGTTTGGATGATAATCATTTAATGGTTGGTTGTTTTTGTTAACATATATATATATATTTTATGGTTATCATATAATATATGGTTGTATTTGTTGTTAATAGATACTTTTGGATGGTATGTAGCAAATGGTTATCAAGATTTTAATTTGTAATCGATATATTTAATATATGAAATATTTTTAATTTTGAATTTTTTGATTTAATGGATTAGTTTAATAATCACATCAAAATTGTCGCCATATTTGACTTTTGAAAAAAATTTAAATCATTTTTATATAATTTTATATTTTGTGAGGGTAAAAATATTTTTTTTATTTATATTTATTTTAGTTAAATTAGTTTCTATTTTTTCAAAAATCAAACATGATTACAATTTTGATATCATTATTAAACTAATTCATTAAATCAAAAACTCCAAAATTAAAAATATTTCATATATTGAACATAACGATTACATATAAAAGCCTAATAATCATTCATTATATGATAACCATCAAAAAATATCTGTTAATAACAAATAAAATAATCTATTACATGACAATCATAAAAAAATTAACAAAAACAATCAATCATTATATGATTATCATCCAAACACATACTAAAAATTAATTTGGTAAAAAAATATTAAAAAAATGTAAAAGATTTATCATTTTTGTATAATTTTATCTTTGGTAGATAAAAATAATTTTTTAAAAATTCAAAAATAGTTTTTTCACATTTCTTTTTTATATTTTATCAAATTAACAACTTTGCCCTAGAAATATAACAATAATATCTTCAATTGTCCTTATTTAAAATAAAATTCAAAATTTAATATTAAATGAATCACAATTGAAAGATGACACAAATCCCAAACTACAAAAAGGGCTAATGTAATTCACCCTTGATAAATTGATCAACACTAACAACTGGTTCCATCTTTGGGAATTTTAGGAGTCATATAGGGCCTGTTTGGTAACGTTTACGTTTTCAGTTTATATTTACAAAAATTTTATAAACTGGTTTTTGTTTATTTTTTGTTTATTTTTAGAAAAACATAAACTACAAACGCGTTTAGTTGAGACAAAATGTTTAAAAAATTTTAAAAATATAAAAAAGAGTGAGAAATGGCAAGTGCTACCGGGTGGTGAATGGAGACGAGTGGTGGCGGCGGAAGACGGTGGTGGAAAATGATGGTGGGTGGTGATGGCAGAAGACGGTGGTGGAAAATGGTAGCAAGTGGATGGTGGTGGTGGGTGGATGGGTGACGGTGGCAGGTGGTGGGTGGTAGCGAGTGAGTGGTGGTGGTGGTGGCGGCGGCGGGTGGTGGGTGGCGGATGGCGGGAGGTGGTGGCGGGTGGGTGGGTGGGTGGCAGTGGTGGTGGCGGTGGATGGCGGATGGCGGTGGTGGCGGATAGGTGGCGGGTGGTGGGTGGGTGGGTGGGTGGGTGGGTGATGGTGGCGGGTGGTGGGTGGTGGTGGTGGTGGTGGCAGGTGCGTAACGGATGACTAGTGGTGGTGGGTGGTGGGTGGTGGTGACGAGTAGGTGGCGGGGAGTGGTGGTGATGGTGGTGGGTAGTGATGTGGGTGGTGGGTGGTGGTGGCAGGTGGGTGGCGGGTTGGTAGTAGGCGATGGTAGTGGTGGGTAGTGGTGGTGGGTGGGTAGGTTGGTGGCAGGTGGTGGGTGGTGGTGGTGGTGAGTGGTGGGTGGGTGGCAGTGTGTGGTGGTGGCCGGCGGTCGATGGTAGTGGCCGGTGGTTGGTGGTGGTGAGTGGGTGGCAGGTGTGTGATGGGTGGTGGTGGTGGTGGTGGCGAGGGGTGGGTGGTGGTGGCGAGTGTGTGTCAGGTAGGTAGTGGTGGCTAGTGGGTGTCAGGTGGGTGGTGGTGGTGGCGGGTGGTGGTGGCAAGTGGGTGGTGAGTGGTGGTGGGAGGTGGTGGTGGAAGGTGGGTGGTGGTGGCGGAAGATGGTGGTGGAAAATAGTGGTGGGTGGTAGCTAGTGTTGGGTAGTAAAAAAAAAAAATTGAAAACTCAAAACGTAAACTCATTTTTTGAGTATATTTTTTTTGGCCAAATTTTATAAACTGAGACTATTGATTTATAAATAAAAAATTACTAAACAAGTTTTTATTTGAGTTTTTAAAATTTTTGTAAATATAAACTGAAAATTGAAAACGTGGCATGTTTGGTAACGTTTACGTTTTCAGTTTATATTTACAAAAATTTTATAAATTGGTTTTTGTTTATTTTTTATTTATTTAAAAAAAATATAAACTACAAACGCGTTTGGTTTAAACAAACTGTTTAAAAAAATTTAAAAATATAAAAAAGAGTGAGAAATGGCAAGTGGTGGCGGGTGGTGACGAGTGGTGGTGGCGGAAGACGGTAGTGGAAAATGATGGCGGGTGGTGGTGGCGGAAGATGGTAGTGAAAAATGGTGGCAGGTGGTGGGTGATGGTGGCAGAAGACGGTGGTGGAAAGTGGTGGCAAGTGGCGGGTGGGTGGGTGGTGGTGGCGAAAGACGGTGGTGGAAAGTGGTGGCGGCGGAAGACGGTGGTGGAAAGCGGTGATGGGTGGGTGGATGGTGGTGGCGGGTGGGTGGTGGTGGTGGTGGTGGGTGGGTGAGTGGGTGACAGGTGGCGGAGTGGCGTTGGGTGGTGGTAGTGGTGGTGGTGGCGGTGGGTGGTGGTGGTGGGTGGTGGTGATGGTGGTGGTGGTGGCAAGCGGGTAATGGTAGGTGGATGGTAGCGGTTAAGTGGCGGTGGTGGGGATGGTGGTGGTGGTAGGTGGTGGCGGCGGATGGATGGTAGTGGCCGGGTAGTGGTGGGCGGATTAATGGTAGTGGCGGGTGGTGGGTGGGTGGAAGGTGGGTGGGGGGTGGTGGGTGGTGGATGGTGGTGGTGGTGGAGGGGGGGAGGTGCTGAGGGGTGGGGGCGGGTGGGTGGGTGGGTGGTGGTAGCGGCGGGGGGTAGGTGGTGGTGGCGAGTGGGTGGCAGGTGGGTAGCGGGTGGTGGTGGCAGGTGGTGGTGGCGGAAGACGACAGTGGAAAATGGTGGCATGTGGTAGCTAGTGTTGGGTGGTAAAAAAAAAAAAAACTGAAAATTCAAAACGGAAACACATTTTTTGAGTTTACATTTTTTAGTGAAATTTATAAACTGAAACCATTAATTTATAAATTAAAAATTTACCAAATAAATTTTTATTTAAATTTTTAAAATTTTTATAAATATAAATTGAAAATTAAAAACACAAGTGCTACTAAACGACGCCATAATATTTCTTAGAGGCATTTAAGAGAAGGTCCAATTGGACCATGCAGTCATCATTTAATGGGATGCCCACATAAACCATGAAGTGTCGAACTTGATTAACTTGTCTATCAATCTAAGGAAAAGTCATCACAAAGTTTTTTTTTTTTTTTTTTGTTACAGGGAAATCCTCCTACCCTCCCGCAGGTCCAAGGCAGCGCCCCATGAGGAGATCACCAGAGTGTCTTGTTGTCCGTTCTGAGTAAGAGACTATAACTTGGAAACTTGTCCCGACCTCCCAAGGCAAGCTTCGATTAATTCAAGACTCGCACAGCCGGGGGAGCATTAAACCCACACCAAGTAGCTGATTAGGCATCCTTGAGGTCCAACCTCCTAACCAACAGTGCTTCGCTCAGGAGATTGGCCCAAGGAGGGGAATTGAACTTGTGACCTTGGGGCTTAAATCCTAAGGCCTTACCACAATGCCACAACCCCTTGGTTGTCATCACAAAGTTTATTTAACAATAATCCTTCCTCCACTCAAAACGTGGCAGCCTAAATTATCCGTACACAAGCGGAAGGCACACCTCAACACACCTCTCTCTGCATCATCAAACCCAATCATCACCAAGTTTCAATAATTATAAATAGACCCCTATAAATTTCAATAATTATAAATAGACCCCTACAAAATTAAAAAAATAATAAAAAATATAAAAGCAATTAGGAAAAGAATCTTACTTGGGTGTGCCTTGCATACCATATGCAAGGCACTTATACATTTTAGCCCTGTTTGTTTGGAGAGTTAGAGAGGAGATTGTGATTGGTAGTGAGGTGGAACCCACTAACATTGTATTTGTTTTGAGAGATGGGGAGGGAATTAATAGTGAGTTCCAGATTCGGATGGACCTTCTCAAGAGGATTCAGATAGGCCTCAAAAACTTGGTATTAGAAAAATAGTCCGTCGGACTAGAAATTTTTTATTTTATTTTTTACATGTTGGACATTTTTTTTAAACATTAATGTTTAATTTTTTGTATTTTTTGTTAAGTAAAAATTATTATTTTATTCGTTTTATTTTTTTTGAAATTTTTTTATTTTTTTATTTAAATTTTTTTACATATTGGGCATTTTTTTTTAAAACATTAATGTTCAATGTTTTTGTATTTTTTATTTGTTTTATATTTATTTTATATAAAAATAATTTAACAATCCCTACACTAACAACTATCATCAAAACAAACACAATTTTACTTTATCCCCTCCCTATGAATCCCTTCACTATGAATCCCCTCTATTCTACCTCTGAAAACAAACGGGACCTTTATGTTTTGGGTTATACAAATTTATCTTACTAGTTATATCAAATTTTATTAAAACTTATACATTTGTGACCTACTGAGAAGGTTACATTATAGGTAAAATAAATAAAATAATATATTATATGATAAAAGTGTAAGTATTGTTACAAAAGACATAAGTTTTCACAAAATGAGTAAATTTTTACAAAAAAAGTAAGTGATTTCACAAAAGACTTAAGTAATTTTACAAAAAGGTGTAAGTTTTCATAAAAGAGGTAAGTAATTTCACAAAAAGGAGTAAGTTTTCACAAAAGGCATAAGTAATTTAAAAAAAAAATGTAAGTAATTTCACAAAAAGACGTAAGTTTTCACAAAAAGGCGTAGGTTTTCACAAAAAGAGTAAGTAATTTCACAAAAAGGCGTAAATTTTCACAAAAAGATGTAAGTTTTCACAAAGAGAGTGAGTAATTTCACAAAAAGACGTAAGTTTTCAGAAAAGGCGTAAGTAATTTCACAAAAAGGTGTAAGTAATTTCACAAAAAGTGATAAGTTTTCACAAAAGGCGAAAGTAATTTTACAAAAAGGTATAAGTTTTCACAAAAAGAGTGAGTGATTTCACAAAAATGCGTAAGTTTTCACAAAAGGTGTAAGTAATTTCACAAAGAGGCATAAATTTTTACAAAAAGATGTAAGTTTTCACAAAGAGAGTAATTGATTTCACAAAAAGCGTAAGTAATTTTACAACAGGCATAAGTAATTTCGCAAAGAGGCATAAGCTTTCACAATTAGGTGTAAGTTTTCACAAAAGTGAGTGATTTCACAAAAAGGCGTAAATTTTCACAAAAGGCGTAAGTAATTTCACAAGGAGGCGTAAATTTTCAAAAAGAGAGTAATTGATTGCACAAATAGGCGTAAATAATTTCACAAAAGGCGTAAATAATTTCACAAAGAGGCATAAGTTTTCACAATAAGGGGTAAGTTTTCACAAAAGTGAGTGATTTCACAAAAAGGTGTAAATTTTTACAAAAGGCTTAAGTAATTTCAAAAAAAGGCGTAAATTTTCACAAAGAGAGTGAGTGATTTCACAAAAAGGCGTAAGTAATTTCACAAAGAGGCATAAGTTTTCACAAAAAGGCGTAAGTAATTTCACAAAGAGGCGCAAGTTTTCACAAAAGGTGTAGGTAATTTCACAAAGAGACGTAAGTTTTTCACAAAAAAGCGTAAGTTTTCACAAACAGGTGTAAGTAATTTTACAAAAAGTGTAAGTAATTTCACAAAGAGGCGGAAGTTTTCACAATAAGGCATAAGTTTTCACAAAAATGTGTAAGTTTTTACAAACAGACGTAAGTAATTTTACAAGAGGCGTAAGTTTTCACAATAAGGTGTAAGTTTTCACAAAAATGCAAAGAGTGAGAGATTTTGCAAAAATGCGTAAGTTTTCACAAAAGGTGTAACTATTTTCACAAGGAGGCATAAGTAATTTCACAAAGAGACGTAAGTTGTCACAAAAAGGACGTAAGTAATTTCACAAAAAGGTGTAAGTTTTCACAAAAGGCGTAACTATTTTCATAAGGAGGCGTAAATTTTAACAAAAGGCGTAAGTAATTTTACAAAGAGGCAGAAGTTTTTACAAAACGACGTAAGTAATTTCACAAAAAGGCGTAAGTTTTCACAATAAGGTATATGTTTTCACAAAATGCGTAAATTTGCACAAAAGGCGTAAGTAATTTGATAAAAAGGCGTAAATTTTCATAATAAGGTATATGTTTTCACAAAATGCGTAAGTTTCCACAAAAGACGTAAGCTTTCACAAAAAGAGTAAATGATTTCACTAAAAGGCGTAAGTTTTCACAAAAGAGTAAGTGATTTCACATAAAGGCGTAAGTTTTCAGAAAAGATGTAAGTAATTTCACAAAAAAGAGTAAATTTTCACCAAAGGCGTAAGTTTTTACTAAAAGGCGTAAGTTTTCAGAAAAAGAGTAAGTGAGGGGTTTCAGAAAAAGACTAAGTTTTCACAACAGAAAAAACGTAAATTTTCACAAAAAAAGGTAAAAAATTTCACAAGAAAACGTAAGTGAACATAAAAAGGTTTCCATGTCACCTAAGGTTCCATTTCTCTCCCAAATTCGGAACAACACCCAACATTGGTAGTATCTGTCTCCCCTCTAATCTCACCAACTCATTTCTATTGCCCACATACAATTTCGATCACTTATTCTCCCTCTAGCTCTCTCTATTTCTGTTTTGCTCTCCATCTCCACTCACACTCTTCGTGTCGGTCTCTATTTCGTCCCCTTACTTGTGCTCTTCGACGGCCAACTCACCATTGTCTCTGGTATTTTTCACTTTATCCTTTATCATCGCCATCCTTTTTTTTTTTTTTTTGTTGTGTTTTTTACTCTGGTATGTTACACTGTTATCATGAATATTTTGTTGTTATTAGTACAGTCAATATTTTTAGTGCTTTGAAACCCTAGGTACGATTACTTAAACAAAATGAAATGGGTAACAAATTGATATCAACATTTAGGAGTTCTATAAGTATATCACCATTTGGTTTCTCTATGGAAAACATGGGTGACAATTGATTCTGGAGGAATACGAGGTTCCACTTTTTCTGTGAATATCATGAAATTATGCATTTGATTCCGGAGGAATACAAGGTTCCTCTTCAACTTTTGGGAAATTATGCATTTGTCACTTGCTTGTAAGCTTCCTCCAAGCTTGAAATCCGAGTTTGGGATGAAGTTCTTCTATCCTTGGGTGTTTTCAGAGGTCTAGAGTTCCTGTGGGTAGAGTATTTTTAGAGCTAAGGCAAGAGAAAGGGAGAAGAAGTTGTTTAGGTCTCAAAAGTCTCACAAAAGCTTTCAATTTCTTAACCCCTTTCAAGAGAGAGAGAGAGAGAGAGAGAGAGAGAGAGAGGATCTATTTATAAAGCTAAAGGAGGTTTTGAAAACCTTTTAGGGTTTCATCTCTTCCCCTTCTATTGTTTCCACAAAAAATACACCAAGATTGAATTTTCAAAAATAAATATGTCACGCTTCAAAGTACGCATGCACAAGCTTCGTATACAGGTGCAATGATTGTGCACACGCACAAATATCATGCGCACTCATATCTAATGTGCACATGCACACTTTGTCTTGGTATATGTTCCATGCATGCATGCACAAGTGCGGGGTTCCATGCCCTTAGCTTGCTTGTGGTACAAGTAAGCCTGAATTGAGTTCTGATCAACGTTTTTGATAAAACTGGCCACTAATTTTGGAAAATACGTTTGATCAAAACACAATCGGGCTTATCTCTCTTTCCCAGGGTTAAAAGGTTAGTTTTTGGCTAAAAACGGGTTCAGGAGTAAAATGATCTTTTCGTAAAAAGTTGATTTTTTTTTGCTAAAACGGGTTTACACAACAACTCTGAACATCCTTAAACATTTTAAAGATAACTATTTCATCATCTAGAGGCTTGCAAGCGCTTGAAGTCTTAGGGTCACAGTAAGTGGACCCAAGAAGAAAAGACCTCAGTCTAGATAAGAAGGTCTACGAAAAAAAAGACCTCGAGCTAGGCAAGCATGTCCAATAAGTGAAAAACGCAACCTAATTAAGTAGATCCAAGAAGAAAAGGCCTTAACCTAGGTGTGTAGATTTGAGAGGAGAAGGCCTCAGCCTAGGTTAACATATTTGAGATGAAAAGAACTTGATCAAGGTAAGCAATTTTGAGATGATCAAAGCTTACCTAAGGTGAACAGAGTTGAGAAAAACAAAGCCTACTCGAGATTAGAAAATCTTGACGGCAAGGGATTATTGAGGCCTTGGATGTGGCTTGACAAAATTTGGAGCTCGGCTTTAATGACATCGATAACCTTAGCCAAGGGTTAGAATAAATCTATAGGAATGACCCTTGATCGAATGGAATGACCCCTAAGTGGGAAACGACCCCTGAGAGAGTTAACTTAGGTTTGCTGGAAAGGTAGAGTTGAACTAAGTTAAATTGATGTTCCAATGAGGAACTGTGATTTTAACTTAGGCTTGTAGAGAAAGCAAAGATAACTAAGTTAAAGTCATGTTCCAACTAGGAACTGTGCGTTTGACTTAGACTTGCTGAAAAAGTAGAGCTAAACTAAGTTAAAGTGATATTCCAATGAGGAACTATGCGTTTAACTTGGGCTTGCCGGGAAGTTAAAGCTGAACAAAGTTAAAGTAATATTCTAATGAAAAATTGTGCGTTTAACTTAGGCTTGCCGGGAAGGCAGAGCTGAACTAAGTAAAAGTGATGTTCTATTGAGAAACCATGCGAAGTTTAGTCAAGCTAAACAAGTGGGTAAAGGAAAAGTTGAGGCAACAAATACTAAGAATTCAGTGCAATTAAGGCAACAAAAGTTAGCCTTAAGTGTTAAAGTTTAGTCGATCTAGACATATGGTGGAAGTCATGAACTTCAGTCAAGGATGCTAAAGTCTAAATTGTGACTACTGATCTTGACAAAGTTGCTTAGGAGGTAGGCAGTTAGCTCCAATCGGTGCCACGTTGTCATAGAAGTTGGGATGATAGACTTAGGGTTTGGGAAGGAAAATGTTGAAGTTAAGTGTTTCTAAAGCTGATGAGTCATGATCTCGGTTGGAGGAACATCTTTTACCATGTTGCTTAGCCGACATGGTAGAAAATCGGATAGTGTAGGTCCCATCACCTCAATATCGTTGAGGTAATAGGACCTATGGGCAGTTGTGGGGACATAATTTATGAGTTTCCACATGGCCTAGATTGTTAGCCGAGGTTACACGTAGGTAACGATGATTGGCCGAGGTGTGATGTGATCACATCGGAATCTAAGATATTCAGAGAACGGCTAGAGTCCTAAATGATGACAGACTCCTAGGTTGGATGAATTAGGACTCTTGTGAGAGGTGTAACCTAATCCAATTAGGAGAGATGGGAGGGGGGGTGGTATGTGATTTTATATGTTGTAGCTTGTGAGTTACTGTTGAAACTTTAAAAAATAATCTAGTATGATAACAAAACAAGAAAAGGAGCTTACCTTAATTTAAGTATGTTTTAATTTTGAAATCTTAGTTTTGAAGTAATATAAACTTAGTTTTTTCATATAGTGCTTTATGATTGATAGGTTGTAACTTAGTGTATGTGATTATAGGTAACAAAACAAGAAAAATAGCTTACCTTAATTTAAATATGTTTTAATTTTGAAATCTTAGTTTGCAAATAATATAAATTTAGTTTTGTCTTATATTGCTTTATGATTGATAGATTGTAATTTAGTGTATGTGATTGCATAATATATAATAAAACACCATAAATTAATCCAAGGGTGGAGAATCTTCATAAAGTTTTTCCTGATATTTCTTTTATGAAACCTAACATTACTCTTATAATTTTAGCACAAAAAAAATACATATTAACATTCTTAATTTTAGAAAATAAAAACACATAATTTATAGCACAAATCATTATCAAAAATCTTTAATTTTTATTTGAGAGAAAAATATTAGAGAGATGGTATTACTTATAAACGATGTGTTTTGAATGAAAATTAGTAGGTGGTCTTAGAGTACTATGGGATGGTGCTCTTGGCATGAGAAACAAAATTTATACTAAGATAGTGTTTGGTTTACTAGAATGAAATGAAATAAAAATGAAACCTAACATCAAAATATTTATTCCTATGTTTGGTTAAACTAAAAAAATAATATATTACAAATGGAATCATCTTTTACTATTTTAATGAAATAGTCATTTCATAAGAAAGCCTAAAAATCACATACTACAATAAAATTGAATTTTTACAACTTGCAATGCATGTCGTAAAAACTTTTTCACATATGCACACAAATGTCTTTACAAGACATGTTGTGGAAAGCTAACTATCGTTTACGGCATACATGTAATGTTGTAAAAAAATATAAATAAATATATATATATAACATACTTTGTATGATGCATATAATCTTTTAAGATATTTTTTTGCATGTCATAAATTATTATACTTTTCACGGTATAATTTTGCACACCGTAAAAGGTTAATTTTAATATATTTATAACATACTTCGTATGCCGTATATAATCTTTTACGACATTTTTTTGCATGCCATAAATTATTACACTTTTCATAGCATAATTTTGCATGCTGTAAAAGGTTATTTTTAGGAGTTAATTACCTAAAAGTCCTATCTACATATTTGGTGGTAGCTTAGGTCCTATCAAAAAGTTTTTGAACCAATAAGTCCCATTTAGAGGTAAAAAGACGTTTTGCCCATTTAATCCCAAAACTGAGAATGTTCTCAATTCCAAAACTAATAATGTTCTCAATTTATAATTATCAAAACCAAGAAATTTCTCAATTTTTTTCTAGTATGAACTGAGACTATTATCAAAACTAAGAAATTTATAATTATCAATTTTGAGAAATTTATCAATTTTTTTTTTATGATTAAAATTGAGAATATTATAAACTGAGAAGCTTCTCAATTTCAAAAAATGACTATGATTGGGTTGATTCGAACTTCATCATGAGTCTTGGAGTTGAGATTTTGCACATTTCGAACCATAGTTGTTGGTTAGAACTTGAAATCGAGCATCATGAATGCAGATCTAGAACAAAAATCGAATTTCGTGAGTTCAAATCTAAAGAGAAATTGAACTTCGCAAACTTAGATTTGAGGGAAAATCGATTTTGTTACATCAAATCAACTTCAACCTGAAGTCCTAGTTGCGATCCGAACATGACTATGAAAGCCTAGATGAGATCTGAACTTGATTCGAAGGTCTTGGGTGAGATTCGAATACCAAATCTGGAAGCAGTGTGACTCTTGAGTTGTGAAGGTCTTGGGTGAGGTCGAAAACTCGATTGGAATACCAGATCTGGGAGCAAAGTGATTCTTGAGTTGCGATTTCAATTCAATTGTTCTTTCCAAGGTCTGTTGAATGTTGCAATCTGACCATCGCAACCCATGCAAGCCCATCACAAACACAAGTTAACTTAGCACCACCTGTTTCGCTTCGCGTTGCTGTTTCGCACTAATGTCAACTTTGCAACATGATTTCGATCAAGATTCGACTTGAATCATCTCAATTTCATTTCACGACCCTTGGCATAATCGCGATTTGCGATCTTATTGCTCAGTGTTCTGGTTGTTCCTAGTTCTTGAAGACCAGGGTTATAAGGGTGGCCGAAATAGAGGGTCGGTTGCAAATATGGGTGAAGATACTATGATGATTATCTCACATGGAAGGAGGAAAATGATGTAAGTTTGTTGGAAGGGTAAATTGGTCTATTAAAAATTAATGGGACCTGAAGGAGAAAATAATTTTATATAGGACTTAGTAGATTATAAGTTCACAAAATGGGACTTGTATGCAAATGGCCCTATTTTTAATATATTTATGATAGACCATGTATGCTGTATATAATCTTTTATAACATTCTTTTGCATGTCATAAATCATTACACTTTTAACAGCGTAATTTTATATACCGTAAAATGTTATTTTTAATATATATACATTCATTACATTGTTTCAATATCTCATAACATATTTTACCAGTTTACATCATTACAAAATCATTTTTTACTCCATACAATATCAAACAATATTACCACAAAAAAAAAAAAAAACTATTAATTGAACCAAATCAAACCAAAATTCCAAATTTACATAAATATCAACCAAATTCATATTCACTACTCATCTAAAACCAATAAATAATTTGACAATAGCATCATTTTAACATTCAAATACAAAAAAACTTAACAAAAATGTGTAAACCACAAGCCAACAACTTCTAGAAATCAAAGAAAACTGCTGACATGGAGATTAAGAAGAAAAAAATTGGATACATAGAATTGTAAAAAAAAAAAAAAAAAAAAAGGAAAAAAGGAAATGCTTCCAAACACAATGATCTTAAGATGGGAGTCAAATCTTCCTTTAGTGTCACCATAGTATGGCCCAATCATGATCTCAAATCTATAACTTTCAGTTGGGGGATCATTTATAGTGACCATGGAAATGTTTGGAAACTCGCTGGCCTGGTCAAGTGATTATTCCTTTGGCTGGGGTCCAAATTAATCACTAGCAACAACAAATATATTTTCATCTTATTAACTTACTAAGAAGATCAATAGAAGGAAATAATGATAAGGAAGAGATGCATAACTACTCTAACTATTTCAAACATTGCAAAACAAATCAGGGCCAGACATCTATATGATACATGACAAAATGCAAATAATAAGTTAATGGATCAACTCTTAAGTCTATTTTAGTATTCTTTTAACTTTCAAGCCCAACTCACCAAAATAGCTTTACCAAAGTCTTAAAGAAAACAATTATTCAAATATAGCAAATTACAAAAAGCATAAGTTAGTGTATGGATAATTTGAGGCACCGAATAAGGTCTTTAAAACACTTGATCCTCAAACTATTATGTGACTAAGTAAATCTGTACTTATAACTGTTGCTTCACACAACAAACACCAGCAAAATCACACCATTCATACCAGATTACTTCCATACAATTATATAAGTTGAAAAATATGGTTGATCAAATAGACTTTACAAGAAATAGCATAAGCAAAGTGGATAGATTTTCAAATTGGTAACCAAGTTGTGTAACTCATGAAACAAATAATTTTGAGATGTGCACAAATTTCAGAAGTTGCCCTGTTAAGGCCTACCATAATGTATGCATCATCTATGTCTAGAGGTAATCTAATTAATTGCAAGGGAAATCGAAAAAAAGTTTTATTATCGGATTAATGAATCTCTCAGCAAAAATAATCCAAATAAACTTTTTCGGATTTGAGAATAGAAGTTCTAGAACCAACCAGAACATCTGATAAACCTTCAATTTCAATAACAATTGAACTATGTTTTTAATCCCATCTATTATTCAATTCCATTTTACACCTATAATTTTGAATCTAAACAGTAGTAATCAAATGAAGAATTAATGAAACACTAGCTTCAATTGCTTTGTATCTGTGAATCAAAAGCAATAACTATAGATTCATATTAGACGTGTTCGACTAAATTTCCTAAAATATACGCATAAATAAATCAATTAATAAAATAGGTTCCTAATTTTGAAGTAGAATACCAAAATTCAAAACAAAAATTTAGATATACACACAAAGTTACATATATTATACACAGACATATAAAACAATTATAATACTATGGATAAGTGAACTAATTTGCAATTAGTTTCCCATTTTCAATTTATTTGACTTTCCATAGAAGTTGTTTCCAATTTTATTTGGAGTCAACTGCTAGATATCAATTTCCTACACAAATTATACGAGGCTCAGATTACACTAAGCTGAGAAAAATTTCAGAATCCTAGAATTGTGCATAGATCATTATTAGAAAACATCAATACACACCAATATAATCAAAAGCTAAATTAAAACAGGGCAATGAATCAAATGGAGTATAAGTGGTTTGTCCATTCTGTCCTAATTACTTGTCAATGATGAGTTGCTATGTCTAATTCATTAGATTTTTCACTACACTAATGGTTTAGAGTACCCACATAAATAATTCCATATGATACTCCCAGAGTATCAAATAATTACCTGTTGTAAAAAAAGGAAAAAATTCCCAGCTAAAGAGTATTGGAAAATAATGATTTTTCGGCAACTTTAATTCGAAATTAAAGTGGGACCAAACCGCCGGTTGAGGTGGGTCTGAGTGGTTTTGTATTCTCTCAAGTGAGAAAATTACAATACAAAAATAATGAGCCAAAACCATTGAGTTGTGAATGAGAATTGTCTCATAAAGTAGGCATCAATAAAGTTTGGCTTCGATTTGGACTTAGTTTTAGCTTGGACTGAGCCTAGACTTGTGTTTGTGCTTGTGCATGTGTTGGGTTTGGTCTTTGACTTTGGCTTAATCTTAAGTTTGGGTTAAGCTATGTTTTGTTGGGCTTAGCTTGTGCATGTGTTTGAGAATTGGGTTTGGATCGGGTTATGTAACAACCTGAAATGTTTCAACATGAACTATTCATACTAATGAACATTCACTAATCAATGACAATAATCCTTCCAACATCACATGAATAATAAATGGGTTAAATACAAAAGTTTCACCTCTGATATACATTCAACGAATTAAAAGAACACGTGAATCTATAACATGTGAAGCATCTAGTCTCAACACAAATAAAATGCCCTTAAGGGCTTACATCTTCTAAGGCAATAGCCCGGTTACACAAAATGGTCTCTCGGACCCATACACATTAACCCTTGGCTTACAAAAAGATTACAACAAATGGAAAAGCAAGACTACGCTTCACCAAAACATATCCACGCCCTTAGCTTGGCGAGACCACCACATCTTAATCTGCACCAAATCCCATAGGGGTGAGCATAAAGCCCAGTAGAGAATTCCTTAACAAAGTATATACATTTATGTAATATACCTAATATTAAATGCAAATGCAATGCCGTGCAATGCCATTTCAAATAATCACATGCCAAGCTTTTCTTGAAGATCATCGTGCTTCATTAACAAAGTTTCAATCTCATCAATTTCCAAACATCCAGTTTTAAACATAAGGGGCGGTAAATACGACACTGATAATCCCTAGGCTGGTGTCTGCAAGTAGACTCTACGAGTACTACCAAAGTGTCATTTTTATCGGTATTAACCGGAAGGCTCGACACCTATCCGCGCGGTTTTCTGGTCTTTCACCATGGACACTCAGGCCAACTTATCAAATTCATTTACACCCCCTAATTGGACTTACCACCGTATTTGCCCCGTAACACAACTCGTAGTTCTCATCACAACATCATTTTGTTTCATGAATTAAATATTTTGAATCGAAATTTACAATGCAAACGTAATAATTGAATGAATATGCAATGTCATGATCTTTCCACATTTTTAACCACAATGATTCATTCTCGATGAAGTTTCAAGTTTCTTTTCAAAAACAATTTCATGATATGCATAACTTAAGTAATGCCAATACAATACTTACCCACATAACTACATGTCTTTCTACATGGTCCATAACTACTGCCAACCTTCCACAGAGGTTCAAGGTTTACATTTTTCCCTTTTCCATGTCATTCCATCAATAGCCAAGCAATCATTATCAAATACCATGTACAACAATAAAACCACATTTCACACTCTTCCAACAATTTAACCATTTCAAACCACAACAATGTAGAAACATCACCTCCATTTTTCCAAAGTCTTTCATATGATAAGAATTCCTTAATCAATGTAAATATGTATATATATATATATGTATTCATTTGCATACCATCTCACCTTTCTCATTCTCTTCATATAATATGGTTCACAACAAGGCCTCCATAAATACGTATATAAATGTATGTATATATACCTATATATGTATCAATATGAACCTCCACCTCCTTTCATTTAAGAAAACCCCCAAACTTCTAGGTTTTCACAAAAAAGCTAACATCACCCACCTTTTTGTAAAACCCCATTTTACTCCTTATTCTTAACCCAAGTTTGTTCAAAAGTCAAGAACTCGTGTATATAAGAAAACAAGATAGAGTTTATTCCACTAAATCATCAGTTTCTTGAGCCACCAAAACCCATTTTCGAAATAATAGTGGATGCTCACAAAATCAACACAAACTTTACATAAACATATATATAACTCAAAGGAAAACCCTACCTCAAGCTTGATAGAGAGAGAGAAGATGAAACCCTAGCTTTGATGAAAGATTCTTCAACTTTCCACAACACCAAGAGGAGTTCAAGCTTGATCTTCAAGATTTAGAGAGAGAGATGACGATGTAGACCCAAGATTTGCAAGAATCAAAGTGTTTTGGGTGTTTGATGATGTTTTCTAAAGAGAATAAGGAGATAAATAAGGTTTAGAGTGAGAAAGAGATATATTAAAATGAGATACAAACAGCCCAAAAGAGGAGAAAAAACAGAGCCACGGATTTGCCCAAACTGCTGCACGTGCGGCACCTTTCTCCGCACGTGCGGAGCGTCCTTCCCGCACGTGCGACCCTCACCTTCGCACGTGCGGTGGTCCTGCCGTACCTCAGCCCGCACCTACCTTTTAGGCAGTGTGCAACTCCCCAAAACTCCCCTCTCCCTGCATGTGTGGCCCAACCCCAAGACGTCCAATCGGCAACCCGTAATCCAGCATCCCGCTTCCCGCACTCAGACTGTGGACTGTCATAGATAATGTCTCAATGGGACCACATAGTTAAATGTGGTGTTATCATTTATAAGAAGCCTACAATTTAAGTGATTCAATTTAGTTAATAGGCTTAAGGGTATATGTGTTATGGACCTAATGTGTAGATACTAGTTGTATAATTTCTATTTCTATGAGGGGCAAAAATAGAAATTAAAACATATTGGTTAAAGTTGGTTTTCATTCCTTTTGAACTTCCATAACCTTTCAGTTTTGAAAACCAATAAATAGAAATTAAAACCAATAATGGTTAAAGTTGGTTTTCATTCCTTTTGAACTTTCACAACCTTTCAGTTTTGAAAACCAATTACAACCTTTAAAAGGTTATGGTCCCTATTCCTTCCCAAGTGGAAAAAAAAAAGAACACTGGCATTTTTCTAAATCCTCTCAAGGAGAAACATAAGGCACCAAAGGGGAAAGGACTAGAAGGCAATAACATAATCAATAACAAAGAGTTTATTGATAACCACGCTTCCGTTTAACCGTTCATCAATGGATTCAGGTATGTCATTTTGTCTTGATTTCTTGATAATACACATGGTAAATAATCCGAAGTGTAAGGTTTATATTATGAAATTTATGTTTACAATTGGTATCAGAGCCTGCATATCATGTGTTTTATCAGAATTGATATGCTTTATTCATTCTATTTAGTTTCCTGGAATCAGATTCTGAATTTTCTTATGGATGTAAATTCTGTTTTTTCGTATTTTGTTCTATGAAAATGGCAATCTGTTTTCTGGAATTGTAAAATGATTCGGTGGGCAGTTTTTTTTTTCTTCTCTCAAATGGATGAACATCATGTATTTATATATATATATAGATATATCTTGCGATTTGATCGGTTTAATTTTGAACATCATAAAAAAAAAAACTATTTGTTTTTGGACTCGTCAATTCTATTTATATATGTATGTATATAATTGGGATTGCTGCAGATTATATAATATATACGGGGTCACAAATTTAGAAATCTTTAAATTTAATGTAATTTCATACAACGTCTACAGAAATTTAATTTTCTAACATTCTCAATATAAGTCAATTCAAACAAGATGTCACAAAAGTGATCTCTCTTGTCTAGATTGTTTTATATGGAATGTTTTGATGTTCATGTCTGTGTATCTCATGCGGGTATTTATCGGTTCAAAGACATGATTAAGACTTGGCAGAATTACACACACATTTTGTGGTGATAAACATGTGCCAATTGTCAAGAAAACCTAATGTGAATAATAAATCCATCAAAAGATAGATTTGTTATTTGACATAACTTATTGCCAATGTTTGATCATTACAACAAGAATACCACTTACAGTTAATATCACTACCCAAAGACTTGGTATTAATGTTGTGCTAGGTATCTTGAGATGTTGTCATTAAATTAATTTATTTAGAGATTATTTGCGGAATTTTGTCACTTGGTTGCGTATTTTGGAAGGCACTGAAAGACCACTTAAGTTATATTGTGACAATAAGTCTGCAGTTTTATATTCCAATAACAACAGGAGCTCGACAAAATCAAAGCATATTGATATCAAGTTCCTAGTTGTAAAAGAAAAAAGTCGAGTGGATGATTTCCATAGAGCACATTGGGACAAACTCCATGATAGCGGATCCACTTACGAAGGGACTACCACACAAAGTCTTTCATGAGCACCTTTGCTTCTTGGGTGTTGTTCTATTTGAGAACATTCTGGTTTAGTGGGAGTTTGTATTTATATTACTGCTTTATGTCAGCTTTGAGTTTTATCTATGTAATTAGATTAATTTCTGCAGAAATGAAATATTCAGTTTATTACGCTCTGTTACGTATTGTGCAGTATTGATCTCAATAAAGTTAAGTAGGACTAGTTGGAAATAGGCATGTATGGATCACATCACATGTAATTTCTATGCTACGCATCCATGATTGATCTATGTCATTTAGCTGTATTAGTATACGTGACCATTGGTGGGTCGAGTTACGATTGATGTAACGAAGACCGCTTTGATCCTATATTAATATAGTTAATGGACAAGATTGTTTGGATACCCTCAAGTTATGATAACAAATTTCTGAGCTCACTAAAGTTAAGCACATTTTTCAGGATACATATGTGGTCCAGTGGGAGATTGTTAGATAATGTCTCAATGGGACCACATAATTAAATGTGGTGTTATCATTTATAAGAAGCCTACAATTTAAGTGATTCAATTTAGTTAATAGGCTTAAGGGTATATGTGTTATGGACCTAATGTGTAGATACTAGTTGTATAATTTCTATTTCTATGAGGGGCAGAAATAGAAATTAAAACAGTTAAAGTTGGTTTTCATTTCTTTTGAACTTCCACAACCTTTCAGTTTTGAAAACCAATAAATAGAAATTAAAATCAATAATGGTTAAAGTTGGTTTTCATTTCTTTTGAACTTCCACAACCTTTCAGTTTTGAAAACCAATTACAACCTTTAAAAGGTTATGGTCCCTATTCCTTCCCAAGTGGAAAAAAAAAAGAACACTGCCATTTTTCTAAATCCTCTCAAGGAGAAACATAAGGCACCAAAGGGGAAAAGACTAGAAGGCAATAACATAATCAATAACAAAGAGTTTATTGATAATCACGCTTCCGTTTAACCGTTCATCAATGGATTTAGGTATGTCATTTTGTCTTGATTTCTTGATAATACACATGGTAAATGATCCGAAGTGTAAGGTTTATGTTCTGAAATTTATGTTTACACTGACCTCGCACTCTCCAGAACAAGTGAAATTCAACACCGAACAAAAAAAGAGCAAGAACTTTATTTAGAAAATTATTTTCGGACGTTTCAAGCCCAATGAAAAAGAAAGAAAATAAAAGAAAGGTGGAGTGAAGGAAGGAAGAAGAGGAGAAAAGAAAGAGAAGAAAGACCTGGTCGTCACAGGTTATGACCCAACATTAGTATCTATTTTGTAACCCATCTAGTTGGTTTATTCAAACATCATTATATACATATTTATTTGTATATATGAAGCACATGGGAGGTTTAGACCTTTGTAACTCTCATCTTTTGATGATGGAATTGATGACCATATTAGTGGCCATAAGTTCAACCTTTGTAACTCTAGCCCTAATGGCTAGAGTTGATGGCCTTGGTTAATGGAATTTGATGGCCCTATTAATGTACAGCCTTCATGGCTAGGGATTCCCCTACTTGTATAAATAGAGGTCGTTCCCCTCCAACTTAGAAAAAGAATTTTAAAGAGATTTTTGATAAAAAATGGAGATGGTGTTTTGAAATAAAAAGTTGGAGATGATTTTTTACACCAAAGAAAATTTTTCCTATCTTCTTTTGTTAGCATCTTCTTTGGTTCTTGTTAGAGAGAGTGTAACCATTGTCAAGTTCGTCGAAACTATTCGGAAGGTGCTTTTGCATTAGCTGGTTTCGATCGTCGTATCCTGGGAGACAGACACTGGCGTACCTCCAGCACCCACCGGGAGGCGGTAAATCTGTTTTAAGAAAACTGTGGTATTACACAGGCTTCGGTTTGTGTCCTTTATCTTTTGTTCTTCAATGTTTTAAATTTAAATAATTTCTCATATATTATTTTATATGTCAATTTGAATCTATCTTGTAATATGTTCAATAGTGTAATTTGGTTCATTCTTGTGTTTTTTTTTAGTTCTATAGTTTATTGTATATTTCATTCTTTAATAATAAAATAATAATAATAATAATTGTTTTGTCATTTCTATTTAATTTATTTTATATATTTTTCTTGTATTTTTATGAAAAAATACCAACAATCTTAAAATAGATTCATTATAAATAGTTTTGATAAAACAATTTAGTTTTTGTTATAATTTTATTCTAGTGACTCTTAGAATTAAAATTATTTTAATTGCCTAGAGTTATTGGAATTTGAGTTGTTTGTTTCAAGTAATTTATTCATGCAATTTATTTTATGTTAATTAGTTGTTATTACATGAGTAATTTGATTGTTAGTGCATGATTTACTAAGTACTAATAAGATAAAATAATAATTTTATTTCTTAAGATTCTTACTAATTTATTTGATTTGTTTGTTATTTGTTTTCTTTTATAGCTAACTTTCTCTACAGATTTACCTAAACGTGAAAGGAGGACATATAATACGAACAAATAAAACAAATTGGAATTAGTAAATGAGACTACTAATTTTTGTTTTGAACAAGATAACCTAAGCATGGATGAGAATTTTGGATCTTCAGATTTTTGGACATATTTGTGAATTTAATTATTTTCTTTATAGTTCAGGTTAATTTCAGATTTATTTCGTATGTTGTTTTGAAAGTTTGGTAACAATTTCGATTTAATTTGATTAATTAAATTCTAGAAAAAACAAAGAGTTGGATTTTTTTTTGGTTGAGAATTTTAAGAGATTCGACTAGTCGAGAGGTTTTCAATGGTATAAAAATTTCCAAACAGGTTTGTTTTGGGAGAAAATTTAGCAAAACAGTTTTGGTTTTTCTAATATAATATTTATGTTACATTATAACGTGGATGGGTTCTAAGAGAGTACTAATGCATGGTGGAATATTTTGCATTATAATGTCTTTACTTTGTATTCATTCTATTAATTAATTGTTGTATTGGTTATGGGCTTTCCATGTCTTGATGTGTATAATCAAGTGAATTACTCCAAAAATTATTGTGTATTGTTGAAATTTAAGTCTATTGTTTATAAGATTATTTGCTCATAATTAGATGGTTGGAATGCCAATATCATGACCATAATAGTCTTATATACGTAATTATTTCATAGCTATGAATCTCATGACATTTTTATAATTGCAATACATCTATAGCTGCTTGAATTACATAATGTGAGTAATAGTTTAAATTACTTATGTAATATGCATTTTATGAGTTATTGGTTTATTTATTCATTTTCTATCCAAGTGTGTATATAAGCAGTGAGCATGGAGGTTTAGCGGCCACATGGATAAAGTTTTGTACACATTCCCTTTGCATGGAATACGTCTCTGAGTTTATTTTTTGTATTGTATTTTATACAAAGATAAGTTGGCAATCCAAAAAGATGGTTTTAAGTGGAGAAGTGTGTTCTTGGCTAAACAGACCATTTCAGACGCAGCCATGAACTTTGATTTTGCAGATTTCGATAATTTGTAATTGTAACAGTTGCATTTCCTAGTGGTTTTAATATCTAATTTATAATAGTTTCACCATAGTGAAAGGAAAGGCGGAATGAGATAAATTATAAACTTTCAGGTTTAGAGAAAATCTTTAGGATTAACTTTATTATTTCCAAAGCGTTTTGGTTTTCTATAATGGAAACCAAAGTTTAGCCTTGGCTAAAGAGTATTTCTGATTTGTTTAGAAATGGAAAATAAGATGAATTTGGTTTCAAACCTTTGTGATTAGAAGAAGTCTTTAGGTTTAATCTTTTTATTCCAAAGTGGTAGGAAACCAAGTTTTGAGAAAGTCTTTGATTATAATTTGATTATTTCCAAAGTGTTTTGTTTTGGCAAAAAAAACCAACTTTTAGCATTAGCTAAAATATTTCTGATTTTTGTTCAGAAATAACGGGCTTAGTTTTGGGAGTGCCGGTTAACTTTTATGAGTGGTGTAATTTTGATATAGCAAATTTTAATTGCTTATAAGTTTTGTAAACTTGGTTTGTTTTAACCAAGTTTATCCCCTGAAAAACTTAATTCTAACTTTGTTTCACATGGACTAGGAGTCAACATGCTCTTGAAAGTTTTGTCTAAAGTTAACTGGGTCTTAAATGGGACCGATGTGACGCCTCCAGTCTTCCTGAAAACTTTCGTGACCATGTCCGATTCTAGAGTAAGTGGTGAGATCAATTTTGAATTAAATTTTAGACTTTGGGATTTTTTAATATTAAGTTTAGTTTCTGGAAAAACAGAATAGTGAAATTTTGTTGTGGTTTTTCAGAAATGGCTTCAAGAGGTGACAACAGGAAATGTTGTTCCACCTGATAACCTTAAACCTTGCGAGGTTCTTAAAGGAAGATCAAGAAAGATCACGTGTGATTAAAGGAAATCATAAGATTGCATGATGATATCTCTAAATTTATCAGAGGCAATTAGTATGTTATCCTTGTGTCAATTATAGCATGTATGATTACTATGTGACTTTGCTTGAAGAGCAAAGATGAGACAACCCGTTAGAGTGGGTGAATGTATTTTTTGAATTTTTATAATTTTGAATATATTCTTGAATTGGTGGCTCCTAGTGAGTGCAACATCACTGATCACAGAGATAGAAAACTGGTGGTTCTTAGGAGGTGTTGGACTGGCTACACAATTATGAGATTGTGGTTCCTAGTAGTAAATAGATTACTGATCATATGTTAAGACATGATGGTTTCTAGTAGTAAAATAGTTTACTGATCATATGTCAAGACATGATGATTCCTAGTAATGAAATCGTCTACTGATCATATGTCAAAACATTGTGAATCCTAGTAGTAGAATGTCTACTGGTCACATGCTAAGAAATTAGTGATTCCTAGTGACAAGACTACTGGCTATGTTATGAAGTTCCAAATAATAGACTATTGAACACTAGATCTATGTTTCCTAATAGTAAGGCTATTGGCTTCAGAGTGACAGGTTGGACCAAATTTGTTTGGTGCCTTGAATTCGTCTGGGAATGTGTTTTCTATGATATGATTATGAGAGTCTTATAATCATTGTGACACAAAAAATTATTTAAAGACCCTGTATGAATTTTTAGAAAGGCTAAAAGCCTTTGTATAAATTCTACAAATGTGGGGGTGTCATGCAAAAGGTGGCAGTACCTAAACCCAAGTGGGTAGTATAGCCTTAAAATCGGTTGACTTTGTATTCAACGGTTATGCACAATATAATAATGCATATCGGTTTTTTGTGTGGACAAATGTGATATTCAAATTTACACAAGAATGCCATCATGGAATTAAAGAAATGGTTTCATGAGAAAAAAAGATGAGCCTCGAAAATGTTAAAAGACTAGGACTTTAAAGTTCTTTTGTCTAATCTTCTTAAACCTATATGGTTGCTAGTGAGGCTAAAAACTTCTTTGAAGTTGTGATTTCTCTAGCAATAAGTTATTAATTTAACTTTATCTTGCACAGGTAGTAAGCCTTGGGATGCAAGTGAATGAAAGCCAATGAGGTTGGCTTGTTATCAAAGGATACTAGTGAAGAGAAGACATGAATTACTTTGATATATGATCACCAGTTATGGTGAGTGTGATTTCAATTGTGCGAAGCCTAGAGATACATCAAGAGAGATGTTTAGATAGCTTTCCTATATGAAGATTTAGTTGAATAAATCTTTATGGAACAACCTAAAGGGGTTTTTAGCTCCAGGACAATGTGGGAAAGTCTGTAAGCTTGAGAAATCATTATATTATTTGAAATAAGCACCGGCATAAGAAATTTGACTACACTATGTTGTCAAGTGGGTTTTAAATAAACATGTATTGACAAATGTGTGGATGTCAAAGATACTGACAAAATAGATATGTCATTTTGTGTATGTATGATTGGTAATTATGAGAAGATGTTTAGAATTACCAAGAACTTGTTAAGCTCTAAGTTTGACATGAAAGATATGGCCTTGCAGATGTGATTCTGGGTATGAAGATTACTAGAACATCTGGTAGTATTATACTTTCTCAGTCTCATTATGTTGATAAAATACTTGAGAAATTTAGTAAATCAGATATAAGTGTGTTGAGGATACCGGTGGACTTGAGTCCACATTTGGCCGAGAATAATAGTGAGAGTGTATTTTAACTAGAATATTCTTAGGTCATTAGAAGTTTAAAATATTTGATGAGGTGTACAAGACCATGTATAGCCTACTCAGTAAACATGCTAAGTAAATACATGAGTAATCCCGATGCCTATCTTTAGAGGGCGTTTGTGCGAGTACTAAGGTATTTACACTACACCCGAGATTATGGATTGCATAACACTTGATATCCAGTTGTACTAGAAAGGTACAAAGGCGCCTTCTGGATATCTGATGCAAAGACTACATATTCATTAGTGGATATGTTTTCTCTAAATTGGAGGTGCAACCGTGTCTTGGAGATCCTCCAAGCAAATGTATATGTCATGACCTGAACCCGCCCCTATGGGTTAAGGACATAACCGGCCAGTAATCCTGAGATTACCTACGGCCTCAAACCAAAACAAACGTAACTCGTCAAAGTATAGGGGCCAATGGAAGCAAAAATTTTAAACTTTGTCCATAGAGCCGTGCTTATATGCACATCAAAACAAACCATACATAGGCACATTAATAACTCACAACAAAAACATAGTACCAAAAAGTTCTGCACAACAGGATCATTCGAGTCTTAGTCAACCCATCTCGACTATATACAGATATACACAAAGTCCTCGCCCACATGACAAAATATAATACATAACCAAATGGCAAAGACGGGTCTCGTACGTGAGACACAAGGGCTAACTCTCCAAAACCTTTGTTGTTCCTGACAGACTTCACAGGGGCTGGGTTTGGACTTCTCTTGGCTCACCTACAAACACATGAATGAGTGTGAGCGATAGCCCAGTGAATAATATCAAATACAGAAGTTATACAAACGATATATAGAACAACATGCTCCAAACGGCCTTGGGCGCAATTCATATTTCTATTTAACATATATATACATAATTTAGGTCAAGTGACCGTGGTTCCAAACATACTGGCCTTTGGCCCATTTCTCTTTCCATAACAAACTGGCCCTTGGCCCATTCAGACTTTCGTTCATGTCAAAACGGCCTCTGGCCCATTCATTCATGTCAAAACGGCATCTGGCCCATTCATTCTATTATTCAGATTGAACTGTTATTCGTGTCAAACTATTACTTACATCAAACTATCATTCGTGTCAAACCATTATTTATGTCAAACTATCATTCGTGTCAAACTGGCCTTTGGCCCACTCAAGTGACAAACTGGCCTTTGGCCCATTCATTCATGTCAAAACGGCCTTTGGCCCATTCATTTGTGTCAAAACGGCCTTCGGCCCACTCAATCATGTTGAAACGACCTTCGGTCCATTTATTCATGCCAAAATGACCTTTGGTCCATTCATTTATGCCAAAACGACCTTCGGTCCATTCATTTATGTCAAAACGACCTTCGGTCCATTCATTTATGCCAAAACGACCTTTGGTCCATTCATTTATGCCAAAACGACCTTCGGTCCATTCATTTATATCAAACTGGCTTATAGGCCTTTCATATCAAATTGTGTCCACCATTCAAATTAATGAACTTTACAAAACTTACATAGAAGTAGCCATTGGACAATAACATATGTCAGATATTACTCACAGTGATCGGTTGGTTGAATTGCCTTGGAGCTTGACCCTACATATCACGTAACACATATGGTTCACAAATAATTCAATCCGTTCTTTAATTCACATATTCCTCTTTAGGCTTTATTCTTATTTCTTTAATTCAATTACAATGCTCAATGTATGCCTAAGAGTGCTTAAAAGTGAAAGGGAACGGAAAAACAGAACACAGAATACATTTTCAAAATTTCAGAAAACAGGGTCCTCGCTCGAGCGGACCCTTAAGGCCTGCAAAAGTACTGGTTGCATGAAAAATACGCTCGAGCGTTAAATAGAGCGCTTGAGCGGAAGGCCTGTCTACAAAGCTCCCCCGCTCGAGTGTGAAATACCCAGCTCGAGCGGACACCAAGTCTGCAAAAAGTATTGGGAGCACGTATTTCCCGCTTGAGCGACACTTCCCCCCTCGAGCGGACATCAAAATTCTGGGTTTCCCAGATTGTGTTCTTGAACTCCAATTCGACCTTCAAGCCAACATTTCTTGCATGCAATGGCTCAAATCTCAAATATAATTATACTAATATGGTATAAACCCCAAATTACAACCCAATGAAGCTTAATTTCATAAATAAATCACATGCATGCCCCAATCTCCCATCAAACTCATTCTAACATAACAAATTTATGCATTCAAGTTCATATTCTCATGAATTGTACATGCATGTGCTATACAACCCTTACTCTTAACTTAGATGATGAAAAGGTAATCAAAACATGAGCTTCAACTTCAAATTCACAAGGATCATACCCTTTGAGCTCAAACATGCAATATTCAAAGCAATTACACACATGCATGCACATATGGGTCTTCATTACAACAAATTCAACTCAATTTCCTTATGATCAAACTAATCCATGTTCTTGACCCTCTTTCAAACTTGAATTCACAAGATGATAACTAAAAATACATAAATTACTCACCAAGGAGCTTAATCTTCCAAACTCTAGTCAATTCTTGGACTTAATCTTCAAGATTTCCAAGCCTTGAGCCAAGCTACACAATTCTCTCTCTCTCTCTCTCAGGCCGACCCTCTCCTTTCTTTCTTGAGTTAGCATCAGCCAAAATGATATATAGAAGAGGAATTGATTATAATAAGGCCCCTATTTAGCCCCATTCAACACATTATTTCATTATAAACAATTGGGCACTTAATTCATTAATTTAATCAATCTAATTTGATCTAAATCAATTTCCAATTAAATTTCACCATAGATTCTAAAAATTATGCCAACCACAATGGCGTAATCAATTTCGGGTTTTGTAGCCGATAGGGCCTTTAATTTAATTTCCGAAGCGGGAGAATCAAACAAATATTCTTAAGTGAACAGATAGAAATTCAAAATCACATGTTTTCACATAATGGCACATGAAATCATATCAATCACATAATTATACTCATATTAAGGACTAATTGACATATTACGGAACAGGGGTATCACAGTATATCACGAGATCAATGATAGAATTGGAATTCAGTACGTTAGATAAACCTACTAAAGTAACTGAATGGCTTTGCCGTTTTCTTGAGGATATTCCATGTTGATCAAAACTTGTGCTAGTAATTTTATATATTTTGCGACAACTAATCAAGTATTGATAGGGCACAGATGGAAGGTCTAGACATTTTCATCGAAGACATAATTCTATACAACGACTACTCTCGTGTGTTGTTACTACAGACTATATAAAGTCTAAAAACAATTTTGCGGATCCGCTAACCAAAAGGTTAAATTGAGAGTTAATAAGAAGTCGTCAAGAGGAATGGGGTTAAGGCCTTTAGCGAGTGTTACCGCAATGGAAAACCCAACCTACCTAATTGGAGATCCTAAGATCTAAGTTCAAATGTGTAACAGGTAAGTCAATGAAAAGGTAAATCCTCTTAGCCATTCCTTTATATAGTTATATCCTGTGGGGTAGAAGGTTAAGTTAATGCTTTTAATGACCTAAGTGCTGTGAATAGTCAACCGTGGTATAACGAGATACCTTATGTAGGTCACCTATGTGAGTGTGAAGTGGGGCCGGTTCTTTAAGAATTAACGAGGCCAAATTCTTTAAAACTACTCACTGAACCAGGCTAGTGTTCTAGGGCCAAATCAGACACACCAACAATGGTTGGAATGACCCCTATGTGAGGTCTATTGTCTTGGTTTACACAAATGGAAGAATAGTTCAAGACATCATGTTCACTGGTCAGCCAGTAAATCCGATAGGCTTTTACTATGAAAGGTTCAAAGCCAACAGCTACTTTTTCTGATACAAGGCTCTTTTGCGTGGTCTCTCTCCAAGTCTTGTTGTTAAGTGTTGTCTGTTTTTCTTTATTCGACCAATGTTATTCATGTGGGGGATTGTTAGAAAATAATAGTTTTTCGGCAACTTTAATTTGAAATTAAAGTGGGACCCAACCGCCGGTTGAGGTTGGTCTGAGTGATTTTGTATTCTTTCAAGTGAGAAGATTACAATATAAAAATAATAAGCCGAAACCATTGAGTTGTGAATGAGAATTGTCTCATAAAGTAGGCATCAATAAAGTTGGCCTTAGATTTAGACTTAGTCTTAGTTTGGACTGGGCCTAGACTTGTGCTTGTGCTTGTGTTGGGTTTGGTCTTTGACTTAGACTTTCACTTAATCCTAAGCTTGGGCTAAACTATGTTGTGTTGGGCTTAGCTTGTGCAAGTATTTGAGAATTAGGTTTGGATCGGATTGTGACACAACATTAGTATCCATTTTGTGACTCACCTAGTTGGTTTATTCAAATATCATTATATACATATTTATTTGTATCTATTAAGCACAAGGAAGGTTTGGACCTTTGCAACTCTCATGTTTTGATGATGGAATTGATGACCATATTAGTAGCCATGATTTTTCAACTTTTGTAACTCTAGCTCTAATGGCTAGAGTTGATGGCCTTGGTTAATAGCATTTGATGGCCCTATTGATGAATAATCTTCATGGCTTGGGATTTCCCTACTTGTATAAATAGAGATCTTTCCCCTCCAACTTGGAAGAAGAATTTTAGAGAGATTTTTGATGGAAAATAGAGATGGTGTTTTGAAATAAAAAGTTTGAGATGATTTTTTACACCAAAGAAATTTTTTTCTATCTTCTTTCGTTAGCCTCTTCTTTGGTTCTTGTTAGAGAGAGTGCAACTATTGTCAAGTTTGCCGAAGTTATTCAGAAGGTGCTTCTGCATTAGCTAGTTTCGACCGTTGTATCCCGGGAGACAGACGTCGGCGTACCTCCAGCACCCACTGGGAGGCGGTGAATCTGTTTTAAGGTAACTGTGGTATCACACAGGCTTCAGTTTGCATCCTTTATCTTTTGTTCTTCAAAAGTTTTAAATTTAAATTATTTCTCGTATATTATTTTATATGTCCATTTGAATCTATCTTGTAATATGTTCCATGGTGTAATCTAGTTCATTCTTGTGTTTTTTTTTAGTTCTATAGTTTATTGTATATTTCATTCTTTAATAAAAAATAATAATAATAACAATAATAATAATAATAATAATAATAATAATAATAATAATAATTGTTTTGTCATTTCTATTTGATTCATTTTATATATTTTTCTTGTATTTTTATGGAAAATACCAACAAAGACCATGTTGAGATAAGAGAGAGAACACACTTTGCATATGAAAAAGAAAAAAAAAATTCAAAACTAGGAGGGCACGTGACCCTTTAGTCCTTCTTTAGCTTCGCCCTTGCATATACTTCTATAGAATTTATATTGTTATTATATAAAGTAGAGGATGCTTCATTTCGTGTCTTGAAATCTTTAAAATTATATAAACAATAGGGTACGAGTCAAGACTCAAACTTAAGACCTTAGGTCTGGCAAAGAAGATTTTTATCACTTGAGTGACACACTATATATAATAAGTTTATTTTATTTTATTTTATTTTTACTTATTTGAATTGCACATGCATCGTATGTGTCAATTGCTAATTATCATAATACAAACATATTGTTCTGTGATGCTGAGTGGGATGATCTATTGTGTGTAAAAGAATTCTTAGGTGTTTTGAAGTTTTGTCAAGCCTCAAGATCAATTATTTTAAAAGTGTAGTAATGGGAGTGGGTGTGGAGAAGGGGGTGCTTGATAGCATGGATGAGGCATAAATTGCAACAAATAGAGGCTACCATTCAAGTTCTTGGGCTTACCCCTAGGTGTTAGTCCAAGACTTAAGTCTACTTGGAATCCCGTGGTCTCTAAATTCAGGTTGAAGTTGGTTAGTTGGAAATTGAAGTTCCTATCTTTTGGTGGAAGATTAACCCTCATTAAATTAGTCCTTTCAAATTTACCATTGTATTACCTATCATTGTTCAAAATTCCAAAAGGGGTAGTCAAACATATGGAGAGGATCCAAGCCTCATTTCTTTAGGGAGGGTCAGACCTTAAGAAAAAGTTGCATGTGGTAAGGTAGGAGGATGCCACAACCAGTATGGAGCATGGGGGTTTGGGATTAGAAGTTTGAGGGTTATCAACCAATGCCTACTAGCAAAGTGGTGGTGGCGATTTGGTGCAGTAGAAAAGGCGTTGTGGAAAGATGTCTTTTGTAGCAAGTACCCTTGCGTGTAAGGTAGTAGCAGCTAGTGGAAGCCTTTCTTGGATAACAAAAGCAATCTGTCAAGAGTTTGGAGTGATATCTTATCAGTTGCAAATGATAACTCAGGGATCTTGAATTTCTACCAATCAAATGTTTCCATTCTTCTAGGTAATGGTTTGAGATGCAGATTTTGGTATGATCAATGGGTGGCGGGGTCGATGCTTAAAAGATCTGTATCCAAGATTGTTTCTGTTGTCATCAGATAAGGAGTTGTCAATCAGTAAATGATGCTTTTGTGGGCAGTGTTGATTCAGGAAGATAGAATGTGAAGTATAGAAGGGAGTTGTTCAGTTGGGAAACAGAGCACAACATTGAATTATTAGCTTGGCTTGAGAATGTACCAGGTCCAACACAAGGCAGACAAGATTCATTAGTTTGGAAGGCCTATCCTTCAGGTATTTTTTCTGTCAATTTTATCTATTCTTGGCTTATTTTAAATATGGGGTCTAAGATGAAGGAGTTTAAGTTAATTTGGAATAACATTGCTCCTCTCAAGGTCCAGTGTTTTGGTTTAGATGGTGTGGGAAAATATGGTGAAATCAGCTGTAAGATTAAGAGCTATGGGTACCATTCCTCCGAACACTGATGTGAATTGCTTGTTCTGTAATGAGAAGGATGAAACAAAGAGGCATCTGTTCATTCATTGTCCTTGGATATGGAGGATATGGGTTGAATTACTAGAATGGTGGAATGTTTGCTGGGTTGCACCAAAATCATTTTCAAATTTGTCACACTGGGGGTTTGGGTTTAAATTTGGAAAGCAAAGAAGATGTGGAGGCCATGGTTTGGTCAATTTGGAATGCTCGCAATGACCTTAAGTTTAATGGAATTCAAGTTGGATGGGAATCTTTGAAGGAACTCATTAAGTTCAGAATTGCTTTGTGGGTCAAATATAAGTGCAAGGATGTGGTCTCTCCGGTGAATGATCTAGTGTTTAACTTGGCAACGGTGAGAGGTTTTAGGGTGTAGTTGGTGTTTGGCCTGTTCTGATTTTTTTTTTCTAACTACTGCTCTTGCTTGTTTGGTTGAATTCTCTTTAACCATGGATAATGGGTGCTGGAGATGATTGGGTAATTCTAATGGTGCTAACATAGTTGGGATGATTGGGTATTGCTTTGATACTTATAGCATCCTGCCCGATTCTCTTTTGATCTATCTTTATTGATGTTTGATGTAAGGATGTATCTTTCTAATCTTATCAATAAAGTTTTATTTTGCTAATAAAAAATAATAATAATACAAACACATCACATCACAGCAAAATCGATATTTGGAAGGCTATTTTTTGGTAGTGTTTTGAGACTTATAATCCACACTACTTATCACCTAACACTTATCATATTGTCTTTTAAAATCTTTAAAAAAAAAAAAAAGTATTAAATCTTGTAATTTCAACTAATAAATATTAAGTTGAGATACTATTGTAAATTTGTCCAAAATCATAGATTAATTTTTTCATTTGGATCGCCCTGTTAAAGCATCTAACTCAAAATCAATTGACAATGAGTGGAGAGACTCTTGCATTCTTGAATTATATCAACCAAGATTGGGTAGCTTAAATTGGCGATGTGAATTTAACATTTTTCCTTATGTGTTGTCCGATAACACGTGGAGGTAATAAAGAGGTCCAATTGAGAGATAGACCGTTTGTACCACATAATGTGAGAGGCCCACTCAAGACCCAACTCTTATACCATACTAAAACATTCAACTCAAAACCAATTGATAATGAGTAGAGAGACTCTTGTATTATTAACCAAGCTTAAGTAGTTTAAATTGGCGATATGAATTTAAGTCTAACATTATAGATTCTCATCCGTGTTATGGTATCTCTCTCTACTCTACTCACACCATGATCCGTCTGTCTCACCATCCTCTCTTTCTGTACAACTCCCTCAGATCGCAGAATTCAGAATATCTTCCCTGCCCACACCGCTCGATTTCCATATAATCTTAATGCTTATCTTTCATTGGTATATATACACACACACTCACTCACTCTCTCTCTCTCTCTCTCTCTCTCTCTTTATATGTATATATGTTTTGTGTTGTGAGTGTGTTTGTTTTGAGGGATTATTCTGTGGGATTGGACTATTAGTCCATCTGGACTAATAGTCCATTGTTTGGTTCAATTTTTTTGTTCTGGATTAATAGTCCCTCATATGAGGAATTATTGTATCTTGGGATGGGATGGGATGGGAGGGATGGGGGGTGGGATTATTTCCGTGGGATACCCTCCCATGGGACTAATGTGTGAAATGTTCATTTTACCGTCATGCTATTACTTAATAAACAATTGAAAAATGGTAAAATAGTCTTTTGAACATTTATAAATTATTTTTTTAGTGTTGTTAATTTAAAATTATATATTAAATAAAAAATATAATTATAAATAGATTGCAACTGTGGTAACCTATTTGCAATCTATTTATAATTATAAACGTTTTAGCTTGCAACTAATATAAACATTTTAGAATTTTGGCAATCTATTTTAAGTATTTTTTATTTTGATATTGAATATATACCTGGTAGTCAAAATTCTATTCCTGACTTTCTTACCTGAGAATTTTTACAGGGGGGATAGAGGATGGCAACTCCTTTTATTTCCTACCATAAATTACATGTCACCCATTACAGATTACTCATTCACCAAACTGCTCACCATATTGCTTGCCTCAAATTAGCCAAAAAATCCACTAAATGTGCTCAATTTATTCGTTTTCATACAATTCATAGTCTCCGTCATTCACTTGCTCACTACATTAACTGTGATGATTATCATTTAAGTAAACTAGATATCCTCAGTGGATGCTAATTCCAGTGTACCTATTTTATTCATAGATGTCTGCCCAGAGACCCTTGAGACCTTTTAGCAAGGCTCTTGTTCCTTCTAGTCAACCAATTCCTCCTTTGGAATTAGTCACCAAATTCCATCCTGCTGAATTAGTCAACCGTTACCAAGTCCTTGTTAATATTCCTAAACCTAGTTATACATCTGCACTTGCTACTGATCCATTTGCTTCTTCTTCTCAATCAGTTACCCCTTACCCTTCTAATCCTATTAAATCTGCTCGTTCTGATTATGTTAAATCTACTACTACTAACCTCTTTTTCAAAGAACCCAGTCACAAGAATAATGCTTCTGTTCTTGACCTAGTCAAATCCTATTTTCCTCTTGGCTGGCATTTTGTTCCTCTTCATCCAGAAAAATCAATCACCTATTACAAAGACATTCTTTTCAATCATCAGTTCATTGTTATTAAACCTATTTATGATCGAACTTACACCAGTAAAATTGTGTACCATTCATTATATATTTACAACATAGTCTCTTTGAATGAATGGGGTTCTCCTTTTCAACTCCGAGATTTACCTGGTCATGTTATTCAATATAGTTATTATGACTATATTGATGCCTGATTTAAAGTTCTTCTTTATCAAAATGAGTCAAATAGTCATTCCTGGTTTCTCCAATTTGATAAAAAATTCAAATCCAAATTTCCTACCTGGTTTCTACGATAGTGGACTCAGTATGGCGCCATTATGGAAATCTTCCCCTCAATTTTAATTGAACAAGTCAATTATTTATCCACAGTATTTTCATTCAGTCGCCAACAAAAGAAATTCCCTACATTACTCATTTTCTTATCCAAATACAAAGTCCCATGGATATTTAAGTGGCAATATGCTATTTCTGATGACATTATTTACCGCCAACATTTGGTTAAATGGTGGGACAATTTCAAAATTCCTCGAATTATTGAAATAGTCCAAAAAAAATTTCCAGTTAATACTCATGCTCCAACACTTGCCATGGTTAAAGCTCAGCAGAACCTAACTGCTTCATTAACACAAGGAAGCCCACTTCTTCCAGTCAATCTTGGAAGCCCAACATCTAGTTCTTCCAAGCCCAAGTCATTCAAGTCAAAGATTAAATCCAAGTCAGCACAACTCAAAACTGATTAATCAAAGGATAAGCCTAAAGTCAAGTCCAAGTCCAAGTCCTCCAAAGATGAACTTCTCCAAATTGCTCGTCTACTCATGACTAGAGCTAAGTCATCTAATGAAGAAAGTTCAGAAGAAGGTTCAAATGGTTCAGACTCTTCAGAAGGCTCAACTAATCAGGACCCCTATGGATCCCAATTTCAAGATGCTCAAGACCCATATGCCTGACATAGTCATTGGATTCTATATAGACATAATTATCAGCTTCAATCAATACTCTTCTTTTGAGAAAAGCTGCTGATATATATATCTATATTGATTCCTTCAGTCATATGTCTCCACCGAAAGCAATGGACAGTGAAAAAAGTCAAATTTACTGTTCACTATTCATCAAGAAAGTCAATATTACTATTCATCATTCATCATAATTCGTCCAACCGACAAATTCAACACAGTAAAAAGTAGTCATCAATTTTAGTTACTCACCGAAAGTTGCAGACAGCTCCCATTTGCTTCTCTCAAAGTCAGATTCCTTCACAAGGCTCACAGTAACTCTTTTCATGTATAAAAGAGCCTCTTCAGTCAAGAATAAGGCAGAGTTAGAAAAACTGAGAGTTCCAATATTTCAAGAAAAATCTCTGTAATTTTAATTTCTGCAAATGTATTTTCAAGCTATGTATTTTGAAGAACTGTTTGCTTCACTCTAGTAAACAATTGTAAGTTTTAAGTTTTAATTGATGTATGTTGTATTTTAAGTTTTAATAAAAAATATAATTATAAATTATAAATTTAATTTAATTAAAAATAATAAATTAAAAATTATGGCCTTATAATTTTTTTAGTGTTGTTAAAAAATTAAATTTATATATTAAATAAAATTATTTTTTTAGTGTTGTTAATTTAAAATTATATATTAAATAAAAAATATAAATTATAAATAATAAATTAAAAATTATGGCCTTATAATTTTTTTAGTGTTGTTAAAAAATTAAATTTATATATTAAATAAAATTATTTTTTTTAGTGTTGTTAATTTAAAATTATATATTAAATAAAAAATATAAATTACAAATTCAATTTAATTGAAAATAATAAATTAAAAATTATGGCCTTATAAATTATAAATTTTAAGTGTCGTTAAATTGTAAATTATAAATTGTAGATTACAAATTTAAAATTATATATTAAATAAAAATTATAAGTTACAAAGGTAAAATAATCTTTTGAACATTTATCTTTATCCAGTCCGTCCAACCAAATATTGGATTTACTAAAAATAATCCAATCCCATGACTAAACAAACATAAGATACAAATCCAGTCCAACCAAATAGTCTGGGGATAATGTATCATTGGACTAACAGTCCGATGAATTACAATCCTCTTTTATCCAGTCCGTCGAAACAAATACACCCTGTGTGTGTGAGAGATCAACTGAAGATTGAAGATCTTGAATTGTGATATTTGGGTTGCAATTTTGGTTTCTGATGTAAGTGGGTACAGTGGGATTGGTGTCACGCGAGTTTCTTGTTATGGGTTGTTTGGAATTGGATGACAATATAATATTATTCATTTTTACATGTAACATGTTGAAATTAGATCTCTCTGTAGAAAAAGACAAGCCATGTACACTCACTCGATCACTATGGATTTATGCAACTCTATGTATGTATATGTAATATAAAAAAATGATGTCTGAGTGTTGTTTCCTATTTTCTCTGCAAAATTCTGTGTATGCATGCAATATAGAAAAGTGGGATAATTGAAAGGTATGTGTGACTCAAAGTAGATACGGAGACACTGCACTTTTTATTGCCATATAGAAAGCCAAGGTGAATATATGTAAGTATATAAATACTTATACTTTCAAATACTCTCTCTCTCTCTCTCTCTCTCTCTCTCTCTCTCTCTCTACGTATATGGTACATATACGCTTGGAAAATTACCTATTCAGTTTGTGGTTTTTAAAAATAATTTTTAAAATTTTTAATTTGTATTTTTTTAAATATTTTTAGTAATTTTTCAAAATATTTTAATCAATTTTTAAAATTTTTTGGATTCACTTAATCTTGATATACTTAAAAAATAGGGAAATTGACTCATAAATCCTAAAAGGTAGAATTGTAATCTAATTAGTCCCATATTTAATTTTTTACACCTAAAGGTCCCATTAATTTGGGGTGGACTGTTTTGCCCATGTATGTACTGTTTTTGGTTTGTGATATTTACGTTGTAATGATGTGGGTGTATGTAACATTTTGGAAAAGCTTACTATAGAGCTTTATGGGTTTAGTAGTGTATTTTGGGGATCCACTTTTTTAATGACCCACACGTTGGTGGGCCAAGACATTTTGGTAGCCCACGTTTGGAGAGCAAACATCATTTTCCATAACCACAAATTGATGGACCACATCAGTTTGGTGAACCACTATTTGATGGCCCACATCAATTTGCTAAATCACATTTTGGTGGCCCACATTAGACTGCAAATCCATTCTGTGAAGCCCCACATTTTGAATAGTGTTTGACGATTGACGTTTCGATTCTAAAGTGTAACCCACTGCGACTAAGGATTCTGGCGGCGACTATGGTGTGGTGAGAGTAATGTAGGGTTTCACGACGGATTTGTGGCGCCACTGTGACGATGTTTGTTTGGCCCTAGATATGTAAGTTTGTTGTTTCCAAAATTGGAGGTTTAAATCTGAATCAATGTGGGTCGCACATTTGGCGAATCGGATCCCACAATTGACAGTGGGAAAATTGGGTTTAACCGTTTGCGATTGAGTGATTTACGTCAATAAATACCCCAAATCCCACCAAATCCGAAACGCAAAACAAACACCCCTAATTTGGTGTGGGTGGATTTGTTTTCTTTAGTTAGGTTTATAAGTTAGGATCCTTAATAGTATTTAAGTGTGGCCACCGTGGTTTCAACAACTGTTATACACTGCATTGTGCTTGTAAAGATCCCCACAACTGATGATGACTCAGCGAAAGAGTAAGTTTTCTCATATCTGAAAAAAGTTTTGTGAAATCATATTGTGTTAGTGTGTGTTGTGATGCCTTTTGTTGTTTGTTTTTGTTTTGGGTGTACTATTGGTGCGATGTTGGCTTGCAATTTGATAATGTGTTTTGTAAAATCAGTGTTGTGAAATCAATGTACAAAACCATAATTGGGATGTTATATTTATGTTTTTTGAGTATGTTTTTGGGATACTGTCGGGCGATGTTCGAATGTGGTTTCACAATGGGTGACTGTTGCGCGAGATTGCCCAACATTCTAATATATGGAGGGTGTGGGTGATTGGTGGTCTTGGCAACATTGGGGTAGGGGAAAGCTTTGACGATTTGTTTGGGGTGATTGTTTTGTTGGTTTGGTTGGTTATGTAATGTGTCTTTAGAGTTGTGATTGTGTGCGTTGGACTGTTATGGTCGACGGGGGTTTTTGGAGGTGGGGGGGTTTTTGTTTTTATTTTTATTTTTTTTATGCTTGGTAGGCTATGGGCTTGGTGTGGTGGTCGTATGTTGGATGTTACATATCTCTTGTAGTGTGACTTGATGGTGGTGTAGGGGAATAATAGTGATTGTTATGTTATGTTTGTTAGTATTATCGTAATGAGCTCTGTGATTGTTGGACATGGTGAGGGTGTGAGGTGAATGTGTTGTGGTCGAGTGGCTTTTGTAATTGTAATGTTTGTGTGGTACATGTGTGTTATATGCATAATATTCATTAGGTGACATATGAATAATATTTTGCAAGTAATTGGATTTATGACGTTCATAGGGTGTGGTTTTGTATGTAAGTTATTGTGATGATTGTTTGAGATTGTTGTTTTAACACAGTTTTGGGTTGAAAAATGATGGTTGTTTGTTTTTTCTACTACAAAAGGTGTGAGGACGTCGAGCCTATGGACAAGATCAAGAGAGATGTCTCGTTTGTGTGTTATTGCTGGTTCACCATTGAAGAAAATTGGGCCAAGAATCCAAGGACAAATATTGTTCAAACAGGTGAAACCCCTTAGAAGTGTGCCAAGGAGTCCAAAACGTCGAAAAATGCGCTTAAATTATTGGTCCAACATTGCAGAAATTGTGAAGATTATGTCCACATCAGGTTTGACAGAGGCCCACCGTATCCACATGAAGAAGACACCATTCTAGCTATTGTTTGAAGCAATTTTGAAACATGATCTAAATCAACAAGGTTTCAGAAAATACGATGAGTTAGTATTCAAGCTGATTGAAACGTACGAGCCGAGCAGTGGGTCGTTTCGGATTGGAAATGGCATGGTGACACTGAGGGACAGTGATGTGAGGTTGATATTTGGGCTACAATGTGGTGATCAGCCGTTGGTGATGGCCTCCGGGCCCCCGTTACCTTCGGACTTCATTCAGCGTAGGTGTGGGTCTAGTCGTATTAGTTCAAAGCTCGTGAAAACACTATTCCTTGACGCAGTTTATGGCACTTCTCCCTAGGATGTTAAAGATGTCGTGAAGCTGTTAACATTGTACGTATATGTGAAACTTTTCTTTTCTACGTCGGGCGAATCTGTGAGCTGGACGTTTATTCGACTGATAGACAGATTGAGTTATATAAAACTTTACAATTGGACTACTGCGATACGGGGCGCACTGATGGGTCAATTAAAGAGTTCCATCGTACACCTGAAAAAGTAACTAGATGCATCGTTGTACTGCTAGTATGTGTGATGTTGAGATTTATGTTGTTGTTTGTCGAGTTTGTGTTTGGTGGTAGTGTTATAACGCGTTTATTGAACTTGTTATGTTTGATTTGTAGTGTTTACTGTGTGAACACACGACGTTAGTGGATGCTGTTAACCCCGACGTGTTCCCTAGATTCTTGAAATGGAATGTTAGTTCTTTGTTGACGAAGATGCGTACTGTGACGTTGTCAGATGGTGATGCATTTGAGGTAACCATTTTATATTTAAGTAGTAATATTTAGATGTGTGAACTGTATGTAAATGGAAATGTTGATGAACGCATATGTGTTTAATTTAGTGATTATGGCATGGTTAAATAGGTTAATCCAGGCAGATTACAAGTGACGCCGTATGAGAGGGCACAACTAACGGGGGGATGTAACATGATGGGCTTGGTTGACGACGACTTTATTGATGTAAATGATGTGCATACAGTGGGTAATAGGGAATGTGAAGCAGTTGCGGGAACTGTGAATGATACGAATGTTGAATGTGGTGTGCTTGGTGATGGAGTTGGCGATGGTGTTGATGTGGGCGGACAATTGGTATACGAACAGCAAAGTGGCAAATCAGTTGGAGTAGATGAAATGGCAAAAGACAATGTACGGCGTTGCCCAAGTGGTGATGGCGCACCCATTACTTCCACCACTAAGAATGCACATAGAAGAATCATTGTTTTTGAGGCTGAGCTGAAAGCGAAAGATTCTTTGATCGCCAAATTGGAGGGTCAAGTTGCAAAACTAACGAAGGCACTTGAGTAGCAAGCATCCAACTTGTTTGTTGGGTTCAATGATTGCCTGAAGTTGAAACAAGATGAAATAGCACAGTTGGCAAATATTATCAGCAATTTGAGAAAAATTATAACTGGTTTTGAGGTGCAAATTGGAGCAAACGCTGGTTGTACTGTTACAGGAAGTCTGCATGTGAATGTTAGAGAGAACGATTCGGATTCATTTGTATTTGTTGATGAAAAAAATGCTGAGGAAGTGATACACGATGTGACACAGAATATTGTGGGGCAATTCAGCGTTGGGAGTAAACCAAATAAGGTTGCAGACGTGGTTGGGGTCGGACATGTCTTTACTAAAAAGTATGCAACTGACAACGTAGATGTACCAAAAGTACAACTTGTTAGGGGACTGCAAGATGAGGTGCAGCCGGGCACTTCGTTGCAGAATTCATTTATCCGAAACATAAAAGGAAAAATGAGACGAGAGAGAAAGTTACTAGAATATGAGTACCCTATGTTGCGTGGGCAACTTCGTAAGGTGGATTCAAATTATCAGGAGCGTGTTACAGGTGATGGTGGAGGCAATTGTGAGATTATGTTTTGTGATGAGGTGATCGATATTGATGGGATTGGCGAGCATGAGAAGAAAAGGTCGGGGTTTGGGTTGAATAATCATCTCGCTGTGTGGAAATTAGTGAATAAGGAAATGAAACGTAAACTTAGCAACGCATACGACCAAGATAGAGACTAGTAAGGCACGTGTCATATTTGTAGTATATGCGTTGTGTTTTTTCCAACATTAACTAGTGGGTGGTACTTGTGTAGGGCCATTGTGTGGACTGGAAGCAATGGGGATGTACCTGTTTACTTCTCAGATATCAAAAATTTAGTACGTCAGTCTGTAATAAGGGGGAATGTACGTGGCAACAAATATGATATGATTAGAATGCATATTTCATTTTTCTCTCCACCCCCAAACTCCTCCCACTCAATGCACACATTTGTGTAACTATCTTGTTTCTGTCAACTGTATGTTTGTATTGCGTTTTGCTGATGTGTTAAATTGGTTGATGGCAAGTTATAGACGCATATGCTGAGCTTCTAGTGAATAAACAGAATGTGTTGTCTAGCGGAGTGGTTTTTCCAGAAAAGTCATATTTCTTCTGTAGCATCTGTTTGGTAAGTATTTGGAAAGAACGCGTTTGTGATTGTGGGTAATAAGGAGTTAAGTGTTATTGGTTGATATAAGTATGAACAATATGAACGATAGGGTATGGTGAATAATGTAAGCAAAACAACAAGGGATCGGTATCTCAAAGCCAACATGCGCGCATCAGTTGGTTGCAGGTTCTTGCGTTTCCCTATATGCCACAAATCACACTGGACCTTAGTCGTTTACGACATAGAAGTTGGCAGTTGGAAGCATTACAATTCAATTAGGTCGCGACCCAGTCGAAAGACACACACTACAACGAGGCGTTGGTGCTGGTAAGTTGTGTTTGAAGATTTGAGGTTGTAAATTTATGGGTGGCTTGTGTTATTCCAAAGGTTTTGTTGTATGTTTTTTAGTAAGCGTGTGTGATGTTACGTGACGATTGTTTGTTTTCTATGTAGCAGAAAGAAAATGTGGTTAACTTTGTCAGAGAGAAGCAACTGTCAAGCAATGGCGGTGACGTGGTGTTTACGCATGATCGTGATTTTGTGCTAGAAGTAGTAATTGACTCCCCACAATAGCGGCTAGATTCGTACGTTTCCTTTGTAAATTTAATTTATTACGCATTTGTTGCAATTACCAATTGTTAAAGTCTAACATATATGTTGCTGTATATGTTGTGGTTGTCCACAATAGGCCTGATTGCACTATCATTGTCTGTTGTGTGATGCGGCAATATGTCCACCACACCGAGATTAAAAAAACGATGGAATGTACGAACTGCGTGAAAGCGAGGGCGACGATGGTGGAAGCTTTCGTAGATGACCCTACTAGAGGACTGAAAAACGTGGCAAACGAAGAATATGGCTGAATATGGCTCGTACTATTTGGTTTTTGCTTTTGTTCTTAGTTTTTTTTTTCCCTGTTGGGTAACTTAGCTTTTGCTTGGAATTGTTTGGAATGTCGTTGATGTTGACTTTGATGGTACGATTTTTGTGGCATGGTATTGTCGTGTAAGTCCTTTTTTTTGAACCCGGCGCATTGTGTCCAGCATTTTGGTTTGAATAATCCAAACTTGAATTATGTTTTTTGAGGGCTAATGAATTACATATATTGCATTACAATTAAGGTGCAAGTTTTTGCGTAATGGAATCATATTGATGTGATTTCGTGTTTGACATGTGAAACATGCATTCAAGGTGGCTGACGTTGGAACATTAATGCTCCCGTTCATTTTGTTTAATTGTACAGTATGGTTTGTTTAGATGTTGGTAGTTTGTGTTGATTATGTAATTTGAAAGGACTTAGAAGATACGTTGTGATGACCTCGTAATGTCGTGAGGGTATGTTTTTACATCTGGTCGCAATGCTTCTGGGAATTATGTGCGACAATTTGAAAGAGAAAAATTGTTTTAGGTGGGTCAATTTGCTGGAAAGTCTGTGTTACAATTGTAGGATGAGGGTTTTCCAATAGTACAATGTCCTTACTTTGTGTTGTTTTGGTGGAAATATGAAAGGCCAAGTTGTCGTGTTGTTTTTGGTGTGAAAGTTCATTAGAAGTTGTGAGATGATGGTTGTGGGGTCTTATTACGTAATTTAGGGTTGTTACATTGTGGAGGGAAAACGGTGTCGTTGGACGGTCATGTGGTCGAGTCAATGAGTTGTACGTTAAATGAGTTCAATGAATTTGCCATTTAAGTCATGTGAAGAATTTTGAATGAAATACCCAATTGACGACACATTGTTTATTTTTGTAAAACATGTTAAAAATTCTTGAACATAACACAAACAGCATGGTCTAAAATTTAAACATAACAACAAATGTAAAATGCCAAAAATTGTAAAACAAAATACAGACCATGAAATGAATCTTCAAAACGTAACACCGAATGTTAAACGAACTGACCAACTTTATTGTAGCTTGAGATTCAAATTGAAATATGTTATTGCATATAACTAAACTAACATAAAACATTAGACCTTATAGAAATAGTTCGAAATTAAAAGTGGCAACGCATAATGGTTGGGACTATATTGGTTCGTTGCATGTCTTCCTGTTATGGTTTCCCAGACGGCCGCAATGGCCACAACGAATCTGTTGCACTTCTTCACCTTTAGATGGTATTCGTTTTTTCTTTGGCCTGCCAAGTGGTCGTCGCACTACCGGAGGAAGAATAACATAATTTTTCGGATTAGCATGTGGTTTCTCAACTGTTGGGATTGGATATACGGTGTGGGAGTATGATAACTGATAGGTTGACAGGTAAAAATAAGGTTCAACCAATGCATTCAAGTCACTTCCACTGTTGCGGATGGCAAGCATTGCATGTTCACAAGGAAACCCATTGATTTGCCATTGGAAGCATGAGCATGTACACCTGGCAATGTCCACAAAGACTGATGGGTGTGAGTGGATCTCGAATACGTCATTATTCGACTAATTGACTATCCACGACCTTCCCTCTTTGTACGCCTTGTCCAGTTTGGACTCCATCGTCGGACATATGGCACAAGCCTACGTACTTGACACTCTCTTACAGTCAGATATCTAATTCATTATCTAGGTTCTGATTGCATCAACCAATCGAGTGATTGGCAAATTGCGTGCTTCTTTTATCCAATTGTTAAATGATTCAGTGGCGTTTGAACACATCTCGCTGTAACGTTTGCCCCTGCAAAAAATTGGTGGCAAAAATGGGTGTGTAACATTGCAGCAAAAGCACAAAACATAGACGGTGTAAGGTTGTGTAAAAGAATGAACTTAGAATTTTTGTCCCTCACCTAAAATACGCGATGGCCCATCGGTACGGCTTTAAATCTTTTAAAAAATTTATAGCGATGTGACGATCGGACTGTATGAATGCATCTATTTTTTCATTGAAATCAGTGACGGTTGGTGCATATGCACATGCATGCAACTTACTTACCATTCCAACATGGTATAATTTGTTGACATATTTCATCTTGTCTTTCAAATTCCTCTGTAAATGTTGCATGCAAAAAGCGTGGCGGGACGTTGGAAAAACAGTAGGCATGGATTCCATTATGCCGAGGTGATGATCCGAAACAAACATCAAACCCCGATTCCCATCAACAACGTTAGCTAGGTTCTGTAAGAACCAAGACCAATTCATGGCGTTTTCCGAATCAACAATTGCAAAAGCAACTGGGTACAAGCCTGTGTACGTAACATAAAAATAAATTACCCACGTCTTATATGTAATCCCAACCGGCTGGGAACAAAAATAACAAAATCTATGAACCAAGAAACACATAACGTGCATGATGAGTATATTACCATGGTTTCCATCTTTTGCGGTCGCCCCAAGTAGATTACCCTTGAATCTCCCTTTTAGAAATGTACCATCTAAAAACAATAACGGGCGACAGTGGTTAAACCCATCAATACATGTTTTGAATGATAATGAAAAGTCTATTAAAACGACGGGTGTTGTGTTCATCAAAATCAAGATTAATATAACTCTCCGGATTATATTCCATAACAGTATTGCTATACCAACGCAGTTGGTTGAACGACATCGAATGATCACCGTAAAGTCCTCCTCTCGCTTTTTCGACCCCCAACCAAGCTACACGGTAACTAATTTGCAAACTGTATTCTTTTTTGAAATCATATTTGACATCGGTTAGGTGAGTCAATGGTTTGTCGTGTACACGTTCTGCAATAACATCAACAACTAGTTCGGATCCCATCATCAGGTTTCGGTCAGTACGCACAGTGACCCCACAAGTGTGCTCACGGTGCCATTTTTTGAGGTAAAAATATCCATTCGCACTCAACACCCTCACATGGATGGACCATGGACATCCCCTTGACTTCTTAAACATGCATTCTGCAGTAATTTGAACTAAGTCATTCTTTGTGAACTTAAATTGAAACCCACATTCGATGGCGTACTTGCTGAATACCTTGCGAAATTCCCCCGCCACACCCTCAAAACATTGTCCGATATTAGTTATGCCATATACCCAATCCGCGGACAATAACACTTTGCCAGTGTGTTGGCAAAAATTGGGAAACAAATCGGCCTCCTCATCAATATATGCTGCCATTTCCCCTCCATCAATAACTATGTCATCGAGTACATCGTTCACCCCATTGTGATGTTTGATCCCCTGCGACTCACCATGCTGTTCCACATGAATGTTGATATGATCCAATCGAAATGATCTAGCGAGGCATACAATGTTCTCAAAATCGGAATCATTTTCCATCTTGAAATTATTGTACCCAGGAATCTTGAATGATATCGACGCCGAATCAGTATAGAGGCCACCAAATCGTCTGCAAATATGATCAACCAACATACTAAACGTGTAATCAATATGGACCACAATGGCAACATTTTCAATCCCATATGAACACAACAACATGATACTGTCCGCCATTCCTACAACAAGACAGAACGAAAAATGAAAATTAAATATGAAAAAATCAAGTTCTTCGCTTCCGCTATGTAAGTACACTACATACATCACACTGAAAATCTATACAAAAAAATACAACCATTATGCTTTTCGTAAGGCACATATCGAACACATCGATTAATTGTGGGGTGTAAACATCGCAAAATGATACATGTACTCAATCGTCTGCTTCAACACGTATCGAACACATCGAACAATGTGTCGACGTTTACACCCCTAAAGTAAAACCATTAACATAACGAACAAATACCACAACAACATTACCGTCGTCGCAAATGAAGAACCCAACACCACGCCATACAACGTTGAAGCAAACGACTGAGTACACCAGTACACAACTCGCACACCTTAACCCCTCCCTCCCCCCCTCCCCCACGCAACATTCAAATACTCACGACCCTTGCCATCCCTAAAAATTTGGCCACATTTGATCTTCCCATATACTGCACACCGAAATCAACGCAATGAATATAATTCAAACATCCTTCCAAAAACCGTTTCCAACCACATAAAAGAAGGGTACATTAGTCAGAAAACCCATCCCATAATTACATAATGGGATCCTACGGATCACATTACCAAAAAAACAGGACGGGGTCGTGTATTAATTTTAATAAAGGATCTACTAGACTACAACTCTCCGAAATGGGAGTTTCCAATAATTTTCCCTAAAAAGTATTAAATTTGTGCAATTTTTTTTTTTATAAAATTCATTAAATACAACAAAATATGAAATTATATTGAATTTTCATTTTTTTTCTTCTATTTTTTGTATTTGGAGAATCTTTTAATTTTTTTTTTTACAAATATCATATTTTTTAAACTATATTTAGATTAGGTGTAGTTAAAAATAAAAAATTACATAAAATATTTAAAAAATTGCTAAAAATAAAAAAATATGAAAAATAAAAAAAATTCAATTTTCAAAAAAATTCAATTTTCAGAAAAATAGAGCAAACCGAACCGAGAATCGGAAGTTTAAAAAACCCTCTCCCCTTTCTCTCTCTGTATTGTTTCACAAATTTCTCTTATGTTCCATATTCCGTATTTATAGCATTCTTCTGGTGTATAATCGAGAGATGAAAAGATAATACTGATATATAAAATTTTGTGAACTTAATTTTAAAAATGTCATATTAAACGTAGACAATTTTTTCATTTACAAACTATTCTCGTTTCCAGATAATGAAAGAACATACATAAATGCAGAATAAATTGTATAAGCAAATTAAATGATGATTTATAGGAAGAAAAAAAAAATCATAAATGATACACGAACAAAAAACGTGAATTAGTAATAAATATGAACAAATAGAAAAATTTGAGCAACTCTAAATAATACAGATATAATAAATAACGTAGATAACAAACATAGTGAATTAATATTTGATAAAACTCGAACTAAAAACTATTTTAAAAATTTTATTATGTAAATAATGTGGGAGTGTGTATTTTTATAATTTTGATGGTTCACTAGTAAAATTTTAGAGGTTCCAAGTACACTAATTTAAAATTACTAATATAATATAGAAATTTTTTTTAAAAATTTGGGTACGAGGCCTCCTAGATCCATCTTTGCATGCTATCCCAAATTTAAATTTGTTTACCCATATTTTGTGAGTTTATAAACAAAAACAAAAATTAATTTATTTAGCAATATCAACATTTTTAATACATTAGGCATATAACGTTTCTTAGTCAAAATATTTAATATATGTGGAGGGAAAAAATATAGGGCCATGCCCATTCAACATATCCCGGTCCAAAGAAGGCAAAGCCCAAAAGCCATAGTGGGCCCAAAAAGAATGTTAGTCCAAACCGAGTTCTAAGTCAAGCGTGTGAGATAAAAATATTCTTCCAGAAGAAATATCATTAGATTTAACAAAGATCGTTAGATCAGGTCCCAATCCAATGGATAAGAATTAATAGTTGAAGAACTACGACATAAACTAAAGCTAGCCGGCGAAAGGGTCGTTTGATCATTCTCCATCTAACAATCATCATGCAATATAATTGGCTTTTTTACCGTCCGATGAGCATACATTCGATGATCAATAACAAAAGTAAGTTGGCAACTAGCCCAAGTGACCTTTGATAAGGGCAGAACCCTCCGATCAAGGGAAGAACGATCGATCATGATAGAACACAAATACCTATGAAAGAAGAAACAGATAAAATAGAAATGATGGGCCAAGATAAATCAAAAACTTCTATTCAATACATTTTCTATTTCTTATTATTGCTAATCAATATTCTGACTTGATCGCCTAAAGGTCCTCTCGCCTTTCCTAAGTCAGGAATGATCTTTGATTTTGGTTCTTCTTGTAGAATTCAGGCGTGGACATATTGTCTCACCTTTTCCTGTGGAAATAATTTCACCTTTCACGATATAAATTAATTTTTTTTTTTTTTTTTTACTCCAACATATTAGGTACATGATTAGATTTTTTGTCTCAATTTAGATTCATTAGCTAATGTAATTAGTCTCCAAAAGTTAAACAAAAATGTATTTGACATTTTTATTACTCATGTGACATTTCATCAAATAAACTAATATTTCGCTGAATAACTAAAATAAACAACAGTTTTTAGTATAAACATAAAAAGGCAGATAAGTAAAATAAAATGAATGTTTTATGGTAAACTTTACTATAAGAAACAAAAAAAGACAATAAAAATGTTTGGAAGCTCTAATAGTAAAGCTCTAAGGCCCCGTTTGTTTTGGGAGATAGAATGGAGGGGATTGATAGTGAGGGGATTAATAGTGAGGGAATTGTTAGTGAGGGGATTAGTAGTGAGGGGAGTGATAATGAGGCGATTAGTAATGAGGAATTGTTAAATTATTTTTATATAAAATAATAAAAAAATATAAAAAATTAAAAATTATATTTTAAAAAAATTTTCTAATATATAAAAAATAAAAAAATTTCTAATCCCCTCACTATTTTTCTAATACCATCTCTACCTCCTACTTATCAATCCCCTCTCCAAGGATATTAGTAATACCAAGGGACTAATAGTCCCAAGACCTTCTCCCAAAACAAACAAGGCTATTATTAATACCTTGGTATTAGCAATCCCAATACCCTCTCTTTCACCCAAAACAAACGGGGGCTAAAGGAACTCTAATTGTGTGAATTCTACAATGATAGTGATGTTTGTGTCTTGTTTAAGGGATATATCATTATTGTAAAGACAAACCTTAACACATTTTTTTTTTTAATTTCATACAAATTTATACACTTTTTACACATATATCTAGGTTTGAAAGTTGTTTGTCTTTTTAGCATTTTCTATAGTTTTGAATAGACAAAATGACTAATGGTATTGGAAATGCGCTAGACAATCTTAGAAAAAAAACACACCGTTATTAATGCATAATTTATTTTAAAAAAAGTACTAAACGATTTTTAAATTTATTTTACTCATAGATTTCACACATTATCAATTTAATTTCTACCGTACAAACATATTCAGGATAAATTATGAATTCCTAAGGTTGGAATCATAACATTTTTCTTTAAAAAAAATGTATTAAATTTTTTAAAAGATTATATTTTTAATAAAACTCAGAGTTTGACTATTATCATAAAATAAATTATAAAATTTAAATTTTATCAGTTTAAATTTTAATATTTTAATTTATTTTAAATCTAAACTATTAGCCTATTTTTATTAAGTAAAATCGACGAAAAAAAATAGTATTTTAGTTATTAAATTCAAAAGTGTACATAAAATGTTTAAAATATTATTTTTTGTTAACTTTAATAGTAATTAAAATATCCTCTCTCTCTTCTTTTAGTTTATTTAAAGAAAATAGGCAAATGATTCATATGATCATTAAAAAAGAAAATATGTACATTAAAAAATTAAGATTTAAATTGATAAAATTAAAAATTCTATGATCCCATATTTTATTGTAATTGTCAAAGTACGATTTTTTTGTTATTGTACTTTCCTCTAAATTTATTTTAATGATTGTAAATATATATGGTTCGTTTGGTTTGATTTTCGGAAAAAAATTTTCCAAATTTTTTCTACAAATAAGTTTTCAAAAGTAATCAAACCAAACAAATTTTCCCAAAACAATTTCCCAAAACATACAAACCAAACAAGTTTTCCAAACAAATCGCTCTCACACACACATCAAATCAATCACTTTTTCTAAAACTCTCTCTCAAAACAATTTTCCAAAACAATTTTCCAAAAAAACCAAACCAAACATGTTTTCGTACTTTTTATCTCTAAAACACATCTCTCAAACACAAACCAAACATACCCATAAATTTTTTTATCGTAAATCCCATTGTCTTAAATTTAAAAATAAAAAAAAAAACAAAAAAAAAACTTGTGCTTTGTTTAAGTAGTTTGACATTGTTGGAACAAGGGATTCGCTTCGCTCCAATTCTTCATCAAACTAAAGAGATATTGTTCGGTGCAGTGAGTATGAACGGATTCAATATTATCACTATGGGAGTGTAAATGTATATTTGGGAGGGCCAGTGATGCTGCCTACACCCGGTGGGGGTCGCACCCCCAGTGAGGTGGCGATCCCCCACTGGTCCAAACTTAAAAAAAAAAAAAAAAAAAAAAAAACAATTTTTTTTGGGCCAATCCCCGAGTGACACGTCACTGGGGGTGACACCCAGCTGGGTGTATCCCGCTTTTTCCTTGGGAGGGCAAATCCTTGTAATTTTAAATTATTTCAAAATTTTCAATATAATATTTAATATTTTTCAAACCTTCTAAATCCATCATTCCCAGTGGGCCTACTTTTTTTTACTTCGTTTCAAATATTCGAACTATTCACATTTTAGAATTTATTGAGTATATCATCTCTATAGAAAATCAAGTCGGTTAGATAATGACAATCACATATTTGAATCAGTTTTATATAACAAAAATGTACAATGAGAAAATAAACGATTTATACAAAATTGATCCGAATACGTATTTTTAATTATTCAATTGACTTAATTTTTTATAAAAATAATATATACTCGACAAACTCTAAAATATAAATAATTCGAATCATAAACACAAAAGTAAAAAACAAACCTAATAAAATGGATTAAACTATACAGTCCGATGAAGAACTGGACACAGTCCAATTCCTTAGAATTGGAATGATATCTAATTCGGTCTCCCTCTCATTTCTAAAGTCCTACACTGTTTCGTTTTACGAGCAATCGCTTTCTCTGGAGAGAATGTAGGAACTATCTCTCTTTCTCTCTAGCACACAGAGACATAAACATAAGAAAAATGTTTTAGACCTTTAAATTGTGAGCTTTAGGAAAATTCTAAACAACTCCGATTCGTAGCTCGAATTCGGAGGCTCGAATTTGGCTCGAATTCGGAGAAGAAGAAGAAGAGAAGAAGAAGAAGGAGGAAGGAGGAGGAAGAAGGAAAACTGGAAGGGAAGGAGAGATCAAAATCGGGCTAGAGGAAGCGGAGCTGCGCGGGGCTGCAACTAGCTGCGGCGGGGTTGTGACGATCAGAGCTGCTGCTGCGACGATCGGCGGCGGCGGAGGCACAGGAAGGGCCCTTCTCTCCTCTTCTCTCTCTTTCTCCTTCTCTTTCCCTCTATTCTTCTCTATGTTCAACGAAGAAGAAGAAGAAGAAAAGAAAGAAAGAAAAGGAAGAAAAAAAAAAAAAAAAAAGAATCGCAAAACGACGTCGTTTTGCAATTCGAGCCAAAATCGAGTCACTTTTTTCGAATTACCAATCATTTTTCAATTCTAAATTGTGAGTCTTACTGTGTGATTTGATGTTTTAACCTTTATTTTGTTTTGTTTTGTTTTTTTTTTTTTGAAATTGTCACATCTATTAAAACTCTACTGTTAGAGCTACTAATCACCGCTGTAAACATAAACACACGCAGGACTACGGACGTACAGTACCGACCCAGTGTAGCAGAGCACTACTTAAAAACTCATCACAGCGTTTGAGTTGGTATCTTGGAGCAGATAATTTATTATTTGGTGGTTTCCAGCATTTTTCAAAGGGACTGATCTCTCTATTTTTGTATTTTAATTGGATGGTTTAGTCTAGCTTATTTTGGATTTGTCTTAGATAGATGATTCAAATAATTCAATTTGTAAAATTTATTGAGTATTTTAAAAAATACATAAGTCCGATATCAATAGTCATTTGGTCATATTACATTTATGTAAACAATTTATTTTTAGGGTGAATTACACTAATGGTTCCTATAGTTTGGGACATGTGTCATTTTGGTTTATGCCTTTGCAATTGGGGGACATTTGATCTGAATTTTGAATCTTGTTCCACATAAAAATAATTGAAGATACAATTAGATTTTTAAAGGGCAAAATCATCAATTTGATAAAATATAAACTAATTTGACAAAAATAAATATCAAAAAAATATTTTTTTAATTTTTAAAAATTACTTCGATCCACTAAAGATAAAATTATGTAAAATTGATAAATTTTTTAAATATATATATATATATATATTTTTTACTAAATTAATTTTTATTATATATTTGGATGATAATCATGTAATGGGAGATTGTTTTTGTTTTCATTAAATTAATTTCTATTTTTTCAAAAATTAAATATAGCGACAACTTTAATATCATTATTAAACTAATGCATTAAATCAAAAAATTCAAAACTAAAAACATTTAATATATATTAAGTATATCGATTACACATTAAAAGTTTAACAACTAACCATTACATGGTCATCATCCAAACATATAATAAAAATTAATTTGGTAAAATAAATAAATAAATAAATAAATAAATAAATGTCTAAAAGATTTATTAATTTTACATAATTTTATCTTTGGTGGGTAGAAATAATTTTTAAACATTTAAAAATATTTTTTTGATATTTATTTTTATCAAATTAGTTTATATTTTATCAAATTGACGATTTTTCCTTTGAAAAGTCCAATGGTATCTTTAATTGTCTTTATTTGGAACAAAATTCAAAATTCAGGGTCATATGTGTTACAATTAAAAAATTAGGGACCAAAATGACACGAGACTCAAACTATAGAGACTGTTAGTGTAATTCGCCTTTATTTTTTAAATCATGCTTACTGTTAATACAAATTTGATCTAATCAAGTAAATATCAATATTCGATTATTATGATTTTTGCAGGGATGAAATATTCGACCAACTTACACAATGAACAACTCAGATCATCGATGTGGGCTCCATGTGGGCCTAAAGAAGCCTAACAACACACTCTAATTCAATTTCAAATTGAAGAAAAATCACTTCCTTTTTAAAACTACGGATGAATTACAAACACACCCCGGAGGTTTATTTAAATTATAAATTACCCCATATAGTTCTAGAAATTAATTACATTCTTAAGGTTTCTAATTTCATAACAAATAGGTCCTTTTGTTAATAAATCATCAAATTAATTAATAGTTCTTAATAATGTCAAAATTTTATTTCAATTAATAATTCAGATAATTTTATTATTGTATAGGTGAATAGTTAGAAATTTTACTTTTTTAATTAATTCTATTAAATAAAAAATTCAGACAATGAAATATTTATAATTTTTCAAATTATAAGGACAATTCATATTTTAAGTAAATCTCAAAAGGTATATTTGTAATTTATAAAGTATATATTTAAATTTGACAAGTGTTTTTTTGTCTCTTAAAATGAGACAAAATGATGATACAACTCACTGTTTTAACTAATATATTTAAGTTCAAACACATATATTTATTTACCCAAATCAATAATATTTAAATTGAAACACCACCTAAATGTCTCATAAGAGCTTACATATTGTTGTTAGTTTTCTTTTTACTATAAATGCTGGTTAAAGTACAATAAATACACCAATTGGTTGGTGGTCAAGTGGCGATTGGAGCTTGACTTGGTAGAAAGGACCACGGTTCGATTCCCCGCATCGCCAATTGAGAGGGGATTTGAGTCTAACCATCCAAAACTACTCCCCGAATCCGGATTAGTCGGCCTAAGGGTCGGATACCGAGTGGTGAACCAAAAAAAAAAAAAAAAAAAAGTACAATAAATACTAATAGGGGAAGACTCCTCTCCTGTTACGTGAGTTCATCATGAAACCTATATCAGTGATTCAAATTGTTGAATATGGAAAATTTGTTGAGTATTTTATTTTTATAAAAAAATTACGTTAATTAGATATTGATAGTCACTTAATTAGATCAAACATTGACATAAATGTCATTTGATCAAATGACTATTGATATCTGATCAATATAATTTTTAACAAGAATAAAATACTTGATGAGCCCTACACATAAAACCTTTTCGATTATTGATGTGGGTTCCATGATAAGTCCACGGAAACCTAACAACACACTCTAACCTGATTTCAGACCGAAGGGTGCCATAATAATAATTGTTATTGTTTCAGGCCAGAGAAAGTTTTTAAAAAATATTTTTCAATAAGTAATAAATATTAATAATTATAAATTATAATTTTTTTTTATGAATGTGTATTAATTTAATATAATTTCCACCGAATAGTAATTTGGATTTTTTATTGATAAATCTCATTTAGAGGTGTTCTACCCCAGTAAGTCCACTAAGGAAAATTATAAACCTACTTAGTCTCATGTATTTATATTTTTATTCCATGAGGTCATTTTTTCCTCATTTGTATTATTTGTTGGATTATTATACTCTTATACATATTGTTGATATGTATTATATAGAAAAAAGATATACACATTTTTTTTTTATTGCTACCTCTATTTTGGTAACTACCATTATTCAAGTTTTTCTTTAATCAGTTTCATTCACATTTGTGATATTGTTTCATTGTGCTAGTGTTTCAAAACTCTCTATTTGGTAGGATTTATAAACTCTAGTTTACACATGGTAGTGAAATAATATTATGTTTCTCCATTGTTGCAGTTAAGTTTTGTGTTCTTCCATTCGAAATTTTGTGTTCGTCCATTGTTGCTTTGTGTTCGAAATCCTATGTTTCTCCATTATTGTAAGTCGAAACTCTGTTTATATCCAATTAATTTTGCTACAAACATATTCTTCAAAAGGTGAGTTTGGTTTGATTTGGATTGGATTAGTGGAATGGTGAAATTTCATAGATTGTTAATGATAGTGATAATGATAAAAATGAGGATGTGGGCGATTTTTTTTTTTTTTTAGAGTGATTAAATTTTTTTTTATTTTAGTTTATTTTATTTCTAATTCTATTGTTGCCATTGTTTCCATTTTTTTTGTCAATCAATGTGGATGTTCACATTTCACATCGTTTGAAAGCCTAAGAAATAAGTATTGAAATATAGATATGGACATAATTATATATTTTGCAAGATGTGAATGTTCACATATTATTGGTTATTTGTTATTATATTTGTTGTTTGAATAATCATTTTTGTTACAATTAAACAAATGAAATAGTCATTTTTTTTTTCCTTTCAATTTTATTTCATGTTGCAGTGTAAATGTTAGCATTGAAATGAATTTAGCTTTTTTAAGGTTGGTGGTATGTTAATTGTAAATTATAAACATTTACATTGTATTTTGGTATGATTTTTTTATTTTTTGTGTTTTAAAGTTTTTTTCGAAAGTTAGTTATATTTTGTTATTTTTTTTACTATACTTGTTGGTTGAACAATCATTTTTGTTACCATTGAACAATCGAAATAGTCGATTTTTACTTTTTTTAATTTTATTTTATGCTTTCACGTTGCAGTGTGAATGCTCGCATTGGTATGAGTTTTTTTTTTTTTAAAAAAAAAAACTAATTGTATATTAATTATAAATTGTGAACATTCACATTGTATTTTGGTATAAGTTTTGTTTTTTCAAAAATTAATTGTATGTTTGTTGTTTTTGTTACTATATTTGTTAGTTGAACAATTATTTTTGTTATCATTGAATAATTAAAATAATCGATTTTCACTTTTTTTTTTTAAATTTTGTTTTATGATTTCACATTGCAGTGTAAATGTTTACATTGATATGAGTTAATTTTTTTTTTTAAAACTAGTTGTATGTTAATTATAAATTGTGAACATTCATATTGTATTTTGATATGAATTTTATTTTTTTCGAAGATTAGTTATATGTTTGTTATTTATTGTGAACATTTACATTGTACTTTAGTATGTGTTTTATTTTTTCAAAAGTTAGTTGTATGTTTGTTATTTACTGTGAACATTCACATTGTATTTTGATTTTCATTCAGATTTTTGTTACGTTATTTTTAAAAATTTTAAATTATAAAAAGGTTCAAAATTCATGATTTGAGATTTTTTCCATGGAATGTGAGAGAGATTTTCTTCTAAGAATAAGGAAGAGATTTTCTCCATGGAATAAGGGAAAGATTTTCTTTTTAGAATGAGGGATAAATTTTCTCTATAAAATTAGGGACTATTGTTATGTATTAATTTCAAAATAAAAATGTGTAAAAAATTAGAAAGAATGATTTGGTCATATTAAATTAAATAGGACTTAATGAAACAGTCAAAAAAAAATATGGGTTAGATAACATAAAACACTTAAAAAAAGAATTTATCAAAAAATGACCTTAGTAATTTTCCCTTCATTTAACCTTGAAAGAAGTTATTTTTAAAGAAAAAAAAAAGGTATTAGCAATTATGTATTGGTAGAACTTCCCAAATTTTTATCTTGTATGTTTAAAATAAAATAAAAAATTAACCACTGAATTCATTGAAATCAAATAAAAAATGAATTCACAAAGTAAAATAAATTAAAAATAGAAGGGTCAATTCATATTCTCAACAAAAATAATTAATTTTCTTTACAAAAGGTGAAGGTTAAAACAGTCTTTAAAAAATATATTGTAACCATTTATGATTAACATTAAAATCGTAAAAATAATCATAATAATAATAATGAATTGTTTGTTTTTATGTATCTAACTGGATTTATGATGGATTATTTCCATATATCTAATTGCATTTACTATTACGTCTTAAGGTTAATTACACTTTGTACCCTTACATTTTGTACAAAATTTTATTTTAATCCCTACACATGAAATCATGACAATTAACTCTCTAAACTTTTAGTCAAATCTCACTTTAGTTCCTACACATGAAATCATAACGGTCAACCTCCTATACTTTTACTCAAATCTTACTTTGATCCCTACACAAGTGTCAACGTCCCTCTTCTGTTATTTCATTTTTAAATCTTTAACAAAATCTAGTTATGTGACAAAAACGTGACTATGAAACGAGGGTAAAAGAGGAAAATCATTCATGTTTCCTACCAATACACTTTGTCTTACGTGATAAGCATATGAGAGTTATATAATATAATGCATACATATATATATATATATATATATTCGTTTGGCAAAAATTAGGACAAAAATGTAAGAAAGTAGAGCTTTTGAAATAAATAAATAAACATGTGATAAAAAAATAAAAAGAAAGAAAGATGAATAGACAGAAGATTGTGTTACTGTAAAAATAAAGTTTCATGATTCCAATTTATACAAAACCCTGGTTCGTTTTCTTAATTGTTCACAATCTGCGTTTTATTTTTGCCTAATACAGTCATATTTTGACGAAATTTTGGGATAAAATTTGTATTGATGGAAAATGTAGATGATTTTTCTTTCTTACTCTCATGTTATAGTCACATTCTTATCATATGACTAAATTATATTAAAGATTTAAACAATTGAATAATAGAAAGGAGATATTAACACTTGTATAAGGATCAAAGTGAGATTTTACCAAAAGTATAGAGAGTTAACTGTCACAATTTCATGTGTAGGGACCAAAGTGGGATTTGACATGAAGTGCAGGGGGTTGACTGCCCTGATTTTATAAATAGGGGCCAAAGTGAGATTTGGTGCAAAGTGGAATTTACCCTAAGTCTTACTAACAAATGCCCTAAGGTACAAATAAAAGACAAAATATTTATAAAATATAATACAATTTTCATTAACTTCAATATATTTTTATTAAAATCAATATACTTTTTAATATTTTTACATATTTATAAAGTACTTTTTACATAATTTTTAACATTAAATAATGTCTAAGAGTATCTCCAATGATTCATTACTTTTTTCACCAAATTTGAGTAAAAAATAAGTGATTTTCTCAATCTGATATGACTTGCTCCAACGGTGTGCATCAAAAGGGAAGGATCGTCCGGTGGGTCGACTGGCGGGTTGACCGGCCGGTCAACGGATAAGGTTATAAATTTTTTTTTTGGTTTCCCTCCATTTGTGTTCCCAATTCTTTTACTATTTCTTTTTCCCTCCATTACATATTTTTTATTTTTGTTTACCTTCAACAATGATTTGTTTCTAAAATCTGATATAAACACATTATTCATATGCTAGACAAGTCCAGACAACTGATACGATCATGGCTGAAAGAAAACAGAGCATAATGAATACCTTAAAATCCATGATGTTCACTTCATTTTCATCCTCTTCTTCTTCCTCCTCCTCTGATGATGAGTCTGATGATGAATATATAGTCACACTTTTAGGGACTTATGAGATGAACAATGCTAGTATGCTTCAGATTCTGCAGTCAAGTGATAACTCAAAGAAAATAGGTGGTTCTGTTGTAGGCCATAAGTACATACGCAGAGATAGAAGGCAGGGTCATGAGAGATTTTTTGCAGATTATTTTGCGGCAAATCTAGTGTATTCACCTATAATATTTCGGATATGTTTTCAAATGCGTCGTCCTGTGTATCTATGAATTTTGAATGCAATCCAAACACACAATTCATATTTTGTTCAAAAACAAGATGCAGTTCATATTGTTAGATTATCTCCCCTACCAAAAATGATTTCAGCTATGAGAATATTGTCATATGAAGTGAAAGCAGATGCAGTTGATGATTATATACGTATCGGGGAAAGCACTGCAATTCAAAGTTTGCAACAATTTTGTAATTCAATGATTGAAATCTTTGGACCAAAATATCTAAGATCTCCAACACCAACTGATATTGCTAGATTACTTGCTATTGGGGAGGTTCGAGGGTTTCCGGGTATGTTGGGAAGTTTAGATTGCATGCATTGGGAGTGAAAAATTTGTTCAAAGGCGTGGCAAGGTCAATACGTAGGCTATCTAAAAATCCAACCATTATTCTTGAAACAGTAGCATCTTATGACTTATGGATTTGACATGCATTTTTTGGAATGCCTGGCTCACACAATGACTTGAATGTGTTGGATCGATCGCCTTTATTTTCTGATCTTGCTCAAGGTAAAGCTCCCCTTGTCTATTACACTATTAATGGACATAGTTATGATATGGGTTGTTACCTTGCAGATGGTATATACATGTCACAACCCAAACTCGCCCCTATGGGTTTAACATCAGAATCGCCAAGAATCCGAGATTACGAGGCAAGGCTAATAACAGAATACAAGAATATGTAGCATGCATGGCGGAAGCCAATACAGTAAATAAACAATGTCCAATGAGCTGTGACAGTCTGTATGCAAAAAGACTTTTCATACATATAGACATTCAGTACAGAACAATATGCATCATATATACAATCATTCCGTACAGGGACTTAATCCCTATTAAACAGTACGGTACAGTGCAAAACATTCCGTCTATACAGAAGTACAACACAGATATAGAGACAGACGGGGAGATTAGGACACCCCTAAGCCATAGCTTGAACAGTATTGGAACCTCAAAGTGAGGCACAAAGGTTGGCTTGACAAAACTAGAGTTTACCCCGACGCTTCTAGCAACGGTCCGGTGCCTGTATACCTACATATATATATATATATATATGAGTAGTGAGCTAAAACCTAGTGAATAACATAATGCGTAAAGAGAGTTAAGAAAGAATGTCCTTTCAGTATTTTAAACAGTCGTTTGCCTCGGTAAATCAATTATACAGTTGGTAGCTTATACTTCATGTCATATCAGTCATTTAGAAATCATAGTAATCGTGCGTGGCACATCCAATAGCAAAACAATACGGTGGTAGTAGCAGTGTCGATCTGATAGTAATGCTTGATATGATCTGATAATAATGCTTGATAAAGATAAAGAATGATATGATAGCGATAATGTAAGCGATATGATAGCGATAACGATACTTGATAACGATAGCGATAACGATATGATGCAGTTCTTATGGACTTAAGAGGTGTCTCACACAGATTCTAGAGGTGGCTCACATTGTAGCACTTAGGTCCATGCAGCACTTTGCTCCAAATTTCACAGATTGGCTTAAAGCCCAGTATGGATTCAAGAAGTGTCTCGCACAGATTCTAAAGGTGGCTCACACTGTAGCACTTAGGTCTGTGCAGCACTTTGCTCCAGAGGTATCTGTGATAGTAGCGATCTGATAAGTGATGGGTCTTAAAAGACCGAAACGATCGATTGATGGCCATCAATCGATGCGATGAGTGGTTCCAACGAGGAACCAACAGATTTCAGTATGTAATAGTAAATGAGGTGCTAAGGATGCCACAGTACAGTTCAGAAATAAAGGACATACATTCATTCAGTAAATAATACCAGTTCAGTAAACAGTTCAGTTTAGTATTCAAAAGATAATCATTTGAACATATCTGTACACAATTGTTACTCACAGAGTTCTGGGCTACGGTAAGCTAGAGCGTCTCCTTGGTAAGCCAACCCTACACAGTTAACAGATTGAACACACACACTAAGCTACACAGTTGGGAAAGATAATAATTTAGTCCCTAATTTGCCTTGGTGTGTTCTACATCTATATCTTCATTAAGATGTCTTAAACTAGGCATAAGAATGCCTAGAATGGGATGAGGATACAAGGATGCATTCAGAAGACAGTTTCAGAATTTCAGAAAATCAGAGGTCCCGCTCGAGCGCAGGTTTCCCCGCTCGAGCGTACATGAAACAAAGGTCCCCGCTCGAGCGCTAACTTCCCCGCTCGAGCGGACCAAAAAGTACTGGATGGGTGAAATTTACGCTCGACGCCCGCTCGAGCGTGTCACCCAATCCTCCGCTCGAGCGTACATTCCTCCGCTCGAGCGGACTGTAAAACAGTGCAAGATGCTGGGAGCTCGATTTCCCCGCTCGAGCGGTACTTCCCCCGCTCGAGCGGACTACCAAAATCTGGAAAAATCCAGATTCGAACTCCAAGTTCAAAACTCAAGTTTCAAATACCAAATTCGATCCTCTTGGGCCAAATTTCTGGAAAACATTTGTAAACACATAGAATGACAAGATTCGAAAGTCAATTTGAGAAATCAAAGTCCAAGGGTGTTTCAATCAAACTCCTTTTTAAACCTATTTCAAATCAAATTTCATGAACATGATACAAACATGACATGCATGAACTTAAACAACTTCAAGGCTCCAATTACCAGTTCAAATGAGCGTATTACCTCAAAAACAAGACGATATCATGGACTTAAACATAATCAAGAGCATGCATGCAATATTTTGCCATGAAAACACTCTAAAACTCTTCAATATATACATGCATGCAAGATTAGAGCTATGATTCAACATTTAAACCATGTCTTGGCTCTAAACTCCATCAATCTAGCATGAACATGCAAGAACTATTTCAAAGGCACAATTAAGAAGTTGAATTCCTTACCTAAGTCATGAATTAGAGGTATGGAGGCTCAATTTGCAATTATCACAACAATTCCCTCAATTTCCAAGCAAATCAACAAGTTGAATTCACTCCTCTCACTTCCTCTCTCTCTTGGTCGGTTATGAGCTCAAGAATGGGCTGATGAAAATGTTTTGTTTGGATGAAAAAATGCTCAATATGTTTTATATGAAAAGGGCCACTAGGTGGCAAAACGGTAAATAAGGCCAACTCTTTGATTTAGTTTATTTTAATCTAATTTAATCATACCAAACCACCTTTCAATTAAATATACCATTAATTCACATAAATTCCAATGATCATAAAACATTGATCCATTTTCGATTCGGCCGTCAATAAGGCCTTCAATTTGCAATTTAAATTACAGAGCATGAACAGATCGATTAACAATCAACGGGTAGAAAATGCATTTAAACAGTTACAGTCAGTCAATCAGTCTCAATTCTCAGTCAGTCAGTTCAGTACTTTAATCAATTCAATTATCAATCATAATCAGTCTTAGTTTAGCTTAGTTTAGCAGCAATCAGTGCTTAATCAGTAATCAGTAGTGAGGGTTATTACAATACCCTCAATGGGCAACACTGGTTCAAACAATTTCTTCTCCCTAAGAAGTAAAGAAACAACATTTTGCAATGATGCAAGAGTCTGCAAGGAAAGATGTAGAGCGGGCATTCAGAGTGCTTCAATCTCATTTTGCAATTATAGGTGGTGTTGTACGTTTTTGGGATCCAAAAATGCTTGCGAACATAATGAAGAGTTGCATTATATTACATAATATGATTGTCGAAGATGAGAGGGAGGAGCACCTTGATTTCGATTATGAACTTTCATCAACCAACGCACCAGTGCAACTTTCCTCTACTCCTACTAATGACTTCCAATCATTTTTGTCTCGTCATTTAGGTATTAGAGATTAAGATGCATATCATTTCCTCCGTAATGATTTAATAGAACATATGTGGCATCTTCATGGTGAAAACTAAATTCACCACATCAATACACGTAATTTTGTTTATAGTTTTGGAATGGGAGGTTGTCTTGTGTGTACTCTTCATTATTTTATCAATATTAACCAAGTAGTTGACAAGTTCTATTATGATGTGCTGTTGTGATGATCCAATCTATAATATTGAGAATTGTTCAGTGTTCAATTCATGAGAATTACAAATGATAATAACCATGTCTTAATCAGTTACAAAATAATGAGAAAATGTTTACTAATGTTGTTGGAAGTCTTATATTTAAATGTTAGTCAATATTGAAAGATTTATGAATTTTGGAAATTCATTTATTCACAATTCATATTTATTGATGTGCCATATGATTTTATTCAGTGTATGAATTTATTGATGTTGCATACAAATTTATTTAGTACATATATGTATTGGTGTCGAATTTATTTGTCCATATATTTATTGATGTTGGTTGGCTTATTACTGATGATGTTGCCACTCATTTATTGATGTTGGTTGGCTTATTAGTGATGATGTTGCCATTCATTTATTCAGTAGATAAATGCATTCAAACTACAGATGTGGCATACGAATTCAATGGCTCATCAAATGAGTCAATGCCTCATTTTACACACACCACCATCCATTGAATTCATTCAAACAATTTAGTTGAATATTAATTCCCTCCACCACCTACCTCAATAATTCACCCTCTATACCAGCTCAAGATTGTAGATGAAACAGATTCACTCTATACAAACTTGGCATCACCAAATTCACTCTATTCACAGATTCACTCCATTCACAGATTGCTTCTATAAGAACATATTCACTGTATTCCCTCCATCACCACCTTCAAATTCGGCATCACCAATTTCTGTTCCCAAACACTGCATATTCACTCTATACAAACAATATATGATAAGTGTGAATCCACAAAATTAGCAAGGCAAAGCATCTGAAGCAAAAAGGCCAACATTAGTAAGAACAACAAGGCAGCAACAAAATAGAGTGAGTCTTGAACACATGGGTCAATCGGCCGTACACATTTTTTTTTTTTTTTTGCCTTTAAGTGTGCACTTCTTCAGCCCTTCTTTCAGTGAGCACAACAGCATGCTTTATTTGTTCAACTTTAACCTTGTGAAAAGCATAACACCATGTTTTAATCAAACTACATTAATGTTTAATCTTGGAAATTAACTTCTGTCATATAAAACAGACAAGAACTTGGTTTATTTGTTCAAACTACAACAACATGCTTTATTAACTCAACTTCAACATTAACTTCTGTCATATGAAATTAACTTCATGTTGTTTTTCAATTTCAGTGTGCACTTCTTACCTTCTGAACAACCAACACTGCATATTAACTTCATGTTGTTTTTCAATTTCAGTGTGCACTTCTTACCTTCTGAACAACAAACACTACATATTAACTTAATGTTGTTTTTCCATTTCAGTGTGCACTTCTAAACAACAAACACTGCATATTAACTTCATGTTTTATTTGAGCATAACACCATGCCAGCTCTAATTTAGCTTTCATATGTAACCCATTTCCATTAAAATTCAACAGATATTGACATTATGCCTAGAACTAAAAGAGCCAAACCAAAACTTGGTGAAAGCTCCAACCCTCTACGATGCCAACAACAACAGCCTCAAAATTAGTCTTATCCTACTGCTGATTTTCTTAGTGAAAGTCATGAACAAGCCTTTCCAAACTTCTCCAGCCGACCTATTGTAACAGGGAGGAGGGTACATCTGTCACCTCAATATGATGCACTATTAGTTAGTAAACTTGAAGCAATAGGATGGCTAAATTTAATTAATTTACCCCAAAAGGTATATCCACGGCTAGTTTCTCTATTTTATGTTCACCTAAGAGGTAATCAGGAAGAAAATGAAAATTTTACTCTTTTGTCTTATGTGAACGGCTGGTTTCTCTATTTTATGTTCAGCTAAGAGGTACTCAGGAAGAAGATGAAAATTTTACTCTTTTGTCTTATGTGAAAGGAAAGGGTATACAGTTTGATATTCCTACTTTGGCAAGAATTATTGGAGTTGAGGGAGGTGATATGCATATCCATTTTCAAAGTAAGGCTGAGTTAGTTAATATTGTTGGTAATAGTAGTGACCTCTATACTACACTATTTGTGAGAACAAATTTAGCGGGACTAATCTATAAGCAAGACATTTGAAACCCTATCTTTGGATTCTCCACTGGTGGATTGTAGAAAATGTCACTCCGAAAAGAGGACATTTTGATGTTGTCCCATATTTTAATGCCTATTTGTTATACTGTTTTAAAGTTGGCCATAAAATAAATTTGTGTAACATAATAATGAAAGAAATGATGTATGCAATCTTGCTCAATTCATGGGCCGGTCCTTGACAAAAATTTTCAAACATTTTAGGGTTCACCTTGTAGATGAAATGGAGACCAAATCTATTCACCCATTAATCAGTATACACTGACCCATGCTGGTGGAGCCAACAATTTAATGGGAAGTCTTAATGCTCCAGAAGATCCTCATGCCAATGTGATGCCATCAACTGAACAACCTCAATATTGGACTGAGTTTTTGGCTATGGAAGAACAACGTTATAATCATTGCATTCAATGGGAACATCAAATGGCTAATCAGGTCAATTCGTTGGGTACTCAGTTTGATGCATTTGCCACTGCGCAGAACTCATTAATTCAACAATTTGGTGAGTTCCGTTTGGACATTGAAAGACGTAATGAAATGGCAAACAATCGAATAGATAGGATTGAGCATCGCGTAAATGACATATACCATCACTACTTCCCTTCTCTACCATCACCAGAGAATGACTGTTGATGTGTTTCACATTATGTATTTGCGTTGTTTTGTATTTTGCTATTTTAACAACCTTTTGTTGGGTCAATTTATTTTATAAATGTGGTAGTTTTGTCTTGTATAATGTAGTAGCTTCGTATATCATATTATCTGATATTAAATCCTTTATTAGTTTTTCACTTACATTGCCAATCAATACATGTGCACCATCTTTTAGAGCTTCAGTGATGCCATTTTAGTTGAATTTTATTAAGAAATTAAAGAATGTACCAACTAAAATGCCATTTTAGTAGGGGTGGGCGCGGGTTAGTTGCAGCCACGGAACGTCCAATCCGCCATCCGTCCGCCAGACTGGCAGATTGAAGAAAATCAATCCACATCCGTCCGCCAATCCTGCAGATGTGGATTGAGCGGATTGGCGGATGGATGCGAATCGGTTTGGCGGTTTAAAATTTTATAAATTTTCAACATAATTCAATTTGTGTACTTTCTCAAAAAAAAAAAAAAAAAAAAGAAGAAAGTATTACAGTCAATGACTTAAAAAAAATATTACAATCACTGCATGCCTCATCCAAAGCAAGAAAGTTTGAAACTTTAGAATATTACAATCACAGCATGCCTCATCCACATAACATATTACAATCTGTGGTTCTTAAAATATAAAAACAATTCAAACTACCAAAACCATAAATAGAGCAGTAGTAGAGATAGTATGTCTCTGTGTTATTACATCTATATATGTTTTTAAAAACAAAAACTAACCAACATATATCATATTTTCTATTTATTATTTTTAGAGATAGATTTAAAAATAAAAAAATATAGATAAATAATACGTTTATTTTTTTCAATTCAAAAAAGATATTCAAGTTGAAAACTTTTTTTCAACAGAATATTTAAACTCTTTTTAATTGAAAACACAAATAGAATATTTAAACAAACTGAAAACACAAAGTCTTATAAATTGCTAGGGGTACTCGTTTTTTAGCGGTTCGGTTGCGGCCAAAGGAATCTCAAATCCGCCATCCGTCCGCCAGATTGGCAGATTGCAGAAATTCAATCCACAACCATCCACTCGTTATCATGCATCCGTCCAAAATGCGGCGGATCGATTCGGTTCGGTCAGTTTTGGCGGATCGGTATATCCACTGCTCACTCCTACATTTTAGTTATATTCTATGGTTGGTACATTCTTTAATTTCTTAATAAAATTCAACTAAAATGGCATCATTGAAGCTCCAAAAGATGGTGCACATGTATTGATTGGCAATGTAAGTGAAAAACTAAGAGAGGATTTTATATCATATAATATGATATAGGAAGCTATTACATTATACATGACAAAACCACTACATTTATAAAATAAATTGATCCAACAAAAGGTTGTTAAAATAAAAAAATACAAAACAACGCATATACATAATGGTGGAGAAGGGAAGTAGTAATGGTATATGTCATTTACGCGATGCTCAACCCTATCTATTCGATTGTTTGCCATTTCATTACGTCTTTCAATGTCCAAACGAAACTCACCAAATTGTTGAATTAATGAGTTCTGTGCAGTGGCAAATGCATCAACTGAGTACCCAACGAATTGACCTGATTAGCCATTTGATGTTCCCATTGAATGCGTTGATTATAACGTTGTTCTTCCATAGCCAAAAACTCAGTCCAATATTGAGGTTGTTCAGTTGATGGCATTACATTGGCATGAGGATCTTTTGGAGCATCATCTGGTGGGACTTCATCTTCTGGATCTTCTGGAGTATTAAGACTTCCCATTAAATTGTCGGCTCCACTAGCACAGGTCAGTGTATACTGATTAATGGGTGAACATATTTTGGTCTCCATTTCATCTACAAGGTGAACCCTAAAATGTTTGAAAATTTTTGTCAAGAGTGCCCCAAACAGTAATGACCGGCCCATGAATTGAGCAAGATTTGCATACATCATTTCTTTCATTCTTATGTAACACAAATCTATTTTATGGCCAACTTCAAAACAGTATAACAAATAGGTATTAAAATATGGGACAATATCAAAATGTCCTCTTTTCGGAGTGACATTTTCTACAATCCACCGGTGGAGAATCCAAAGATAGGGTTTCAAATGTCTTGCTTGTAGATTAGTCCCGCTAAATCTGTTCTCACAAATAGTAGTATTTATGTCACTACTATTACCAACAATATTAACTAACTTAGCCTTACTTTGAAAATGGATATGCATATCACCTACCTCAACTCCAATAATTATTGCTAAAGTAGGAATATCAAACTGTATACCCTTTCCTTTCACATAAGACAAAAGAGTAAAATTTTCATCTTCTTCTTGAGCACCTCTTAGGTGAACATAAAATAGAGAAACCAGCCGTGGATATACCTTTTGGGGTAAATTAATTAAATTTAGAAATTCTATTGCTTCAAGTTTACTAACTAATAGTGCATCATATTGAGGTGGCAGATTTACTCTCCTCCTTGTTACAATAGGTCGGCTGGAGAAGTTTGGAAAAGCTTGTTCATGACTTTCATTGTGAAAATCAGCATTAGGATAAGACTGATTTTGAAGCTGCTGTTGTTGGCGTCGTGGAGGGTTGGAGCTTTCACCAAGTTCTGGTCTGGCTCTTTTAGTTCTAGGCATAATGTCAATATCTGTTGAATTTTAATGGAAATGGGTTACATGTGAAAGTTGAATTAGAGCTGGTATGGTGTTATGCTCAAATAAAACATGAAGTTAATATGCAGTGTTTGTTGTTCAGAAGTGCGGAAGTGCACACTGAAATGGAAAAACAACATGAAGTTAATATGCAGTGTTTGTTGTTCAGAAGGTAAGAAGTGCACACTAAAATTGAAAAACAACATGAAGTTAATATGCAATGTTTGTTGTTCAGAAAGTAAGAAGTGCACACTGAAATTGAAAAACAACATGAAGTTAATTTCGTATGACAGAAGTTAATGTTGAAGTTGAGTTAATAAAGCATGCTGTTGTAGTTTGAACAAATAAATCAAGTTCTTGTCTATTTCATATGACAGAAGTTATTTTCTAAGATTAAATATTAATGTAGTTTGATTAAAACATGGTGTTATGCTCTTCACAAGGTTAAAGTTGAACAAATAAAGCATGCTGTTGTGCTGACTGAAAGAAAGGTCGAAGAAGTGCAAGGAAGTGCACATTGAAAGGCAAAAATAAATAAATAAATAAATAAATAAATGTGCAGGGTCGGTTGACCAACCGGTTGGCCCATGTGTTCAAGACTCACTTTGTTTTGCTGTTGCCTTGTTGTTCCTGCTGATGTTGGCCTTGTTGCTTCAGATGCTTTACCTTGCGGATTTTGTGGATTCACACTTACAATATACTGTTTGTATAGAGTGAATATGCAGTGTTTGGGAACATAAATTGGTGATGCCAAATTTGAAGGTGGTGGTGGAGGGAATACAGTGAATGTGTTCTTATAAAGGCAATCTGTGGATAGAGTGAATCTGTGAATAGAGTGAATTTGGTGATGCCAAGTTTGTATAGAGTGAATCTGTTTCATTTACAATCTTGAGTTGATATAGAGGGTGAATTATTGAGGTAGGTGGTGGAGGGAATTAATATTCAACTAAATTGGTTGAATGAATTCAATGGATGGTGGTGTGTGTAAAATGAGGCATTGACTCATTTGATGAGCCATTGAATTCGTATGCCACATCTGTAGTTTGAATGCATTTATCTACTGAATAAATGAATGGCAACATAATCACTAATAAGCCAACCAACATCAATAAATATATGGACAAATAAATTTGACACCAATACATATATGTACTAAATAAATTTGTATGCCACATCAATAAATTTATATACTGAATAAAATCATATGGCACATCAATAAATATGAATTGTGAATAAATGAATTTCCAAAATTCATGAATCTTTCAATATTTAAATATAAGACTAACATTTAAATATAAGACTTCCAACAACATCAATAAGCATTTTCTCATTATTTTGTAACTGATTAAGATATGGTTATTATCATTTGTAATTCTTTAGTACTTAAATTTATGTGGATATATGTAAGACATGGTTATTATCATTTGTAATTCTTTGGTACTTAAATTTATGTGGTATTATCATTTGTAACTGATTAAGACATGGTTATTATCATTTGTAATTCTCATGAATTGAACATTGAACAATTCTCAATATTATCGATTAGATCATCACAACAGCACATCATAACAGAACTTCTCAACTACTTGGTTAATATTGATAAAATAATGAAAAGTACAAACAAGACAACCTCCCATTCCAAAACTATAAACAAAATTACATGTATTGATGTGGTGAATTTAGTTTTCACCATGAAGATGCCATATATGTTCTATTAAATCATTACGGAGGGCATGATATGCATCTTTATCTCTAATACCTAAATGAAGAGACAAAAATGATTGTAAGTCATTGGTAGGAGTAGAGGAAAGTTGCACTGGTGCGTTGGTTGATGAAAGTTCATAATCGAAATCAAGGTGCTCCTCCCTCTCATTTTCGACAATCATATTATGTAATATAATGCAACTCTTCATTATGTTCACAAGCATTTTCGGATCCCAAAAACGTACAGCACCACCTATAATTGCAAATTGAGATTGAAGCACTTCGAATGCCTGCTCTACATCTTTCCTTGCAGACTCTTGCATCATTGCAAAATGTTGTTTCTTTGTTCCATGGAGAGAAGAAATTGTTTGAACCAGTGTTGCTAATTAAGGGTATATACAATCAGCAAGGTAATAACTCATATCATAACTATGTCCATTAATAGTGTAATGGACAGGGGGAGCTTTACCTTGAGCAAGATCAAAAAACAAAGGCGATTGATCCAACACATTCAAGTCATTGTGTGAGCCAGGCATTCCAAAAAATGCATGCCAAATCCATAAGTCATAAGATGCTACTGCTTCAAGAATAATGGTTGGCTTTTTTTGATAGCCTACATATTGACCTTGCCATGCCTTTGGACAATTTTTTCACTCCCAATGCATGCAATCTAAACTTCCCAACATATACGAAAACCCCCGAACCTCCCCAATAACAAGTAATCTAGCAATATCAGTTGGTGTTGGAGATCTCAGATATTCTTGTCCAAAGATTTCAATCACTGAATTATAAAATTGTTGCAAACTTTGATTGCAGTGTTTTCCCCGATACGTATATAATCATCAACTGCATCTGCTGCCACTCCATATGACAATATTCACATAGCTGAAGTCATTTTTGGTAGGGGAGATAATCCAACAATATGAGCTGTATCTTGTTTTTGAACAAAATATGAATTGTGTGCTTGGATTACATTCAAAATTCGTAGATACAAAGGACGACGCATTCGAAAACGTCTCCGAAATATTGTAGGTGAATACACTGGATTTGCCGCAAAAATAATTTGCAAACAATCTCTCATGACCCTGCCTTCTATCTCTGCGTATGTACTTATGGCCTATAATGGAACCACCTATTTTCTTTGAGCTATCACTTGACTGCAGAATCTGAAGCATATTAGCATTGTTCATCTCATAAGCCGCTAAAAGTGTGACCATATATTCATTATCAGACTCATCATCAGAGGAGGAGGAAGAAGAAAATGATAAAAATGAAGTGAACATCATAGATTTTAAGGTATTCATTATGCTTTGTTTTCTTTCAGCTATGATTGTATCAGTTGTCTGGACTTGTCTGGCATATGGATAATGTGTTTATATCAGATTTTAGAAGTAAATCATTGTTGGAGGTAAACAAAAACGAAAAATATGTAATGGAGGGAAAAAGAAATAGTAAAAGAATTTGGGAACAGAAAGGGAGGGAAACCAAAAAAAAATTTAGAGCCTTTCCGGTCGACCAGCCAATCGACCCACTAGACGACCCTCCCCTTTTGATGCATACCGTTGGAGCAAGCCATATTAGATTGAGAAAATCACCTATTTTTTACTCAGATTTGGTGAAAAAAGTAATGAACCGTTGGAGATGCTCTAAGGACACTTGTTAACAATCCTTTTATTTATTAGGGTAAATTACAAATACACCCTCTGAGGTTTACTTAAAATACGAATAGCCCTATGCAGTTTGGAAAATTACAAATATCTTCCTGTCAGAAATTTTTTATTTAACAAAATTAATTGAAAAAATGAAATTTCTAACTGTTCACCTTTATAACAATAAAATTATTTGAATTATTAATTAAAATAAAATTTTAACATTATTAAAAATTGTTAATTAACTTGATAATTTATTAATAAAATGACTTATTTATGATGAAATTAAAAACTTTAACACGCATAATATAATTTTTAAAATCACAAAAAATAATTTATAATTTAAATAAATCTCATAAAGTGTTTTCATGACCTTTGTATTGGAAATCACAAAGCCTGCGATGTTGAAGGTTCGATTTCTGCTTTTATCTATACTTACGCCTAGTTTGGAATCCACTATATAATCCATCTTTTTATCTTTTTTCCATCACATCACCTCTCTACTTTTCTACACATCTTTTCGTAAAAAGACAAAAAGTACACTTTTTTAGGACACCCAAACCAACCCTTACTATTAAGCAAAAGGGGGTTTTTAAACCCCAAGGCTTATAGGAGCTCTAATATCCTAATCCTAATTTTCTAAATTTTTTATTTAAAAAAAAAAAAAAACCTCAACATTTATTAATTTCTCCGCATCCCCATGTCTTTTAGGAGATTTGGTCAAAACCCCCTCATAATCAAACTTTAATGCATTAAAGACTAACACAAATAAAATTCCTTAAAAATTTGAACACATCTATCTATCTATACTATATATTAAGCAAAAAAGGGTTTTTAACACCCAATGCCTGTGAAATCTTCAATATTTCAATCTAAATTTTCTAAATTTTTTATTAAAAAAAAAAAAACTCAACATTTATTGATTTGGTCAAAATTCCCTGATCAGCATTTAAAATCCCTTCATACAAATAATTATAGATACAATCCGTGTATAGTTACTGCAATACTCTTTTTAACTTCTCCCATACACTATCATTAGTGATGAGATTGTTGAATTATTTTTATAAAAAATCTTAAAAAACATAATTTATATATTAAAAAAAACTAAAACAAATATAAATATCTATAATTATCCCGTACATAGCATGGGTGATAGGCTAGTTTATGTTATTGTAAAGCTCAATGAGCGTTAATGCTCGGAGAGTTTGGAAACAAATTAGGGCGAATTACGTTATTAGTTCTTATAATTTAAGATTTATATTATTTTGATTTTAAAATTTTTAATTGTGATATATTTGATCTTAAATGTTAAATCTTATTTTAAATAAGAATAATTGAAAATACCATTATTCAATTTCAAAGGCAAATACGCCAATTTAATAAAATATAAACTAGTTTGACAAAAAAAAAAGTTTAAAATTATTTTTGAATTTTAAAAAACTATTTCTACCCACCAAAGATAAAATTATATAAAAATTATAAATCTTTTTCATATTTATTTATTTTTTTATCAAATGAATTTTTAGTATGTGGTTGGATGATAATCATGTAATGGATGATTGTTTTTATTGATTTTTTCGATCGTTATCATGTAATAAATGGTTATATTTATTGTTAACAGATATTTTTTTGATGGTTATTATGTAATTGATGGATATTAAGTTTTTAATATGTAATCGATATGTTTAATATATGAAATGTTTTTAGTTTTGAATTTTTCGATTTAATGGATTGATTTAATAATAACATTAAAGTAGTTGCCATCTTTGACTTTTAAAAAAATAAAACTAATTTAACGAAAATAAATATCAAAAAAATAATTATTTAAAAAAATTATTTCTACCTACCCAAAAGATAAAATTATATAAAAATATGTGTTTTTAATTTTTTTTCACCAATTTAAATTTTAGTTTCTTAGAAAAAATTTCTGAAAATAAATTCTAGAAGCCAAATGTTTGGGATGTCCTAAATAAGTGCACTTTTTGACTTTTTAAACTAAAAAGTTGAGCAAAAAAATATGGTTGTTTGGGTTAACTTTTTAACTTTTTATGGAAAAATATGTATTAAAAAATTATATAAATTAGTGTAAAAGAAAAAATTAGGATCGGGAGTTGTGCGGCTGTACTTTTTGACTTTTGGTGAATAGTGATAACTTTTTAACTTTTTGAGTAATTTTTTGACTTTTTGACTTTTTTTCAACTTGCTAAACTTGGCCTAAACAGAACTTTATAACAAAAAAAATTTCAACATTATTCATTAAAAAGAGACCATTACATTTCAAATAACATACAAGTTAACTAATACAAAATAAATTATATGACAACTTTACCTTTGAAATGGACTGTTAGTAAAAGAAACATATTTGATTGTCCTTATTTTGGACAAAATTCAAAATTTAAAATCAAATGTACTACAATTAAAAAGTTAGGAACTAACGTGACATAAGTCACCAAACTATAAGAAGTGTTAGTTTAATCCGCACAATAAATTATTGTTATTGTTATTATTTTCCTGTGTAATTGAAGGCCTAGAAAGTTAATTACATATATGAAACTGAAAGGTCGAATTTCATTTTTTTTTTATTTAAATGAAGGGTAGTCCATTGGTTCTTTTCTTTCCCTTTGTATTGATTTGTTTTGTTTTGTCTTGTCAGTTACATTACATTTTGGGTTTAGAAATTTTCAGAACGTATTTTTGAATTTTCGAAATTGGGTTGTTTGAATAAACCTTATGAATCTATGATATGCAGAAGAAAAATGATTGGGAGCACTAAAAGGGGATCACTAAAGGGAACACTAATGATGTGGCAGTGGGCCCTGCCCACTTTTTATGCCTTGTTTTTATTTTTTTATTATTTTTTTTGTCATTCCCAATGTATTAGTGCTATTAGTGATGTATGTTTTAGTGGTCTAAATCATTGTTGTATGCAGAAACATAAAGTTTACTTGAGAGCAAGAGAAAGCAAGCATGCAGTGCAGTTGCAGGGAAGAATAATACTGGCTGTCTTTGTTTGCTAAAGTGCTGCTGCTGCGCCGCTCGTGTGCTGCAAATTTTCTTGAAACCCACCAATCCCAAATCCCAAATCTCAATCTCGAGAGGATCAAACCAGTGTGCCACGTACAGCCCACTTATTAGTTATCTAAACCAGTTGTGGTTGTGGTTGTGGTTGTGACTTTCAGTTTTCCTTTTAATATCTGTTCACACTTTCTTTACCTTTCCTTGTTCCGCCATTCTCTCTCTTTACATTGTCAAACCCCCAAATATTACTGGCTTGATACAGAGCACTCTTCATAGAGTAGAGTTTATGGGTCTTGTCTTCCTCTTCTTCTTCTTTTTTTTTAAAAAATTATTTATAATAATAAACATTACATTTAAAATTTAAATAAATAAATAAATAAAGGGTTTGACCCTAGGAAGGACGGTGATACTGTTAGGATAGTTTGTTAGCTTAACATTGATCTCGAGGTACAATCTTTGAACCTTGAAGCTTCGGTCTCTGTTTTCTTCATTGGATTATTATTATTATTATTCAACCTTTCCATGTGTATTGGGATTCTTAATTGTTTCTGTCAGAATATGCCGACAATGGGTTTCGATTGATGGTCTTGTTGGGGTTGCTAGCTGGTACCTAGTATCTGGCCATGTCTCTGTATCATCAATATTTTAGTATTGTTTTAGTGTTTTTGGCATTGCATGATGTGGATTACTTCCAATCCAGCACTCTGTTTGGCATAGTTTAGTCAGTGAAACTCGGTCCGTGAATTCTGGCCTTTGGTGGGTATTTAAAGGTTTTGTGGGTGCTTCACTTTGATTAGGCAGAGCAGATAGGAGGAGAGGGGGGGTTTGATGTGGAATTTTGGTATTGAAACCTCTGCAAGACATGCTGAGCTTTGATGGAGTAGGAGAAGAGGTCTTCTTTGATTCTGCAGAGTACTTTTTGTTGTCATCTGAAGAGCCTGTTGTTGTGAAAGAAGATTTGTTGAATGGTAATTTAGGGTTCGAGGTTTGGTTGAAGGAGCCACAGAGTGTCAACGAAAGACGATATAGGTTTCTACGTAGAATGGGTTTTGTTGAATTAGCCCGCGCTAGTAAGGAGGAGGAGTCAGATGAGATGATGGGATTGGAAAGGGTTGTAGAATGCAGTGGAACTGTCTCTAGTTGTTATACACCTCGAGTCGAGGAAAATTTAGTCTGTTATGGTAGGGAATTGAGTTGTGAAGAAGCCAATTGTGGTTTCGACGAATTAGAGCAAGATCAGGTCTGCAACCTCAGTGTAGCTCTTGAGGGGGAGACTTACCGGTCTCATGTTAAAGAATGCAGGATTTTTCATATGGATAAGAAAAATTTGAGGAATTGGTGGAAGAAATTCATCAAAAACAAGAGGATGGGAACTCGAGGCACGAAAGTATTGAAACCAATTTGTGAAACACCGAATGTAAATCGAATGAAGGTGCACCAAAAAAAGAAGAAGTGTATGGAGTTAAGTGCAGTGTATGTTGGACAAGAAATACAAGCACATGAAGGCTTCATTTGGAGTATGAAGTTTAGTCCAGATGGCCAATATCTGGCAAGTGGTGGTGAGGATGGGGTTATTCGCATTTGGCGGGTTATGCAGGCAGATGCCTCTTGCAAAGAAAAAGAAAGTTTACATGCTCAAGCCCAGTTTGGTGGCCGCCGAGGGAAAGGAGGCAAAAAACGGAGTCACCTTTCAGTTGTCGTTCCTGATAAGGTTTTTCAGATTGAGGAGTTGCCACTGCAAGAATTTCATGGCCACACTAGTGATGTCTTGGATCTGGCCTGGTCCAAATCTAATGTGAGTTATTGCTTGCTTGCAAAATACCTTTAAAATTTTCCCATTTGTTTAAAAAAACATAATGTTTTTGGGGTTAATCTGTTGCAGTGTCTTCTTTCATCATCGAAGGATAAAACTGTCCGTCTATGGCAAGTGGGCTGCAATGAATGTATTAGTGTTTTCCAACACAATGATTACGGTTAGTATTGTTAGCTATTTGTAATTCCTATATAAACTATTGATTCAGATCATAATATGTATATGTATTTTGTTGAATCTATTGCCTTTTTAGTGTTATTAAAAATTAATATATTGTTCATGTTATCTTTATGGTATCAGTGACCTGCATTCAGTTCAATCCCGTCAATGAAAATTACTTCATGAGTGGCTCTATAGACGGAAAAGTTCGAATTTGGGGAGTGACCGAGAGACAAGTTGTCGATTGGGCTGATGTGAGAGATGTAGTAACTGCTATATGTTACCACCCAGATGGCAAAGTATGGCTGCAAAACACTTGATTTCCATTTCATGAATTATTTTATACTACTTCTACTTTGTGCTTTACTAATAATATATTGCAGCTTATGAAGTTCACTCTAATGATGGTTTCTTCTGTATCTTTTTTCTTTATCAATGCAGGGCTTCATAGTGGGCTGTGTCACCGGCACCTGCCGGTTTTATGGGGCATCAGGTACTACTCACTTTCCCTATTATGTTTCTCGGTAGTTAATTCTATCAATTTGCTTCTTTCTGCATATATTTTGTCTAATTAGTTTTGTTTTCTTGGTTGGTGCAGATGGAAATCTCCAGCTAACTACAGTGATAAATTTCCGGGGTAGAAATAAATCCTCCAGCAACAAAATTACTGGCATTCAGGTTTAATCTCTACGGCCTTGCTGCTATTTAAATGAGATAATATTTTGCTTAAATTTATGTCACTCACATATATTATTAACATGGGTGCCGTGTCACGCAATGCCCGCCTTGCAGTTTAACCAGGAAGACTCTCAGAGAGTAATGATAACCTCAGAAGATTGCAAAGTTCGGATACTCGATGGGACTGATATTGTCCGTAAATACAGAGGTACAAGAATGATTTTCCTGTTAGTTCTTACTTCAACCAATCTTAATCAGACTCTTCTACCATAAATTTTGTGGAGTTCTATCTATATCATGACATAATTTTTTATCTCATAACAATGCTATATTGAATTTTACCATATGCATGGCGTATAGTATCAAGGTTTATTATTATTGTGTTTTTTCTAAACCCTTTTTTTTTTTTTTTTTATATAACAATTTTTCAAGTACATATGTCAATGTAAATAACTGCTTTATGCATGAAGCAGTCAACTTTTTCCTTGCAAGACGGCTTTTTTTTTTTTTTTTTATTAGCAAAAAAAACTTTATTGATGAAAGAGCTAAATACAAGATACAAACAAACTATATCAATAAAGATAGGCAAGTGCAAAAGCGTCACCACCAAACTCGGCATACCTTGCAACACGGCCTTAATGCTTTCTCTAATGTTATAATTTGGAGCTTAGATGATCTCGTTTATTTTATTTTATTATCTTGATAAGTAATGATGACATTAATTAGATGATTTTATTGCCATCTCTTTGTTGTGTCATAGGAACAAAAGAATATGTTAGAATTTTCTCTGATAGTTTTCCTTGCTTCTTGGTTCTACTTCTTTGCTATCTTTGTTGTGTATATATATATATATATATTTATGAAATGAGATATAGATGACAATATCCTCCCCAGTTTAGGTGCTTTTGGACATTTTAAAGTATATGCAACCAACTTTTTTAAAAATATTGTTGGTGAATTCAATTGCGGTGTTACCTCGGAATTATATATGTTTACAATTACCAGAGTAGTCATACTAACCATGAGAAGGTCAAGGTGTACCCCCATTTACTAATCTAACACCTCAACCATGCATTGTATCTAAACTCTTATAGTAAAACTACTTAAATAATTCATGAAGAATTTGCGGATTGGTCTGCACAGCTAGCTGTATTCTTAAGTTGAAATCTCTGCAATTTACTTGCTTATCTATATAGAAATGATAAAACCCCCTTTTTCCTTGACTCCCACGATCCTCACAGACACATGTCAGTGAATCATAGGTGGAAAAAAATAAAATAAAATAAAAAATTGGATAGTAAGTCAAGAAAAAAGGGGTCTCAACCTTTTTCTTATTTATATATACTTGCTTTTCAATATGTTCAAACAATAGACATGTACAATGTATTTTGACTAGATAAATCTGAAGTTTCTCCTTCTCGAGATGGCACATTTTTACATGTACAGCCTGTACTAATATATATATATATGCCCAAAGTTGTTATCTTTCTACTAGTACAAGGTAATAGTGTTGTGTTCCTAAACATATATATATATATATTAATTTTATTACAGGTCTTGCAAAGTCCGGAAGTCAGTTGTCGGCTTCGTTTACTTCAACTGGAAGGCATATAATATCAGTTGGGAGGGACTCTCGTGTTTATGTTTGGAACTATGACGATCCATGCATCTCATCATCCAAACAATCAAATTCTGTACGTTCATGTGAGCATTTCTTCCTTGAAGGTGTCTCACTTGCAATTCCTTGGTCAAATACTACTACTACTACTACTACTACTACTACTACACAATCAAGAGAAAGGGGTTGTTCGGATTTTTGCTTACAGATGTCACAAGATCAGCAGCACAAGCCTTCTTCTTCTTCTTCTTCTTCTTCTTCTTCAGGGCGTTTTTCGCTCAGTAATTGGTTGTTCTCCATGGATGTCTCATGTAGTAGTAAGGGCTCTGCAACATGGCCAGAGGAGAATCTTCCTACGTGGGATGTACACACTGCAGAGCATCATCATCACGAATCTGCATCGGCCACATGGGGTCTTGTTATAGTAACTGCAGGTTGCGATGGAATGATTAGAACATTCCACAATTACGGATTGCCTGTCACCACTTAGGGTCTGTTTGATTCCACTATTAGAGCATAGGATTGGATTGTTAATCCAGTGATATGCACATTCCTATGTTTGAATGGCATAAATGATGGCCAGCTTAGTAATACATAGAACTTCTAATCCCACAAAATCCTGAGATAGGTATTAATAATCTCACACATACTTATCCTACTAATTAAGGTAGACAGTCAATTCAATGGTTAATCCCATGGATTATTAGTCCAGTCCCTATTATTCCAACCAATCAAACAAGCCCTTAGAGAACTTCAATTACATCACTAAAGAGTAAAACCCAAACACACAAACATGTACACCACCTTGAGGAGCGACATGTACTATGAATGATGATGTGTGGTGGTTGATTGTTTCACTTGTACATCCCATTAATCCCGTACATTTCAACCTAATTTCGGCCCCCTTTTTTTGGGTATTCCTCTTTGTCCATATAGCAGCCTAGGTTTCATAGAAGCAGGCCATGCAAATTTGTTCGACTCGTTTTCTGTTTGGCTACTATTGAATATATATATATATATATATAATAGAAATAGAAATGCGAAAGTCTTTAAAGAAATTGCAATTTTCCATGTCTTCCATGTTTCTACCACTAATGCAGGCCTCCTTATTTCCATCAGTGGATTCATTTTAAACTCAAGGGGGTGAGTGCATATGTAACAAAAAAATAATAAATAATAAAAATTCACAGTTGTCCAATTTAGTCTTGACAATTTTCATTGCTGAATATGTACATTTTGTTGTAGTTGAAATATGTAAAGTTATAATGAGAGGAATTAATATATTGATTAAAGCATAAATTATGGACTTGCTTATATCAATATACACTTGCCACAACTTAAAATTTTTTAGGAAAATGTTTCGTTGCTCGAAATTCATTTGCCCCGAATGGCTCGATTTCGGAAACGACCACGTTTGACGTTTTTTTTTCTTTTCCTTCCTTGCTTTCTTTCTTTTCCTTCCACTCAAAACCTAGACAAACAGAGAGAAAGAGAGAAATGGAGAAGGAAGAGGAGGAGGAAGCTTGATCCGAAACCTGCAATTCATCACCCTCAAATCTGCTCTCTCTCTCTCTCTCCAAACAATTCCTACTCCAATCATCCTGATTTCTGAAATTCGAAACTCCAGATCGGTGAAGCTCGATCCGCCATGGACGGAGAAGGAAGCTTGATCCGCCATGGACAGAGAGGACGAAGCTTGATCTTCGGACTCTTCGACTGTGGTTGTTTTGATTTTTTATTTTTTTTGTGATTTTTTGGGTTATTTTGCAAACTCTTTGATTTTTTTTTTTTTTTGATTTTGATTTTGCAAAGTGTGTTGATTTTGTGTTTTTGGATTTTGATTCAACAAACCCACAAGGAAAAAGAAAGGGAAGGAAGCAGAGAAAGAAGGAAAGAGAGAGAGTTTTGTGTGTTTTGATTTTGATTCAACAAACCCACAAGGAAAAAGAGGGAAGGAAGCAGAGAAAGAAGGAAAGAGAGAGAGAGAGAGAGAGAGAGACTGCTGTGAGTCAACAAAACGGGAAGGCAGAAGATAAAGAATGAAAAAGGAAAAAGAATAAAAAAAAAATTCGAGCCATTCGTGCTCTCCGTATTCGAGCAACGTAGCGCGATCGAATTTTTTAACTACTTTTGAAACTAGAAAGAATTCTAAATGCAACTTTTTTGGGTAATTCATACTTTGTCCCTCCGTGTTTGGCCACTTTCTTATTTTGACTATTAAAGTTTTTTTTTTTTTTTTTTTTGCCACTGTTTTTTTTTATATTTTAAAATTTTTCCAGTTTACTCCTAAACCTTACTAATGTTCAAAATTAAAGAGAAAATGCCATGATTACTGTCACATGACATAAAAAATATATTATTATATTAAAATTTGTATTTGTGTCAGATGTGTGAGTTATATATAATAAAATATTTATAAATAAATTATGTAAATAGTTTCTATACTTTACACAATGTGTCAATTTGGTCCCTGTAGTATCAATTTGCTCGATTTTGCTCTTTGATTTAACTGATTGTGTCATTTTAGTCCAATAAATAACGGTTGTTAAGTTAATTTAACGGAAGGTTAAATAATGTGTCAATTTAGTCCCTATACTTTATACGATGTGTATATTTGGTCCATATAGTTTCAATTTTCTGGATTTTGACCGAAACTAAATTGACACATTGTTTAATTTTTTGTTAAATTAACTTAACAGCCTTTATTTATTTGACTAAAATGACGCAATTTGTTAAATTAAGGGATAAAATCGAACAAATTGAAACTATAAGGACCAAATTGATACATCATGTAAAGTATAGGGACTATATGCATAATTTGCCCAATATTTTTATGTCACGTGATTGTCAATATGTTATTTTCTATCTAATTTTTATCAAAAGTTAGTTTTAAGAGTAAACTAAAAAAAAAACTTAAAATACGAAGTGTCAAAGTCCAAAAAAAAAGAAAAAAAAAGAAAAGAAAAGACCAAAATAAAAAAGTAGCCAAACATAAAAAGGACAAACTATAATATACCTTTGCTTTTTTGTTTTGGGAAGTTATTGAGATAAAATTTATTTACAATCATACAAATATCTTCAATTTTGAAAGCTGAGGCGAAGCATTGGGAGTTTTAGCTTATAATTAATAATGCTATCTTTCTTTTCTTTTTTTTATTCAAAAGTAAGGGGTGTTTGGGTTAGCTCACATTTCGACTAATTTTTTTTTTAGTCTCGTCAAAAGCATGTCATTCATGTTAGGATTAAAAAATTCACAAGAAATTTCATTCTTATAGCTTGGCCCTTGAGTTGAAATATGAACAATTGTGTGGAGAATATATCCACTAACCATGACAACTATCAAGATTTTAGCTTATAATGCTATAGTAATGGGTTAGTTTGTCCTTGTGGCCTCTCTCATCTTTTTATTTATTAAAAATAATATTAAAGACTCATACATTTATACATACAAATTTACCTGATATAAGAGTTGAGCCCGCCACTATTAAATATGTAACAAATTAAAATTGACACATATCGCACTATATTATTATAAATAGAATAAGTACTTTTTTATGCTGTGTTTGGTTGAAGAATTTGAGGAGAGATTTGAAAAAGAAAATAGAAAAGGTAGGTGAAATGAGAATAAAATATGTCTAAATTTCACATAATTTCACACACCTTTTTCCTTTTTCTTTCCAAATTCCTTCCCAAATCCTCTAACCAAACACAACATTAGTGTCTCACACACTTTCTCTTTATTAATTGTTTATTAGCTTTTGGATATATTGGGGTGCATATCCCCAACGTCACCAAACCAAAAGCAACCAAACATGACTTGGTATTAATTTTCTCACTTCGTGTGGTAAAAATTTTGTGGTAAATATTTTTAAAGTAAAACTTTATAAACATTGCGGATAGTTTATAAACAGTTTGCTGAAAACGTTACGAATCATTTACGAAATGTTATGAATTATTTTAATAAAAAAATTATAAATTATTAAGGTGTTTGTTACATGACATTATGATTATATTAAGTACGTTATCATAGAGTGTATATAGTATACATTCTTTAAAAATGTGTACTATAGCAACTCCCTTAGTTTTTAAATTATTATTATTATTATTATTTTGGTAAATGAGAATCTGATATGAAATAAAAATAACAGTTTATTAATTTAAAGAAAATTTACTTATGAATCCTATTTTGAGGAATAATAATCCATTTAGTCGCAAAATTTTTCTTGTAGACCAATTAATCCCATTGATTTTAGAAAAGTAGATTTAATATATTATTTAGAAATTAAATTACAGTTATACCCTTACATGTTGTTTGTTTGGAGGGATTAGAGGGGGTGATAGGATTTATATCTATTGTTCGGTTTTCTAATTTTGCTCCAGACTATTATTAGTCCCAAATGTGTTGGACTATTGTGTCCAGTGCCGGCTTTGGGCATGGGCCAACAAGGCCCCTCAAAATAGACCCAAAAAAATGGCCCCCTTCTATTATGGTTTAGTATAATATATTAGGTATGTTTTAAGTTTAAAAAAAAATTAAAGAAGGTCCAAACTAACTTAAAATAAATTGACCCATTAAAAAATTGAAAAGTCCATTCAAAAAAATTAACATTGTTATTTATTGAAAATAGACCCAAAAAAGAGTCCTCTTATTATAATTTGTTGTAATATATTAGGTATATTTTAAATCCAAAAAAAAATTAAGGAAGACCCAAACTAATTTAAAATAAGTTGACCCATTAAAAAATTGAAAGGCCCATTTAAAATAATTAGCATTGTTATCCATTGAGAATGATTTTGCAAAAAAACTAGATTATGTAAGTATGATTGATTTATTTGTTTCTAAAAATGCAAGAAAAGCGAGGATTAAACGACACTTATTAATTGTTGTAATGTAATACTAAGTATCTCTTGTGATTTTGACACAAATTTTTTGTCTTTTATCTTCATTTTTTTTCCCATTTTTTTTCATTCAATGAAAAAAAAAATATGAAAGGCCCCAAAAATTTATAAGTTGATTATTGACTTTGGACCCTGAAAATCTTAGGGCCGCACCTGATTGTGTCCCATGGAGGGGAATACAAATGGTGGAATAAAGGGGTGATAATGGATTAGGTGATAAAATAATCATTTTGACCCTCTACTATTTAATTATGTATTATATTTAGTAAAATTCAATAAAATTTAAATGTCTCAATTTAAAAATAAAAATTTTATTTAATTTTTATTGATATTTTATTTATTTAATTTTTTTAAATAATTTTTTTTATAGATATTTTATTGATGTTTTATTTTTAAATTTTAATAGATGTTTTATGGGTGATGCACCAATAAATCATAAATTTCAATCTTATGATCCATTTAGTCCTACTTTTAATGTGATGAACCAATAAGTCCCATCCCAGTGTAAAAGTCATATTGCCCCATGCTTTATAACTTAAAGGAAGGGGTAATTGTGGGTTTTACTGATGTTGCATTTACATTTATGCCCCAAATCTTTCATAAGAGAAAATTTTGTTTCCCTCTAAACCAGTTAGAATGGGAGAGACGTAAGAGGGAAAGATCTGCTGTGTTCCGATGTTAATTGGATTTGGATTGTTGTGTTAGTTATCTATTCGTAGCAGGCAACGTTGATTTGGTGTGGATTTGTATTGTAAGTTGAACATCCCTTTTGCTTCGTAAACCCTAGAGGCAAACGAAGCCCCTACTCTGGTGAAGTTGGAGTGGCGGTGTGAGTGTGTTTGTTCTGTGACGACAAAACAACATCAAGTTGTCATCACCGGTAATCGTGTCATCAACAAATGACGTCGGGTAAGTTGTTCCCTTATTTATGTGCACTCATGATGTTCTCCCTGGTGTTCGTATTGGTCTGTGTTAGGGGTTGTACATGTGTTGTAATTTGTTGAATTGTGGTTATTGTTAATGTTGATGATGAGTGTTGGTTGTATGCTCAGGTTAATGTTGGTTGCCTTTTTGGGGGGTTTTGATGCAGATGTGTTTGAAAAATATGTTTTTTTAGAAATTGTGTTTTGATTTAGAGTGTTTACTTGATGTGTGTGTTTTATATGTGGGCAGTTAAGTGTTTGTTGGGGTTAATGTATGTTAGTAGTTTACATTACCTACATATGTGGAATGTTGTTTTACATTGAAAGGAGAATTGCATAACTCCTCTGTTGCTAAGCCCACCTTACCTACTAATCAATTTCGTAAATAGTTTTACCAATAGCTTGAAACCCACTTTAGTAAGAAAAGGCCAATTTCCTCTCTCGTTATGCTTTACGTTAGATAAGAATGTGAGCCTTTGTTGTCGTCACAGTTTTGTTGCTAAACTCGCCTACTAATCAATCAGGAGTTGTTAATGTTAGATGTGGATGTTGTGTGGTTTTTTACATTGAATGGAAAAATGAAATAATTTCTTTGTTAGGTAGCCCACGTTACGTTAGTTGTGAATGCGAATGATGTGGATTGTTTTTTGAAATTGAAGGGAGAATGAAATAGTTGTCATAAACAATTTTTCCGAAAACTTAAAACCCATTTTGTTAAAAAAAAGGGATTTATTTACGTTCTTTGCGAATGTGGTGTGGTTTTTGTCATTGAAGATACAAGGGTATATATTACATTATGGTAATTTGTATTGTAAATGTCATTTTTTGAGTAATGGTGTAATTCCTATGTTTGTGACATTATATTCATTTGTATGTGCATTCATAATATTACTGAACTGGAATTGCTAACAAACGCATGACGTATACATTGTTAATATGAAATTCAAATTTATGGTGCTGTATAGACGTTGGAAATTGGTTAGACTGGTGGTATTTACCATTTTGAATGCCAACGTGGTGTTTTTTGGCCATATTAGGGACAAGGGGAATGCTCATATGTTTCTGATTGGTTACACATTACGATATGGTAATTCGTATGAAAAATGTCAATTGAATGGTAAGGAGGTTTTAATAAGTGTTTCTAATGTGTAATTTTTCTAAAACCAGATTACTAACTACATAAAAGAGCAGTAATTTGTAGCACATATGTTTTTGAGAAATTGTGATGTTTTTTTGAAATTGTGTTTTGATTTAGAGTGTTTACTTGTACGTGTGTGTTTTATGTGTGGGCAGTTAAGTGTTTGTTGGGGTTAATGTGTGGTAGTAGTTTACATTATTTGAATGTGTGGAATGTTTTTTTACATTGAAAGGAGAATGAAATAATTCCTCTGTTGCTAAGCCCACCTTACTAACTAATCAATTTCATAAACAATTTTACCAATAGCTTGAAACCCACTTTGGTAACAAAGTAACAACTTCCTCTCTCGATAGGCTTTATGTTAGCTAAGAATGTGAGACTTCGTTGTCATTACAGTTAGATGAAGATGTGAATGTTGCTAAACCCGCCTACTAATCAATCAAGAGTTGTTATTGTTAGATGTGGATGTTATGTGGTTTTTTACATTGAATGGAAGATAAAATAATTCCTATATTAGGTAGCCCACCTTACATTAGTTGCGAATGCAAATGATGTGGATTGTTTTTTTGAATTGAAGGGAGAATGAAATAGTTGTCATAAACAATTTTCCCGAAAACTTAAAACCCATTTTGTTAAAGAAGATTCAACTTCGTCAAACGATATTTATTTATGTTGTAATGCATGTTTGTTTGTAACGTAATGTAATTTTGACGTGTTTGATGCATTTTGATATATTTGTTTGTCACCGTAAAGTAGTTAATGTGTTTGTACACTTGCTAATGCATATTTGTTTGTAACGTAATGTAATTTTATTTTTTTAGATGCATTTAGGCATTATATTACACTTGGTACGGCACTTGGGTTTCTTGAATTTTGTAATGATGTGTGTTTGAAACTGTTGGCAGGTAGCATTGGCCGACAAAGTAGGAAACGGAACGCTAGTAACATCCTGCCATGTCACGGATAGTCAGGCAACAAGTCAACCAAGCTGGCCCCGAGAAGACAAACCAGACTGCCATTCAAGAAGCAGAAGGTGGACAGTGGTACTGTTAAACATTTTGAAATTGACCCTGCGAGATTAATGTACCGGTCCAACATTTTGGGAGTTATCAAGACTGTGCTTGAGTTGGAGTTGGGAGACAGACATATTTGGCAATTGGAGAAAACACCGTTTTGGCCAATGGTTGACGCTATCCGGGTCCACAGACTAGATCCTAGAGCATATATAAAGTGTGATGCAATGGTATGTCGGATCATTCACATGTACCATCCAGGAGATGAGAAGTTTTACATTGGTGGGGTTGGGCTCCCCCTCAGAAACAACGATATCCATTTGATGTTTGGAATTAAATGTGGTAAAGACAATTTGGATTTGGCGCAAAGTGTAAAAGGTCCGTCAGATTTTATGCAGAGACGTTGTCCGAATGTAGGATGGATGTCTTCGAAAGTCATCAAAGATTTACTAATGCAGACTATTTGTGGTCGTACGAAACGCGATGAAGAAGATGTAGCTAAGCTGCTTTGCCTTTATATCTGTGCGAAATTATTTTTACAACTACGGGTGAGCATATAGGGTGGGCGTTTGTGCACGTCACTGACAAATTGGAAACATTACGGATGTATGACTGGACTATGGCAATCCGTAACACCTTGATAACTTCGCTGAATGAAACGCACAGTAGGCCAGAGAGGGTTACAGGTTGTGTCGTCGCATTGCTGGTACGCATACTAAACATACTACTGCATTACATTCTTGCTCCACATATGCAGGTATATGTTTTGTACATGATCAGCTAACGTGTGTGTGACATTGTAATTGCAGTTCCTTATTTGCGAGCATTTAGAAACTATTAAGCTAGATCGCAGTAATGTGATACCTCGTTTTTGCAGATGGAACCTTGGAACACTGATAGGGCAGTTAAAAGGGGTAAACTTGTTGGCAATAGGCTCCATTAAGGTATGTCCCAAGACCAAACTTGTGTTTTTTCGGTGTTTATAAGTTAATATTTATGATTGCGACACTGTTAAAATTTTGCAAGTTAAGTGTGATAAAATTATTGGGACAAGTAATGAGTGTTACTATTAAAACCGACGCTGAATGGGATAGAGGCGGACCAAAATGAGGGGATCGTGTTTGATGTTGATCTGGTGATTGTGTGGCGTAGGGAGGGTGCTGATGTTAGTGTAGAAAATGTGACTGTTTTGGAGCCCAATTTTGATTGATGGCGGCTTGATTCACCTAACGGTGGTAATATCGAGATGAGTGGATTAAGTGAAACTGAGAACAGAAATATTAGGAAACCGGATGGGAAAAAAAATGAATAGGAATATACTTATAGCCAGGGAATCATGGCCAGTGTTGTTTCCGAATCTGTTAAACCTGTCATGCACACCGGATATTGATATAGTACACAATGACACATCCGGATAGAAGGATGAGTTGAAAAAAGCTACGGAGAGGATTAACGATTTGGAAAAGGAAGTAAAAACAAAGATGGCATGGGTATGTGAATTAAAATTTTGGGTCAAATCAATGGAGAAGTTGCTTGGGAAACAGGTTGCAAATTTGTTCATAGGTTTTGACAGCGTTATTGTTGAAAAGGATGCTGAAATCTCACGTCTTGAAAACCTGGTTCAATAACTAAAGGGTACAATATCTAATTTAGAGGACAATCTTGATGATCGTGAAGTGCATGATGTAACGCAATCCGTGGCAGTTGATGGATCCAATCATCGAACACCTTCTAACAACTGGTCTGGGAGAGAAAATGGTACAGGAGGCGACACAAGTGGGAAAATTGCACATCAACCTTCATCCCATGCAGGCCGCGACGAGGATGTCCACAAATCTATAATCGAGTTAATTGAAGATATGGATGAAGTTGAAGATCTGACAGTGGACGACGCAAAGAGATATAGCAGGTTTGATATAGACACAGTTGATCGTGTAGCTGTTGGTATTGATGTAAACATAGCATGCAAAGAAAAAAAAGGTGGTGAAAGCCTAGGTTGTCATGTAACGTCCCTAGTTAGACGCGTAAAGAACAAGCCAAGACGCAAATTTAGGCTGATTGACTTCGAGTATCCTGCTTTGGGGAGACGGGCCAAACAGAGCAACAGAGTGGTGCTACGTAAATCTGTGGAGCCCGGTGTGATTTACAGTGTTAAGGACATTGAGGATGAGCGTAAAACGTGGAATGGTTTTGCTATGAGAAAACGACATGCCGTGTGGAACATGCTGAAGGATGATGAGGTGAGATTACTGGAGACGACATACAGTTTGGATGGTGACGGGTAAGTTGTTTCTTTTTTTAATTTGTTATAATATTTTTCTAGTATGAAGGAAACAATGTTGTAGTTGTTTTGTTGTTAAATTTAAGGGGTGTGTTGCAGCGCATTAGTATGGGATGGTGGTGACAATGGAATGCAAGTGCATTTTACTGATGTCCAAGACTTGGTACAACAGAACTCAATCCATGGCAATGTAAGCACACATTGCATAGTTGTCAAATGATATCGTCGTTAGGTTTGGTTGTGACTAATATGGTTGATAATGTAAGAATTTTAAATTTGCTATGTGAGATGGTTGGGTTGGTAAGAATGCATGTTGTATTGATGGGTAGGGTAATTTAAATTTAACAATGATGTCAGGGTTTGGTCGTTACACATGAATTTCTATATTGTAAACGTGTACGTCACACTATGACGCGTGCAAACACGATGGAATTGTGATAGTAATGTATTACTTGCATGTAATTAGTATATTGAAATCCTTATTGCTGGCATATGGTGTAGGTAATTGATGCGTATGCCGCTATACTAATGAAAGTATAGAGGAATGTGGCTTTTAGGACAGGACAGGGGGGCACGACGTACGTATATAGTAGTGTGTATGCAGTATGTAACGTGTTTTTCATACCTAACCAGTCCATACGGAATAGTAGGTGTTGAATACATTATAGAACAAGTGTGTAAATTGACATATACTGTTTGTGTAGGACATGATAAGGAACAGTAGTGCACTATAGAGAGCTAAGTACTTGAATGTGCACGCGAAGGCATCAAGAGGGTGTCAATTCACAGTGTACCCGATATACCATGCGAACCACTAGACTGTCATGGTCCAAGATGCGGAATGCAATTTATGGAAACATTACAATTCCATGAGACCTAGACGTGGGGTTCGGGACGTGCATTACAACGAGGCTCTTAAAGTGGTATGGATGTGTTATTTTGATTGTTGTGTTTTGTTTCGATGAGTGTAATAATGTTATGTAATTAGCAAACACATTGCTTATAACGTGACTAAACTGACATGAAATTGCTTACCAGAAACAATGGGTGGTCGACCACCATACAAATTATGTGAAACCAAAAGTTGGAACAAAAGACATGCGGACAGAACAATTTGATGGAGCCCTTGTGTCAGTTGTGGATTGCCCGGAATAGGAGCCCGATTCGTAAGTGTTGTTTGTGCTATTTTTTTTTTTAAATTGATGTTTATATTATGATGTTGGAATTGGTACTATGTATGCAGGTTAGATTGCGCAATTGTGGTATGTTTCATTATCCGTCATTACATTCACGGGATAGAAATCAACAGCACGATGGACGGGATCACTTCCATTGGTTTGCGAGCTACGTTAGCTAAGACGTTCTTAAATGAGCCAGCAAGAGGACTACGTACCAGGACAGCATAGAATTTGGTTTTGATAAGCATCAACAGCAGCACCACTCATCCACTTGAATTTTCTATTTTTTTTTTAATTGGTACTTAGCTGGTTTTTGTTGGTAATGGAAAACATTATGGACGTACGGGTGGTTGGTTTTTTGATCTATTAGACAGTGTTCATTAGTTTAATGGTGGTCTAATTTTTTTCACATTTTGTAGTTGTATGTCTGGTTTGAAAAATTTATGCCAGCTTCCGAGTCTGCATGATGTGTATTGGTTAGTTTAGGAATTGTTTGACATTGATGTGCATAATTTGGATGCATTTTAAGCAGTTAATTATTTTTTGGTACATTAATTGGTTCGGTAATATTGGCATAATGGTGTGTTTTATTAACCGAATAAGCACATTGGCTGTTTTGTTATGCCCAAAGTGGAGTGTTTGATTTGTTTTGATGGACCAGCAGATGGACTACCACCTAATTTTGGTGTGTTTTATTTCTTAATGGACCAGCAGATGGTTTACCACCTAATTTTTTGGTAATTGTAATTGTAATTGTGTTTAATTGTTATTTGTTATTTTTTTTGGTTGATGTTAGCATGTTCTGTGGCTGAAGTGAATGTGGTCTGTACGTGTATGTGATGAACAAATAATGGTTTGTGTGGTGATATGGTTACATATTATTGTGAATAATGTTTGTCATCGATGTGAATATTGTTTGCATATGTGTTGTGGTCGGCTTATTTAAACAAATGTGATGTAAACAAATGTTATCGTAAGAGGGGTTCTTGGTGTGGTTGGCTTATTTAGTTAGGTGTCATAAATTTTGTTCTTTGTTGGTATGTGTTGTGGTCCAAATATGTTTTATTGTAATCAATTACATTGAAAGGGTGTGTGGTGCTGTTGGCTAAAGTAATGCACAGCAACACACATGGAATATGATACAAAAAATGGTAGAAAACGCAAATGGAAAACAAGTATGCAGTGTATGGCATGGGGATAGTGAAGGGAAATAATGTTTAAGGGGCCGTTATATTTATCGCAGCATGTGTTAAAAATATAAAATCAATCATGGTTGACAATTGGGAAAAAAAAATTGACATTGAAACATAATAGTTCTTGTCACAAACTGAATTTGTGGAAAACAAATTAAACAACTAATCTATATTGGCTTTTTACATGTCTTCCTATTGTGGTTGCCCAACTTTCCGCATTGATTACACCTGATGCGCTGTACTACTTCGCCTCTCGATGGAATCCTTTTTCGCTTGGACTTGCCTGGTGGATGCTTCACTGTTGGTGGCATAATCATGTAGTTGACTGGTGTAGAAGATGGTTTCCCTGTAGTTGGAATAGAATATATTGTTCCGTTGTACGTTGCTTTGAACGTGTCAATGTGGAATGCATGGTCTATCGATTCATGAATGTCCCTTCCACTATTACGAAACGCAACAACGGCATGGGAACATGGGAACTCGTTTATTTGCCACTCAAAACAAGAACACACCCGCCTGGCCACGTCCATCAAAACTGACAGATGAGAGGGAACCTCATATACATTGTCATTAGCTTGACCAACACACCAAGATCTGCTGTCGTTGTACGTCGTGGTTAGTTTTTTTTTTCCATTTTTGGACATATCATGCCGGGCCATTTGGTGCATTTAACTCTGCGTTCCGCCATTTGCTCCATGATTTGCCCCCTTATCATATCAACCAATCTAGTAATAGGAAGTTGACGAGCATCGCGTACCCAATTGTTGAAAGATTTGGCAACGTTCGAACACATCTCTCCGTAGCGTTGGCCTCTGCAAAATACCCAATGTGAATCCAAATGAAGGATATAAATGATAATATTCAAAACAACCATTTAAAATGCACCATGGAAAAATACATTAGTATAACGGCAAACGCATCACTCACGTAAAACATTGAGCGGAGTGGGTACTACCTGAAATACACGTTAGCCCAGTGTTTAGGATGTAAGTCTTTCACAAAATCCTCAATCACAACGGGGCTGGACTTTTTCAATGCATCTAATTTCTCATTGAAACAAGCGACGGTAGGTGTGTAAGCACAATCACATAACTTGCACATCAAGCCAACCTTATGTGATGCGTTAACGTATTTCATACGGTCTCGTAAATTCATTTGGAGATGAAACAAACAATATCCATGGTGTGCCGACGGGGATATGTTTGGCATATATTGCAGCAGTCCAACGTGGCGGTCAGATATAAATGTCAACATTCGACCATCACCAACAACTTCTTTCAAATTCCGAAGAAACCATTCTCAATTAGCTGAATTTTCCGAATAGCGAACGTAACCGGAAACAATCCTAAAAACACATAATGGAAGCACATGGTATAATAAAAAATTTTATAATAAATTGGATGGCATGGAAATGGTATAATCAAAAGTGGTATTACAAATGCGTCATGTTGTATAACCATCTGTGCAATGCATACATTTCGAAACAGTAACAACCTTGTAATAAGAATGTGAAGATGTTTTACATTACCATGTGTTGACTATTCCATGACATCACATTTATACATGGGTTAAATTATACGAGCAAGTTGAATTGTAAAAATATCGGATAGAACACTATATACGTAGTCATACATGGTAATAAAATAGAAGAATAGTTTGGTACCTTGATTACCGTCTTTAGCGGTAGCGGCGAGCAAATTACCCTTAAATCTGCCTTTCAGGAATGTTCCGTCTAGAAAGAGCAAAGGTTGACAATGATTGAACCCATCCATACAAGCACGGAACAATAAGAAATACCGAACGAAACTCCCACTTTTTTGATCAAATTCAAGATTAATGTAACTGTTGGGATTTTTTTCCATAACAGACTCACTGTACCACCTTAGTTGGTCAAACGACATGGCATGATCCCCAAAAACTTCACCCCTCGCTTTCTCGACACCCAACCATGCTATCCGGTAACTAATGTCCAATCCATAGTCATTTTTTAAATCAAACACCACATCCGTTGGGCGTACTAACGTCTGCCCACACATCTGATCTGCGACAACACTAGAAACCAACTCAGACCCCGTTTGTGGGTTCTTGTAAGTCCGTATCGCAATGCCACAATTATGGACACTATTGAACCTCTTAACATATAACACCTCGCTCGATGGTAACACCTGTGCATGTATTGACCACATACATCCGATGGACACTGCAAACTTGCACACTATAGTAATTCGAACAGAATCATTTTTAACATACTTGAATTGGAATCCACGTTCCACTGCATATTTACATAGAACTTCACGGAATTCGTAGGCTTCTCCGTTGAAACATTGACCCACATGGGTAATCCCATACGCCCATTGAGCGGACAAAAAAGTCTTCAACTTATTTGGGCAATATGTTGGTAATAAATCCATTTGATCGCCATGGCCAAAAGTTGGATTACCAAGGGGATTCACATCATCCTCCACACAATCCACCACCACATCATTGCCCCCTGTCACAATGTTACAGGCCTGTATTAATATGTCAATGTGATTTAGCCCGAACAACTTACCAAGACACAACATATTATGGATATCATCATCATTAAACACCTTAAACTTCTTATATCTGGGGAGATCAAACAACATACACATCACACTCGGCACCAACCCATCAAATTTCCCACAAATAACATCAACCAACTATGCAAATGTCCACCCATATTGCAACCGGACCAGAACATTATTCTGACCATATGTGCACACCATCAATGTACCATCACCCATACCTGTAACGCCAACATTTTCGAACCTGTTATGGAAAACACAATACAACAAATCGAATTTAACGTGCATATAACAAAACAACTGCTGTTAATGATTTTACATTTGTGATGTTTTTTACAATCTCCATTTCTCTCTGTAATTCATTCATATTCTAATAATTGTGTACCAAAACATAATAAAATAACACCACAACATTGGTTTTGGTCAATCTCCATTTTCTCTCTAATTCAATCGTATACTAATAATTGTGTACCAAAACAAAATAAAACAACAGACCACACCAGCAGTTACCACTGAAACAAACCCAACACCACGTCCCCAACACACCAAAAAAACCCTCACGATACATCACCAAGACCACTAGGGAAAAAAAACCAAAAACACACCAACACAATCAAACAACTGTTGTTACTGATTTTACATTTGTGATGTTTTTTTACAATATTTCTCTCTGTAATTCATTCATATCCTAATAACTGTGTACCAAAACACAAGAAAATAACACCACAACATTGGTTTTGCTCAATCTCCATTTTCTCTCTAATTCATTCGTATACTGATAATTGTGTACCAAAACAAAAGAAAACAATAGACCATACTAGCAGTTACCATTGAAACAAACCCAATACTACCCCCTCAACACACAAAAAAAACCCTCACTACACATCACCAACACCACCGGAGGAAAAAACAAAACAAAACAAAAACACACCAACACAATCAAACTACTAACCTATTACACTATGATGACCATAGACCACACCTGACAAAACAGATAAAAAAACCACTGGAAATGAATACAAACCCATAATACCGTCGCCGACTAAATGCAAATTGTTAAAAACCCCAGACAATAGCCCCAAACAATAACTCCACAAAATAAGGAGACCAATGTTAAAACAATTCAAAACCCCCCAGTTTTGTTCCTTATCCCCTCCGCATGTCAACCAATTCATTATGGAAACACAAACAAAACAAGGACAACAATGTAAAAACATAGCAAATTCAAAACCATCTAAATAACAATTACCAAAAAATTAGGACTAATTGGTGTACAAGAAAACTCTAAAGACCAAATGGTTTAATTTTTTCCCATTTAGGATTTTTGGGTAATTTTTTTCATGTTTTATTTAATTATTATTATTTTTAAAAATAAATTTATTTAAAATTTTAATTAAAAAAATAACATATATTTTTATTGATATTTTATTTATTTAATTTAAAAAAAAATCAATTTATTTAATTGTGTAAAAAATAAATTAAATAAAATTTTATTTAATCTAGCTAAAAATAATTAAAATATTAAAGATATGTTTAATATTGCTATTACTTAATAAATAATTGAAAATGGTAAAATAGTCATTTGAGCATTTATCTTTCTCCGTAATATCTCAAACAAACATATGATTCACATCCTATCAAATTAAATAGTCATTTACTGACATCTAATCTCATGACTAAGCAAGCATAAGATACATATCCTATCTAACCAAATAGTCCTAAGACTATGAATCCCAAGATTACAATTCAATGGATTCAAATCCCTCCTTATCCAGTCCGTCCAAACAAATACACCCTTATTATGTTTCCTTTTTTTTTTTTTTTTTTTTTTTTTTTTTGGTGCTAGAAAGGTAATGTACACAATTTATGAAAATCAAATTTGGAATAAATTTTTATATGATAATCTTTTTTATTTGGAAAACATTTCAAAAGGAGTACAAAAATGACTTGAAATATGGGATCCTTCAAACATTTCAAAAGAATGTGAAATTCTTCAAATATTTCAAAAGGAGTACAGAAATCTCTTAGTAAACTTTGGGCAAACGTATAATTTTAAACTGTAACACTCCCATATAACACTAAAACGTAATACTCTAATATAACACCAAAAAAAAAAAAATTAGTGTATTTTTTCCAAACGTAACAATCCAATATAACACTCTAAAAAAACTTCTTAGTGTAACATTCCAATGTAACACACAAAAAAACTCATTGGTGTACTTTTTTCAAATGTAATAGTCCAATGTAACACTCCAAAAAAATGATATATGATTCTTCAAACCATTCTAAAAGAAGCTCAAAAATTTCTTTGTAAGTTTTGAGTAAATGTATAATTTCAAATTGTGAGGGTTACGATTAGAAAAATTACATTAAGGAATTTTTTAGTATTTTTGTATGTTACATTGGAGTGTGATGTTTGGAATTACATTGATTGGAGTGTTACGCTTGGAAAAAGTACACTAAGGAATTATTTTTTATTTTTTTATTTTTTTGCGTGTTACATTGACTAGAATGTTACGTTTGGAAAAAAAAAATACACTAAGTAGTTTTTTTGGAGTGTTACGTTGTTACATTTGGTAAAAGTGCACCAAAGAGTTTTTTAGTGTTTTACATTGGATGTTACGTTAGTGTTACATTTTTTTTAGTAATGTGAGATTTGTTCTAGGAAGGAAAATCCAAAACCTCTATAATGCGAATTGCCTAAATGTGTAATTTTACATTTAGAGAAATCCACTGTTATCCTTAGAAAATTAAACCAAAATATGTAAGTGACTACCCTTTTATATAATTTTTACTGTAATGGGACCTTTGAGTTCATAAAAAAGAAAAAAAAAAGAAAAAGAAAAAGAACTAAACAGTTCATAATATCACATTTTGAAATGTATTTAATTAATCTAGTATTTATGGAGAAAATGTTTGAAACTTTAAAAAAAAAAATTCTCAATTTGACTCACAATAACGTAGCGTGCCAAGTGTCAACATTTTATTTTTGATAAACTCAATCATGTCGGATTCATGTTGTGGGTCTCTACTTTAGCATCTACCAATCAAACATGCTCTATAAATGTGTCTCATAAATATGTATTGAGAATTGTTGAGACAATAAAATTAACAGTGTAGAACTGTTAAGTCGACCTATATCCACGTCCAACCTTGACTCCCCAGATGTGTGAATCTTGGTTCTGCCCTAGCCTATAACCATCTTTAAAGCAGAATTAGAAACAGACAAGTTCATCACATCCTCTTTAAATCGGTTGTTTAATATTTGTAATTGATTGTTACATGTAATTGTAAAAATATCTTTTTGGAAATGATGCTCAATAATGATGTGATCTCTTCGATGACGACTACGACTTCCATTGATTATATGTGTCACGATCTAAACCCGGTATTCGGAGATTCGGCATCGTAACAAGACAATAACTGAAGTAATAACAAATTACTAGTAACAAATTAAAATAAAAGGGTATCCACATCTTAATTTAATTATAACAAAAACATATACATTGGAGCTTTTATTCATTTATAATGCCAGAGTTAAAATATGACTACAAAGTGCCTTATGCCTACCTCACGCACCAGTCCTAACTGTTGTTAAAAATGTACAATAAACAAAATAAATAGATTCATGAGTTGTTAAATTAAATAATAGAACTGTGAATAAATCCATATTACATTGTAGAGCATAATACAGAAATACATATCATATAATATACTGTAAGACGAGGAATCAAACCAAATTCTGTGTGATACCACAATGACCTTAAAATAGATTAGCCGTCTCACCGTGGATGCTGGAGGAATGTTGACTTATGTCTCCCAGGATAAGATGGCTTAAACCGGCTAACACAAAAGCATCTTCTGTTAGCTTGGCGAACCGACAATGGCGACACTCTTTCTCACACAGGAAGGATTATTATACTAGTAAACAAACTGACTATATGATTGGAAGGGAAAAACTTCTGTACCAAACCAAAGGAGATGGGTCTCCTCTTATACACAATGTGGGAGAGAAGAGGAGTCTCCAGCCATCAAGGTTGGCCACTAATGGAGGCCATTACTCCTGCAAAAATGCTGAAGTAATGCACAAAACTGATGGGAATTCAAAGTGTGAGTTACACACAATATACACATGTGTATATATATTTCTGCAACAGGCTTAGGCCTGCAATAGACCTAGCCCAAAAAGAATAAGTTGGTGGACCACCAATTTGGCCCAGCCCAAACCTAACCCATTCCCAAGCCTCAAGCCCAAGATCTAAGATCCACGATCCACGGACCTGGACCTGGCCCAGTCCGGGCAGGTAGGCGGCGCGCGCACACGCGCGTATAGCAATTTTGCCATAACCAACTTGGACCATAGTCTTGGCCCAAGCCCATCCTTGAAGCATCCATGCCTCATTTCCTTTGGAAAATTTGGATGCCCCAAAGGGCTCATGCCCTTCTCATAATCTTGAGGCTTAAATACCTATCAAAGTTTTCCTCCATAATCAATGTGGGATTGGTAGTTATACACAATTCCCAATACCTCATTTATGAGGCCAACTTTAAGAAACAATTTCTCATTCAATTTTTAATGGTTTTTAGTCATTCTTTTTGTGGTGTAAAGACCTTCTTACAAAGAATCTAAACCCATTTAATCCTACCTCAACTAATGTTTGGGACCTACTTTAATTTCACATTAAAGTTTACCAAAACCCAGTTTTTCCAATAATCTTCCACATGAATAAAAATTGACTAAATAAGAAAAACGGACAACGTTTACAACAAAGACGCGGAAGAGAGCACACAGACTAACCCTACATTAGAAAAAGTAGTTGTTGGTCTTGAACCTTTCATAGTGACAGCCTATAGGATTTACTAGCTGACCAGTGAACGTGATGTCTTGAACTATTCTGCCGTTTGTGTAAACCGAGACAATAGACCTCACACAGGAGTTAGTCCAACCATTGTTCTTGTTGTCACTTGTGTGTCTGGTATGGCCCTGGAACACTAGCATGGTTCAGTGAGTGGTTTTAAAGAATTTGAACTTACCAATTCTTAAAGAAGCGGCCTCACTTCGCACTCACATAGGTGACCTATATAAGGTATCTTATTATACCACGGTTGACTATCATATCACTTAGGTCATTAAAAGCATTAGCTTAACCTTCTACCCCAATAAGGTATCATTGTACAAAGGAATGGGCAAGAGGATTTACCTCTTCTGTGACTCACCCGTTACACGAAATTAGATTGTCCCTTTGAACCTAGATCTTGGGATCTACAGTCAACTAGGTTAGGTTTTCCGTTCCGATAACTTTACTAAAGGCCTTAACCCCATTCCTCTTGATAGCGTTTCTACTAACTCTCGAGTTAACCCTTTGGTTAGTGGATCTGCAATGTTGTCCTTAGACTTTACATAGTCTAGAGAGACAATTCCATTAGAGAGTAATTGTCGTATGGAATTATGTCTATGATGGATATGTCTAGACTTTCCATTATGCATATGACTCTGTGCCCGTCCAATCGCCGATTGGTTATCGCAATGAATACAGATAGCAGGCACAGGTTTCAGCCAATGTAGAATATCCTTAACGAATTGGCGAAGCCATTCAGCTTCTTCAGTTGATTTATCTAACACAATAAACTTAGATTCCATCATTGATCTCGATATACATGTTTACTTGGAAGATTTCCAAGACATGGTTGCCCCTCCGAGGGTAAACACATAACCACTAGTGGATTTGGAGTCTTTTATATCAGATATCCAGTTAGTGTCACTATACCCTTCTAGTACCACTGGGTATCTAGTATGTTGCAGCCCATAATCCCAAGCGTTACGTAAATAACCTAACACCCGCATAATGCCTCTCCAATGAGTGGCATTTGGATTACTCGTGTATCTATTAAGCCTACTAACAGAGTAGGCTATATCTGGCCTTGTACAACTCATCAGATACATCAAACTTCTAATGACCCGAGAATATTCTAGCTGAGAGACACTCTCACTATTATTCTTGATCAAATGTAGACTTACGTCTACCAATGTCGTAGACACACTTGTATCTGATTTACCAAATTTCTCAAGTATCTTCTCAACATAGTGAGACTGAGAAAGTACAATACCACTAGATGTTCTGGTAATCTTAATACCTAGAATGACATCTGCAATGGCCATATCTTTCATGTCAAACTTTGAGTTTAACAATCTCTTGGTAGTTCGAACCATTTCATCATTACTACCAACAATGAGTATGTCGTCTATGCATGTCAATGTCTTCAACATATATACACTTGTCACACTCATTGATTCTAAACCCATTTGACAACATAGCGTTGTCAAATTTCTCATGCCATTGCTTAGGCCGCTTGTTTCAAACCATATAATGACTTGACAAGCTTACAGACTTTCTTATTTTTCCCTGGAGCTAAAACCCCTGGGAGTTGTTCCATGTAGATTTCTTCATTTAAATCTCTATTTCAGAAAGCTGTCTTTACATCCATCTGATGTATCTCTAGACCACGTAAAGCGGCAATCGCAATCACCATACGAATGGATGTAATCCTTGTCACAGGTGAATACATATCAAAGTAATCCAAGCCTTCTCGATACTTGTATCCTTTGATGACTAGTCTAGCTTTATATTACCCATCAACCTTCATCTTTCTTCTAAAGATCCACTTATTCCCCAAGGCTTTACTACCTGAGGGTAGATCAACCAACTCCCAAGTATGGTTCTATAAGATGGAGTCAATTTCACTTTTAATAGCTTTTTTCCATAAGGGACTTTCTGGTGAAGTCACAGCTTCATGGAAAGTCTGAGGTTCTCCCTTTAACATATAAGTCAAGAAGTCCGGCCCAAAGGACTTGGCAGTCCTAGCCCTCTTACTCCTTCTTGGTTCATCTACTTCTTCATCTTGATCATCTACTTGATCATTATCTTCAAGTTCCTTCTCAGAACTTTGATTCTCTCCTTGGGTTCGACAAGGAAATGTGTCTTCAAAGAAAGGCGTATTTTTTGACTCCATTATAGTATTCTTGTGGATATTTGAAATATCAAACTTGTGCACAAGAAATCTATATGCACTACTATTTTGTGCATAACCAATGAATATACAATTCACGGTTTTCAGACAAATCCTAACCCACTTAGGTGTAAGTATCACCACTTTTGCAAGATAGCCCCACATTCGTAGGAAATTATAAGAAGGCTTCCGGCCTTTCCATAACTCATATAGAGTCTTGTCTACTTTATTTCGAGGGATTCTATTTAGAATGTAATTCACAGAGAGAATTGTTCCACCCCCTTCCCCCCTCCATAAGTTCTATGGCAATCCAGAACTTAGCAACATTGCATTCATTATCTCCTTTAGTGTCCTATTCTTTCATTCAGCAATCCTATTTAACTGAGAAGAATAAGGCCGTCGTGGGCACAAATCTCAATAAATGGTGATTCATACTCACCACTACGATCACTTCTTAAAGCCTTAATCTTGCAGCCTAATTGATTCTCAACTTCATTCTTATAAAGAATAAATTTGTCAATAGCCTCATCTTCGCTTTTGAGCAAATAGACATAACAATACTTAGTGCAATTATCAACAAAAGTGATGAAGTACTTATTGCCACCACGTGATTGTATAGACTTTAAGTCACACACATCACTATGCACAAAGTCCAACAGCTCTGAACTTCTTTCAATAAAATGAAACGAAGATCTTGTCAATTTCGCTTCGACACAAGTCTCACACTTGTGTTTTGGATTAATCTTAAAAGATGGTATGTGATCTAACTTGATTAATCTACGTAAAAATTCAAAATTCACATGTCCTAGTCTATCATGCCATAAATTGGAAGACTCAAGCATGTAAGCAGAAGAAGATGCATCTTTATTCATCTTTGGGATAACAGTCATTACATTGAGTTTAAACATACCCCCCAACATATAACCCCTACCCACATACACTTCGTTCTTGGTCAAAGCGACGTTGTCGGACTCAAAGACGATGCGAAAAGCATGTTTCCTGAGAAGAAACCTCGAGACAAGATTCTTACGAATGTCCAAAATATACAGGATTTCGTTCAAGGTCAGTTTATTTCCTGAAGTCGACTTCAGGACCACCTTGCCTTTTCCCTCAACAATCGAGGTAGCAGAGTTTCCTATAAACAACTTCTCACCATTTGTAACCGGCTCAAAAGTTGTAAACAGCTTCTTCTCAGAGCAGATGTGGCATGTAGCCCCAATATCAATCCACCATTCTCTTGGGTTTGAACCCACTAGATTCACTTCAGAGATAACGGCAGACAAGTGCATGTCATCCTCCTCATGGGAGTGCTCTTGTATATCTGCCATATGAGCACGAGGTTTGGTCTTATATGGTTTCTTCTTCTTGCGGAAATCACTAGCCTGATGCCCCTCGCTACCACAGTTGTAGCACTTCCCTAAGAACCGATAACTAGGTTCTTATAGCTTGTATGCTAACTTCTTTGCAACAGCACCCCTTGGCCCCAACTTTGAGCCCTTATTCACAGAAGGCTTTTTCCTCACCTCAGAAGATTTGCCATGCTCAATGACATTGGCCTTCACAGAGGAGGTACTCCCTTCTTTCTTTCTATTATCCTCCTTAATTCGGAGTCGGACAATTAGTTCTTCAACGGACATTTCCTTGCGCTTATACTTCAAGTAGTTCTTGAAGTCCTTCCAACCATTGGGAAGTTTCTCAATGATCATAGCAACTTGGAATGACTCGCCCAATGGCATCCCCTCATCATGAATCTCATACAAGATCACTTGGAACTCTTGGAATTGGCTTATCACAATTTTTGAATCAATCATTTTAAAGTTCAGGAACTAGCCAACGACAAATTTCTTTGCCCCGACGTCCTTAATCTTGTATTTCTTGTCCAAAAATTCTCATAACTCCTTTGCTAAGCTCTTAGCATAAAACACACTGTATAGTGAGTCTGCCAAGCTGTTGAACACATAGTTCCGTCAAAGATAGTCTGTCTGCTTCCATGTGTCAAGCACCATGACTTTCTGCTTGTCTGGCTCATTCTCTGCCATGGCTGGAGGATCCTCGCTCAAAACCTTTGCAAGGTTCAGCGTGGTCAAGTAGAACAGCATTTTTTGCTGCCATGTCTTGAAATTCACCTTGGTAAATTTCTCTGGGCACTCATGATGACTAAGCGGACCTCTCGGAACAACCAGAGTAACGCCAAGGTTGACCACAGAGGACACAACAGTAGGGGTTGGCAACCTAGTTGTCCTGGGGTTAAGATCCCCACCAACGTTAGCAGTAGCAGCAGCATTAGTGATAGTTACCATTTCTGAAAATTACACCAGAATATCACTTTTTGTGTTTTAGAAATTAAACTTAACAGTAGAAAATCTCATAGTTGAAAAGTTAATTCAAAATTAGTCTCACCACTAAACCTAGAATTGAACATGGTCAAAAATGTTCCCAGGAAGACTAGAGGGGTCACATCGGTCCCACTTAAAACCCAATTAACCTTTTAACAAAACTTTCAAGAGCATGTTGACTCCTAGTCTGTGATAAACAATTTTTAGAATTAAGTTTTCCAATGGATGACCTCGGTTAACACAAACCAACGTTCAACACTTATATGCAATTTAAGAATTGCTACAAAAAAATAAGCAAATAAAACTTGCTTCTACAACTTGGTAAACAAACCAAATAAATCTTAAGCAAAAAATGCTTAAGTTATAGTCCATATATTTCGTTTGTGTAACCCAAATCTATTCATTTGGTTTTGATTTTTTTTTTTTTTCCATTTCCTTTCGCATTGGTATGCCTACAAAGAAAGTTAGTGGCAAACCACAAAATAATACAAAGCAACTAATTAAAAAAAAAAAAAAAAAAAACTCGTACTTAACCCTCCTAGCACTATCATAAATAGCACAAGTAATTAAAATTAAAAAAAAAATTCAATATAAGTTACACAAATAAAACTTCAAAACTAAATGTACAATTTTAAAACTAAAATTTGTAACTCCAAAATTAAATTCAAACTTTAAATTAAAATTGTTGTAACTCCAAGCTTAAATTCAAACTTTAAATTAAAATTTAATAGTCATGATTTATGAATTCACAATAAACATTTAAACTTATAACTCCCAAATAAATTATTTGTTTATTTGAATAACCTAAACAGTAGATTATAACTCAATTAGTGAATTATTAAATAAATGGACATGCAACAGTAGTATACAAAAGCAGTGACATGTAAACCAATTGAATCTGAAACATGCAGTTTGCATATACATAGAAAATTGGTTTTGGCGGTATGGCAATTAGTAGCATGCATCTATCCAAATTTATATATTTTATTATAATTAAGGATTAACACAAGCAACAACATATGTACACAAATATCTTGATCATGCATTCAACACCAACCAACCGTTTTCCAATCCTTATTTTATTAATTTACTAAACATAACAGTGGCCTCATTTCCCATAGAACATAGTGGCCTATTCTAGAAAATGAACAAAGTAGTATCAACAATTAATTCAATTTTTTATGCAACTATAGAAGCAAATTTTATTATAGAACTAGAAGCATGTAAATTTTAGGAGAACATAATAAATTTATCTTATATGAATCTATTTTTCTAATGATAAACATTAATCTGTTTTAAGTTTGTTGTTAAAAATGTACAATAAACAAAATAAATAGATACATGACTTGTTAAATTAAATAATAGAACAGCGAATAAATCCATATTACAATATAGAGCATAATATAGAAATACATATCATATAATATACTGTAAGACGAAGAATCAAACCAAATTCTGTGTGATACCATAGTGACCTTAAAACAGATTAGCCGCCTCACCGTGGGTGCTGGAGGAACGTTGACTTCTGTCTCCCAAGATAAGATGGCTTAAACTACCTAACGTAGAAGCACCTTCTGTTAGCTTGGTGAACCAACAATGGCAACACTCTCTCTCACACAAGAAGGATTATTATACTAGTAAACAAACTGACTATATGATTGGAAGGCAAAAACTTCTGTATTATACACAATGTGGGAGAGATGAGAAGTCTCCAGCCATCAAGGCTAGCCACTAATGAAGGCCATTGCTCCTACAAAACTGCTGGAGTAATGCACAAAACTGATGGGAATTCAAAGTTTGAGTTACACACAATATACACATATGTGTATATATATTTCTGCAACAGACTTGGCCTAAAAAGAATAAGTTGGTGGACCACCAATTCGGCCCAGCCCAAGCCCAAGTGCCAAGATCCACGATCCACGGCCCACAAACTCGAACCTGGCCCGGTTCAAGTGGACAGGCAGCGCGCACGTGTGGCAATTTTGCCATAACCAACTTGGACCATAGTCTTGGCCCAAGCCCATCCTTGAAGTATCCATGTCTCCCTTCCTTCGGAAAATTTGGATGCCCCAAAGGGCTCATGCCCTTCTCATAATCTTGAGGCTTAAATACCCATCAAAGTTTTTCTCCACAATCAATGTGGGATTGGTAGTTATACACAATTCCTAATACCTCATTTATGAGGCCAACTTTATGAGACAGTTTCTCATTCAATTCTTAATAGTTTTTTATCATTCTTTTTGTGGTGTAAAGACCTTATTACAAAGAATCTAAACCCATTTAATCCTACCTCAACCAATAGTTGGGACCAACTTTAGTTTCACATTAAAGTTTACCAAAACCCATTTTTTCCAACACTAACACATCACCTGAAAGTGGTTAACAACTACAAGCATATGGCATAGTGAAAAATATTATACTAAGAGCACAAGGATATAAAATTCACATGGATAATTATTTGGGCTAAACAGAGATTTGTTTGGTAACAGAAATACAAAAATCATTTTAAATAACAGAAGCATAATGCGGAAATCATATAAGCAAATAATCATAATCATGGTATAGTACAGAACATAACAGAACAGATGTATGGACTCAAGATGTGACTCATACGAATTGTAGAGGTAGCTCTCACAATAGCGTAGCACTTAGCTTCATACAACACTTTGCTCTACACCAAAAATCAGAGGGTCACTTAAAGTGACAACAAAACAGAATAGAACAGAGGGTCAGATAAAGTGACAATATAGAGAGTCAATAGTTATTTAAGTCTCCCAAGGCATGGGTCCTCTGTGGTGGTACTTATAAAATAATTGTGCATAGCACATTCAGGCCAAGTTTGGGATATTGAGAAAAGGCTAAAAAGCCAAAAAGTTATCAAAAAAGCCAAAAAGTTATCCTACCTTCATGTTTTGGGCTGATAAAATTGTGTCTGACCTAGAGAGGGTAAAAATACTATTTTGCCCTTGTTTTTTTATTCCTTCCTCAACACAATATTATCCTTTCACCCGAAGATCCCTTTTCCTCTCTCTCTCTCTCTCTCTGTCTCTGTATCAGTCGAGTTCTGCAGAGTAGCCACAAAATAGGACAATCCGTCTGCAGAGATATCCACACCAGCGATTGCTGGAGATCCGTCGCAGCCTTCACCGTGCAGCACCGCAACAGTTGTGGAGAAGTCCGACCTCGACTCGATCGCAAATTAATAGTAACCGACGGCTGTCGGACAATCCATCACCCAGATCTACACCACTGCTGACCAGATCTACACCACGCCAGCCCATTTCCCCATAACTACAAGGTAACATCTCTTCCACGCAAATTAATTTTCTTACCCTCGCTCTCCTTTCTCTGATTTTGTTCCAAAACTTTTCCTCTTTTTTACCTCTCTTCTCTTATCTTTAACACCGAAACCCTCTCTTCTCTCTACCAAAACCCTCTATGAATCCCAAACCCAAACCCTGTACTGATCTGGTTGTCAGATGTTCATTTGGGTTCGGCGATCTGTTTCACGATCTAAGCATCTCTCACGATTTCGGTTCGAGGTTCACAATCGACCCATCTCTCTCTGAAGATGAACAAGATGAACTTCAGGGAAGAAGATGACGGAACTTGAAAACCTTTCCAAGTATTTATTTTTCTACAATTATATTTCTGCATTTTTGGAGAAATTACTTGAAATTTATCTGAAGTTGCATAAAATTCTTAATTATCGGTGTTGTTGTGATTGTTGTGTTTCTACGGATTGTTGTTGTAATTTTTGAATTTTGTTATGAAAAAATTATTTTCTATTTGGGAGAGTTTTGCTGGAAAGGATGAGGGTGGGAGAAATGGAAGAAAGAAAACCAGTTGGGATGCTGATCTGGAAGTTTTGGCATTATAGAATGCAAGTGGATAACTTATTTTTTGCCCAAACTATCATATTATGGGTTTCGTAGTTGTTTTTGCAAATCATTGGCAATGCTCTAACATTACTAGTGTGTATGTCTTTGAATAACAGTGTGATTACCACAATCATCATTGTTATCCCTACCTGTATGATTTACTCGATTATGAAGTATACATATATGAATGTTCAACTTTTTTTTCATCACAAATTTGTTAATTTGATAATCAGACCAATCCAACTTTGCCTTATCAATACCAATGAATTGTTCGTTTCTTATAGACATTTATAGTGTCATTAAATTTGGAAAAGTACACCGTTAGTTACTTTAACGATTCCTAGAAATTCCAACTGCGGAGATGATTCATTTGTTCATTACGTATGAAATTACACCATCAAATGTATTATTTTTTAAATGAATACACGTGCTACGTTTATGTTATTGTCTTATTAAATTTTTGTTAAATATGTCATTATTAAAAAATGACAATAACGTATATTTTCATGTATGAACTATTTATCTTATTGCGTTTTGAAATGTGAGTATATTGTATTTGAAAATTTTTAATGTGAAATAGAATTTATAAGATCGCAAGAGTATTTATGTGACTACAAGTCATACATATAGGATTTATTAGTAAATGGCCAACAATATATTACCCTATCTTACCTAAGTAAGAGACACAAAAGTATAAATTACACACGCAAAAATATATATATATATATAGCTTCTAAACCAAAATATTTTTTTGTTTTTGTTGATTTGTTTTTAATTTAAACTATTAGTTTATTTTCATTAACAAAATGAGTTCGAACAAAAATAGATGTTTGAACTATGAAACTCAATGTAGGGTATACAAAAATAGATGTTTGAACTATGAAACTCAATAGTAGTTTAAACTATTAAACTATAATCTTTTGCCCTTTTGGCTAATTTAGCTTTGTTTGACAATTTTTTATATGTTTTTTATTTTATTCCCAATATGAGTTTCAATGTTTTCAATTTTTCCACGTATACCATAATTGTTGTTGCATTGTAGTCCGCAAATGGAGCAGACCCAAACACAGTCGACGCCTTCCAAATCTTTGCGTAAGCGCGGTAGTAAACAGACGCAGCAACAGTCCGCAAACATGCATAAAGCATCTTGGGACTCCGACACAGTGCGGATTTTTTTGGAACTTGTTATCAAGGAGTTGGACGCTGGTTTCAAGGGGAGCTTCCATACAATGACAATGCATGGATATAGAGCTATAAGCAAGGGCTTCCAGGACTATACAGATAAGGTGCATGACGTCAAGCAACTGCAGAACAAGTACGCATTGCTGAAAAAGGATTAGCAGTCGTGGTTGAAACTGATGGACAATAGGCATGGGCCAACCGACATAAGTTACAATGAAGCCACGGGTTTGATACGAGCATCTGACGACTGGTGGGCGCATTATGAAAAGGTAACATTTCCATTGAGTTTTACTTACGTTGAACATGATACTTTTAAACTATTATTATTACAACTTTAATGATCAAAGTTATCTCAGATGAAGTTCTTCCTGTGGTTGAATAATGAATAGAAGGAGGAATATTATGATCTTCTTGGAATTTTGTTGTTACTACTACTTATTTCACCACGTCTGTAATTATTAATTTAAAGAAATGAGGGGGGAAGAAATGGGGTTGCTGATGTATTCCATTAATGAATGAATTATTGTTGGGGCAGAAAGTGACAGCCTATGGGGCATTTGATTCTTTCATGATGTAACAAATTAGAAGTTTATTATTATGAGAATATAACAAATTTTCATATACCTAGTTCTTTTGTCATCTTTGGATTTATTTGCAGTTACTTTTATTCTCCCTTTTTTTTGGGTAATTTTTTAAAATTGTGTTCATTTCTCTATCCTGGTTTGTTAAAGCATGTGAATCTGTAATAGGTGGATCCCAATAATGGGGATAGTGGGTGAAAGAATTTTGGATTTTTTTTTGAGGGGGGGGTTAGAATCCCTTCTTACCCTGGTTGCATCAACTGTGCATCTGATGAAATTTAACTTCATAATTTGCTTTGTTGCTAGCAAGTCGAGTCCAGTTTCTGTATTGTGATGTCAACGTATCATAATTATTAGGTAAAATTGGTTGGGTAATCACAATCTGTATGGCATAAGAAGGCAATTGAAAACAGAGTTGTCAACCTTAAAAACTTTTTGTAATGCTAAGCATTATATGCATAAGATTTACAATCAAATAAAGTAAAACAAAAACATAAGGGATTGACTTACTTCTGTTTTTTTTTTTTTTTGGTTTTCCCCAGGTTAACAAGAATGCAATCAAGTTCAAAACAAAACCGTTGGAGCACATGGACCTCATGCGAAGGGTGTACGAAGGCGCTACGGCAACCGGAAAATATGCATGGACACCAGGTGCAGCGTTCGAACCTGTGGCAACCGATGACGGTACTTCGGCAGCGGCTGAAGAAGACTGCGAGGACAGCAGCGGGTTGCCCCCTTTCCAGCCTGCCACAGAGCATGAACACACTGTCCACGACACTTCTGCGCCAGAGGATGGCACGCCGGCAACCGTACACGCTACGTCGTCGGGAATTAACGCTGACAACACACCAACAAATGGCAGGAGCAAATGCAAATCACCAGGCCCAATACACCCACAGTGGAAAAAAGGGCAGAGTGAGGGAGCTTCGCTATTGGCGAGTAGTATGGAAAACCTTGCATCCTCCGTGAAATTACAACAACGACAAATCCGCGTCTCACATGATTACACAGATTCGGCACGGCAACTCATTGACAAATGTATGACAAGGTTGTATTTGCTGGAAGGGTTGGATCCGCAAGACCTGCTAATTCCTTTTGGTTTAGGGGTACTTGACAACCTGGCAAATCAAGCCATAATGATGCGGATTCCGATAAACGCGGCTGTCATTACTTGGCTGCGAATGAAGAAGTCCCGTGAGGTGGGTGGCCCATTAGCAGCAAACTTTAGTGTGGGTGGTGGCTAGTTCTGAGACTGTCCAGCATCTCAATAATGTTTCTTTATTAATGTTTGTGTGTTGCTTTTTTTTTTTTTGGTAATGTTTGTGTGTTGCTTTTTTTTTTTGGTTTGTGTTGTTTCTTTATTAATGTTTGGGTGGTGGCTGGTTCTGAAACTTTCTATAATGTTTCTTTATTAATCTTTGTGTGTTGCCTTCTTTTTTTTTCCCTTTCGAACAAACAGTTGTGGCATTATCCTTCCTTCCCAAAAACTATAACATTGTGCATGGAATTTGTAAGACATTATCAGTTGATATAATATTTGTGTGATGATGTTGATGTTGTAGTATATGCTTGTTGTTGCCTTTTTTTTTTTTGCATTTTTTTATTTTTGGTTGTAATATATGCGTACTACTGGGTGCTGAATTGTATGCAACATGAATGGTTTCATTACAGAGGCCCTTTAAATTATACCACATGTACAGCAATAGTGACATCTATGTGTGTTATATTATTTTAATTTTTTATTAACATCTCATCTTGGGTTATATTATTTTAATTTTTTATTAATAGGTTAGTTTGTTTACCCACATGTGGAGGACAAATGGTACAGCTTACTTAAGATTTCAATTATGTTGACCATTGATTTCATTTTGGGAAAATGGTGAAAAGTTGATTTTTGGGATTTTGGGTTTTTTTTTTTTTTTTTTTTGGGAACTTAAAAGTAGGTGTTTGGTTTTTTTTTTTTTTTTTTTTTTTGGGAATTATGTTGACCATTGATTTCATCTTTAAAACTCCTCCTTTTTGAAAAAAATGAAATGGTAGATTACACAAGGCAAACAATTGGAAAGGAATGTTAAAGTAGATGCTAGCCTCAGACGCATTGACTTGAGATCACCGAGCATGTTGCACAAATATTTTTTTAGTGAATGCTTTGTCATGATGCAGACTTTGAACAGGTGCAGCTTTTTCAAGTAGGATATGTAATTGATAATTTGGCATTACCTTTTCCTTGTTCAACTGTTTTGGAGCATGTTGCACAAATATTTTTTTAGTGAATGCTTTGTCATGATGCAAACTTTGAATAGGTGTAGCTCTTTGAAGTAGGATATGTAATTGATAATTTGCCATTACCTCGTCCTTGTTCAACTGTTTTGTCGGCAAGATAGGAATCAGCTCATTAGTTTCTTTATTAATATTTTCTCTTTGTTGTGAAGCATAATTTTGTTCCCGACAAGAATGTTCAATTTTCATGCTATTTGTATTTTTTCATTACACTGACATACAATTTTTGGTTAGTTTCATGTGTGTCTACCAATTTAAAATGTTGACGATAAGATATGAACTTTGGGGTATATAACAAAAAAAATTGCGCAGCGAAACAAAATATTATTTTCTGAACACTGTTTCAAAAAAAAATATACCAAAACAAGGTGTCCATTTTCACTTTTGGGATGCACAACATACAATTTCCTAAACACAAATAATTTGGTGGCTGCACCAAAAAGAAGAGAATCATAGACGCAGGCCCCATCTTTATGTTGCTCAATAATTTTGTGTTGCTCAATCTGTATGGCACATGAATGTTTTTGAAATTTTGGGAAAAAGGTCCCACCACCACCAAAGCTCATCTCATCTTTCATTTCTTTATATAACACAATATATATCAATGTGGTTGTCTCGCACACTCCCTCGCCGTTGAATGCTTCTTTCATTGTCCAAAGTTTTTCCAGAAGGTGTGTGATTACATTTGTACACATGTGGATATTCAAATTGCTGCAATTTCTTGATAGTCAGCCTCGTAGCGGCCAAGTCAAATTTTCATATGCTTGTTGTTGCATATTTTGCGTTACATTTTTAAAAAATGGTAGACGACGCAGGTCCTAGTCATACTGTGCCCAGTATTGTATCTCGGGAAGCTGTCGCTGAAATTGCACGGGAAATGGTGGTCGAAACTGATCACAACTTGCTAGAGGCGTATAACAGTGCAGCTAGATATTACTACAACCATTATCACAGAGTGCCTCGAAATACATCAATACTTTCGAGACGTTTATGGATGTAAACGGGCACCAAGGCCGGTTTGAAGATGCTGTCAATATGTCCAAACCAGTGTTCTTGTTGTTATGCAACACTCTTCATAGTTTTGGATTGACACTGCCATAGCGGGAGCATGGCGTTCCGCTAGAAGAGAAGGTAGCCATTTTCATTTGTGCATTGCAGGGAATCAAGTTGAAAGATTTGCAAGAACGGTTCCAACACTCGAAGGAGACATTGTCACGGCATTTCCATGAGGTTTTGAAAGCTATGATATCATTCACAGCGGTTCATAGTAAGAGTCTTACGCCTGAGCAAGTGCAACAGAGGGGCCACCCACATTTACAATCGCAACGACGATACCAGCCATTCAAGGTGACACTGTTTCACAAAATTTTAAATATTACAGTGACGACATATACCATGAATTTTTATTTGTACTTTCTGCGTAATGGTGCGTTATGTAGGACTGCATCGGTACACTAGACGGCACGCACGTGATGGCCCGTGTCTCACAAGAGTACGCCAGTTCGTATTATGGCCAGAAAGGCGTCCCAACACAGAACATACTAGCCGTATGTGACTTCGATTTGTGCTTCACGTTTGTGTCAACCGGTTGGGACGGGGAGCATGCACGACAGCAGGGTGTTGCACTACGTGACAACCGAACCTAAACATCGCTTCCCGCACCCCACACCTGGTAAAAATTATATTTTATTTAACAAAGTTGTATAATTTTAAAATAATATAAGACAAATTACACCATCATACTTGCTATCATAACTGATAAAAATTGATAAAATTACTAATTACAGTTGGTAATTGATTTTTTTAAAAAAATTTAACATCTTTAAAAATTGTGATAATGCGAACATGTCCACATGCTACTACGAACATACACAATATCATTTAAAAAAAAATTGACGCAAAATTATTTTTTCCAAATAACTTGTTTGAAAAATGTTCGTTGTAGGAAAATACTATTTGGTGGATAGCGGCTACAGCAACAAGACAGGGTACCTAGCCCTATACAAGGGGTATAGGTATCACCAAAATGCCCATCGAAATCGAAGACCACAAAATGAGTTCAAACTGTTCAATAAGACACATTTGTCATTGCGTAGTTGTATCGAGCTGACATTCGGTGCGTGGAAGTCGAGGTGCAGGCATTGCGGAATATTCAGAAGTTGAGTTTCTCTAATCAAGTGACCTTCGTATGTACGTCGATGGAGTTACATAACTTCATATGTCGAAACAGTCAAATTGATGAGGTCACAGATCGTATCGCAGATAGCACCGAATACATGGCCCCCGAAATGGCCGACCACGATGAATACGCACGGATTGCCGATATGATTGAGGAAGGGGACTTCGACCCCGCAATGACAGTTGTATGAGTGAACATTATGTACCAACTAGCCCGGCAACTGAACACGAATAATTGAAACATTAATGTTGGTTAAATTTATAATGTGTGTAACTCAGATTCAAATAAGTTTATTATCATGGTTTGTTAATTTGTTTTGCTTTTCTGAATTTGTAATACTTCTCAGCAGGAAGTTGATAAAGTTTTGTATCCAATTTTATGGTACATATGTCCAAAAAACACTATTGAAAACGAAATCAAAAGAATAAAAAAAAAAAAAAAATTGTTGAACAACTTAGAACAGCACTGGGCATGACCAGCTAACAAAAAAGGAAAAGAATAAAAAAAATTACAAAAAAAGCAATAAAAAAAGAATGAAACCAAATTTGTTAAAACGAAAACAATAAAAGCAAAAGGAAAAGAATTTTTTTAAAAAAATTAAAAGGAAAAGAAAAAACAATAATGAATAAAAAAGGAAAACAATCAAAAAAAAATTTGCATGCAAAAAGAAAAGAATACCAAAAAATGATTAAAAAAAAAAAGGAAAACAATAAACCCAAATTAATAATGTTAAAAGGAAAAGAATAAAAAATAAAATAAAAATGTTAACAGGAAAAGAAAAAAAAAGGAAAAGAATAAAAAAGAAATATTGACTAACAAAGGAAAAGAAAGAAAACAAAAATTATAATGAAAAGAATAGAAAAAAAAAATTTGAATAAAAAAACGAAAAGAAAAAAAATAATAATGTTAAAAGGACAAGTATTGACTACAGGAAGAAAAAAAAATTATGTTAAAAGGAAAAGAATGCAAACAAAAAAAAATGAATAAAAAAGGAAAGGAATAAAACAAATAATAATGGTAAAAGGAAAAGAATTAAAAAAATAAATTCTTTCAAAATGGAAAATAATAAAAACAAAAATGTTACAAGGAAAAGAAAAAAAAATTTGACTACAAGGAAAAAAAAATGATAAAAGGAAAAGAATGAAAACAAAAAATAATGAGTAAAGAAAAAAAAACCACATGTTTTGACTGTTGCAAAGTGTTTAGGAAATGAAAAAAAAAAAATTAATTATGTTTACGTTGCACAGTGATTGAATTGTCACCACTCAGTGGCAGCCACGCTTCCTAACAACGGTGACACGTACGCCTGAGCTGGTGTGTCAGTTGGGAAGGGTAAAATAGTCATTTTACCGTGTGTACTAATATTATATTACACACCTTTTCATAAAAAGTCAAAAATTTATCCCAAACAACTTTTTTTTTTTTCCTCAATTTTTAGTCTAAAAAGACAAAAAGTACACTTATTCAGGACACCCCAAATAACCCCTAGTTTTATCCATGGATTTCCCTTTGTAAGTAAATAGGGTTCATTTAACAAATAATATATTTTACAAACTAATATAATTTGCAAAACATAATTTACATAAAATAGTTTATGGTAGCTTAAAATATAATAAAACTTGTTTCAAACTTGATCATTTACTCTCACTTCTGACTTTGGCTCACTCTCTCATATACCTCTTATTTGTTATTCTTGTAATTTCATTAACATGCAACTCACCTATTTATAGGTGAGAAAACCCTTACTATGTTGCATACCATGTGGTATCACATGGCACCACACTTCTTATGAGGTTTCTTGAAAACTATGTACAAGTTCCATATATTCTATTGTGGCCTAGAAAATGTTATAATGACATTTTTTTTCCCAAATATAAAGTACATATATTTTAAGTGTCACAATTTTCCCTCCTTTTAAAATTTCGTTATCGAAATTAATTAATAGAATTGTCTTTTTTGTTTTCGCTGCGCACTCTGATAAAAATCATTTCCTACTAATGATTACACAAAATAGAATGTACACAGTAACCACAGAAATGTCTCCTCAGCTTTTCTTTGCTTTTGAAAAAATAGTGATTGAAGGAGGACAAAACATATCCTCTCAGCTTTTCTTTGCCTCCAACAAAGTAGTGATTGAAGAAGGACAACATGACAATTTTTACCCAAGGTGAATCCCTACAAAATATTCTCTACCCTACTTCTTAATTGTGCATGTGTCCTATGCTCCAATGTGTTTTTGTTTTTTTTTATAAATAAATTCTTTTAAAGAAAACAATTGATATAATATCACTTTGTCATAACCCAAACCCGATACCCAAAGGTTCAACGTTGCAATAAGACAATAACTGAAGTCATAACAAATTAATAGTACAACGGAGTAAAATAAAAGGGTACCCAAATCACGTCACCTGAAAGTAATTAACAACTATAAGCACATGGCAAAAGTGAAAAATATTATACTAAGAGCGTAAGGGTATAAAAGTCACCATGAATAATTATTTGGGCTAAACAAATATTTGTTTGATATTAAAATGCAGAGTGTATAATACAGAAATCATTTTGAATAACAGACATATAATATAGAAATCATATAAACAAAATAATCACAACTTCAGTACAGTATAGAACATAACAGAATAGATGTATGGACTCAAGAGATGGCTCATACAAATTCTAGGGGTGGCTTCCACAATAGTGTAACACTTAACTCTGCACAACACTTTGCTCCACACCAGAAATCAGAGGGTTAGTGGATCCATGACAACAGAACAGAACAGAGGGTCAGATAAAATGGCAATACAGGGAGTCAATAGTTATTTAAGTCTCCCAAGACATGGGATCTCCGTGGTGGTACTTACAAAATAATTGTGCATAACACATTTAATAAATAGTTTTATCCATGGGTTTCCCTTTATAAGAAAATAGGGTTCATTTAACAAATAATATATTTTAAAAACTAATATAATTTGCAAAACATAATTTACATAAAATAGTTTATGGTAGCTCAAAATATAATAAAACTCGCCTCAAACTTGATCATTTACTGTCACTTCTGACTTCGCCCGACTCTCTCATATACCTCTTGTTTGTTATTCTTGTGATTTCGTTACCATGCAACTCACCTATTTATAGATGAGAAAACCCTTACTAGCACACCACAATGGCACTACGCTTTCCATGAGGTTTCTTGAAAACTATGCACAAGTTCCCTATATTCTACTATGGCCTAGAAAATGTTATAATTATATATATTTTTTTTTCCAAAGATTAAGTACATATATTTTGGGGTGGCATAATATGATCCCAAAATAGAACAAGAGCAATGAAAGAAAGAAATGAAATAGAGAAATAAAGAGAACTGAAAAATAAAAGAAAAAAATCTTAAATAGAGATGGAGAAGAGGTAGAAAAAATAAAAATAGAGATTGGGTTGAATAGATAACTGAAACAACAAAATAATAAAGACAAGACTAATGAGAAGAGAATAAAGAAAACCAAAACAAAGAAGAAGAGTAAGAAGCAAAAAGAAACATATCTAGAGGTGAAGAGTGAATATTGAAATTTGGTGTAGTTAAGGTAAATATGGGATTAAAACAAAATTGAGGTTAACAAATGTGATAATTCCACATATTGCAGAAAAGCTTTCTTCGTTAGTACTATTAAACAGAGATATACAGATAATTTAAATTGTGTCAATTTTTTTAAAAAAAATCAAGTTTAATATGAAGAAATTAAAAATTCTAAGTTTAGTTTGTTATAAAGATCAAACTCCAAGATTATCTATGTATTTTTTTTCAAACATTAAACTCAAAGTCAAAATTTAATAAATAAATTTTAATAACTGAATATTTCAAATGACAAACTATAAAAACTATTCATATAATTTGTCCTAATTTGAAGTGTTTTTTCTTTTAGAAATTAAAAACCTATTTCTAAACCTCTAAAAGATTAGAGAGTTGGAGAAGAAAATATTAGTTAGTGTAGCTCGGCTTTTTCGCGCCCTCTTTCGGAAGCTCGAAAGAAGCCTTACAGTTCGGACTCCCGTGGTTCTGAATCTAATCTCACAAGTGCATTGTCAAATTGATAAACACCAAAGAGTCCAAATCCGACAAATCATTTTGAAAAAATTAATTTTGAATCAAAAAAAATACCAAAATTGGACTACTTTGCCAGATATAGAGTTGCCACCTAAATATTTTTGAAAAATCTAAGAAACCCATGACTCATGCCAAAGGAAGTTATCTCAACTCAGGAACTTGGATACAAGAGGGGAAGGTCATGAATACATTTGAGCACCCTCGCTCGCCCGATCAAAGATCAACCTCTACTGATCATGATATGATTTTTATCAACATTATATGCTCTTATTCTGGTTTATTAGGCTAGCATTACTATGTGATGCGTGCATAAGCAAGTATAGACTAGTTTGCCTGGATAGGAACAATTCAATTTCATGTTTGCTTTTCGAAAAGGGTTTGATTTTGCTACTTAACAAAGTGGACTTAAAGCTTATGAATTTGTCACTTGACAAAGTGAGCTTAAATGTACATTTATTGAATCATTCCAATTCAAGCAACAAGCCTTCATCCACAAGCACTCAAATAGTTTATAGCAATTAAGCACTTAGTCCTCATGGCAAGCATGCTAGTCATGGCAATCACTCACACTCATCCAAGTATGCTAAAACACTAAAAACTCACCTAGTACTCCAAAAGAGTTAGAAAAATGCATGATTCCTAACTATGCCAAATGTCTAATGCAACACATACAATATGCAACTAATAGGCTCGGCTACTAATATGGCATATGACTTAATTTTGATAACATGCGGTTAAACACGTATTTAAAGAAGTATTGAAACGACAATGCAATTAGAATGATGCGTCGAGCCTTAGTGCATGCAATACAAGATGAATAGATGTAGGCATAAGGTATGCTAATTGAAACGTGATGTCCCTAATCCAACCATCAAAAGTGGATAAATAAAAGGGAGAAAGACGTGAGGTTGGAAGACATACACATTACATTACGCTCTCACGAAGAAGAGTCCGAATGAATAAGCTAGCTAACTAAGGTAAGCTAAGCTAATTAAGCTAATTATTACAAACCAAATGAATAATTAGCTACCCTAAGCTAATTAATTAAGTACAACAATTAAATAATTTAACTAGGCTAAGCTAATTAAATACTTACAACACAAACTAATTTAATTAATCAATCTAAACTAATTAAATAAGTACAAAACAAGCTAATTAGCTACAACTAATTAATTACAACAAAGTCACTAATTAAACTAGTTAACTAAATAACAAATGACTAATTTAAACTAATTAACTAGTCCAAGAAGCAAGGGAGGCCCATGCATGCTCGGTTCCGCTCGAAGAACGTCCACTGTCTGCCTATGAAAGCCTCTGTTGTATAACTTTTGCATTGGTTTTCCACCTTTGGCCCAACTCTGTTATGTCTCAGAAGGGCACTGCTGAATTTTCACTGGTGGCCAACAAGGGGCCGGTCGGCCACTGTTAATGGTCAGTCGGCCACTGATGATGACCTATTGGCTATTGGCTTGTTCCTCTTTGCTGCAACAAAGGACAAACAAAGTAAAGAAAGGGTATTCTCACAGGTTGTTTGTACTGTGTATCTCTTCTTATCATCAAAACATCTCAAAGAAGTGATATACTTAGCTTTTAAACCATCAATCAAGCAATTTCATTGCATGATGGCCAAAGAACCAATATGTACAAGTTCAATAAATGCACAAACAAGACTCAAAACCTTCACCCTATCATGGATGATCAAGGGCAATGGTGACCTTGGAAACTTGGCACATTTCATCACTTTAAGTATGAAATGCCCCAATTTTCCTTGTGTACAATTAACGTCCGATTGAACACACCAAAACACAATCAAATTCTTATCTTGCACAATTTTTGTTTCAACTTTTATTTACTCATTTTAGATAACCAACCATTCATTAACCAATTAAGTCCATTGGTGAGTAAGTTCTCTAAAAGGGAAAGAAGTGTCAAACAAGGGATAGTTTAAGGCAAGAGAGGTATCATGCCGTTGGTAATGAACCCCCAAAAGAGGATTAAATCATTAAGCATGGACCTCAGTCTCAAGCTTAAACTATCCTAAGGTTGAAACAACCCTCAAAGCAAAAGAAAAAGTCAAGAAATGAGGGAGGTTGCAGAGATTAATAGTGCTAAAATGAAGTGAGAAAAGCACTAAGACATGGTAATCAACTCAAACAAGTGGTGTCTAAAACCTTAAAACACCAAGCTTGTGAGGACACTTACACTACAAGCATGCAAAGCAAGACTCAAATGCACTAAACAGCCAAAAACATAGGCAAAACAATCTTAAACAGAGCCTAAAACATGCTGGAATTAAGCTACAAATGGCTAGAAAAATAAGCTAACACATAGAGCTAACTAGGCTAGCAAACCAGACACGAAAAGGGAAGGCTAACCCCTCCAAATTTGGACTTCAAAACATGATTTTCACCACTGAAAATACTCTGAAATTCAGTATTCAAAAGCCCAAAAAAGACAGGTTGAAAGGAGGAAACAAAGGTGGAAAGACCTTACAAACAAAGAATAAAGAATGGTGAACCACCCTCTAGCCTTAAATGGCCTAAGATCACCAATTTTAGCTCACAAAAATAGAGCTTTTACAATAAAAAAAAACAACCCAAAAACAGGGGGAAAAGATGGAAAAACAAGTATGTAAAACAAGTTAAAAAGAGGTGTATTATACCTCTTGAAGCAAAGATCAACTTTAGGCAAAAATTCAAGCCAAAACCACCTTTAAGAGCTCCAAGAAGGCCTCAAGGAACCTCAGCTCAAAGGTGATCAAATTTGGTTAAGGAGGTGTAGGCAAAAGTGTGGTGTATGTTGGCTAATATGCACAAATTTACAAGAGAGAGAGAGAGAGAGAGAGAGAAATGTAGAGAAAGAGAGATTTTTGTTCCAAAAATTCTAACCCTCAAAAATGGGGGAGGATCTGTCACGACCCCAACCTGCCCCTAGTAAATTTGGGTCGAGATGGCGATGAATCCGTAATTACCAAAGGCTTACAAAATTTCACACACATCGAGTAATCATAGGGGCTCACATATGCAAGCGAATAAACTAAATACAAATGGTCCTTGAGAGTCTGCATATATTAAATGTAAATGCATACATAATCGAATCGCACCTCGGCGGATAACAAAACAAATACAAGTTACATCTCGATCAAAAGGCTTCTCGGCCGACATATACAAATCTGTGATTACAAGCAAAGAAGCATGATTTTCAAGAATCTGAAGTAGCACATATGCGAGGTAAACACAAAACAGTAGATGTAAGCAAGTCAAGTCGGCATAACAAAAATCCCAAAACAAAAGTACAAATACTTCTAGGCGTCATGTCTCCGCTCATCACCTACATATATATAGAGAGGGGTGAGCTTGGAAACTCGATGAATGGTACTAGAAATAAAGGTTTGCATGAATAATAGCGAGTCCGCCAAAACAAAGCATATCAAAACCATTCAAACAATAGCCGAGGTTCTCGCCAAGCAAAGAATATCAAGGCATGCGAACAAGAGATGAACCGTATTCATCTGTCAAATCCTACCGACAAAGCAATACAAAGATTAAACAAGTAGTAGCGAGGTTCCTTCCAAAGCAAAACAAATCGAGTTGTATCGAATCAAGTGATGAACCGTATTCATCCAACCGGTCTTACAAGTCAAAACATTTGCGAGATAGCACAAGTAGTGGCGAGGAAATCTTCAAGACAAAACATATCAAGCTTATATGATTTAGGCGTAGCCCTTTTTCACGAAGTTTGTGACTTAGGCCCGTAGCCCTTTTTCACCAAGTGATGCTACAAAAGTTTAAAGTCCTCTAGCACAAGGGACTTGTGTTACTTAGGCCGTAGTCGCTTTAACATTTATCTTAGCAAGATAGGACCGTATCCTTTTTAACAAGATGTCTCGCGAAAGTTTAGAGTCCTCCAAAGACAAGGGACTTTCAAAGAAAGGACCGTATCCTTTAACAAGAATCTGCGAAAGTTTAGAGTCCTCCACAAGGGACTTTCCAAAGAAAGGACCGTATCCTTTTTAACAAGATGGTATCTTGAAGTTTAGAGTCCTCCAGTACAAGGGACTTTCCAAAGATACCGAAACAACGCTCAACCCATTACAAGGACATCATCAAGACGAAGTTCATACTTACCTTTTCATCTAGTGCTGCTAAAGTTTAGAGTCCTCCAGCACAGGGGACTTTCAAGAATACCATCAAAACAATCTCATATACAAAACATCAAAATAGGCTGATCATTCATGCTTAGCAAATACTTTTACCAAAGCGAAACAAGCAAGATTTATCAAAAGCTTTATAACATAGCTTTATTAAAAGCACCACTCACCTCGGTCTTCAGGTGTAGGCTCAAGCAAAGATCAAAGTCCTACAATCACATAGCAAACCATACTCTCAAAACGAGCTTCACATACATGCAAGGAATCAAAACATTATTTCCCATCACAGGGAAGTGCACTGGGTACCATCCAGGTCTAGCCGAGGTCCTACACCTCCCCGCCGAGGTGTGGACTCGAAAGCCAAGACAAGGCAAGGTTAGGAAAACCTGAGTTTCCTTTCAAAGGACACGAAGAACAAGATCATTCATGCTGAAATCCAACTCACATATACGAAATCTGGGGTTTTCAAGCTAAGAGTTCAAAAACGTGGACTAGGGTACTCATTCGAGAAAATTATGCAAGAACAAACACAAAACATGATTCTTGTTCCAAACTTTCGGATCAAAACAAGGTTCTCCTTTAAGAACACAAGAACAACATTTTTCTCTTTCAAAACCAAGTTCAAATCAATGCATGACATGCAAAACAGATCCAATCATGCAATGCATCTAGATGATCAATAGGAACAATCGATGTAGAACAAGAATCTAACCTCAAAACTGAAATCCAACGGTTCGATCTTCCACGATCAAGCTCGGAGCTCAACTCTCACACTAAAATTCTAACTCTAAGTTCTAGAGCTTCTCTCTCTAAACAAGACAAAGATTTGAGACCAAATCATAATCAAAAGATACACAATGATGTATTATAGGCACATCATTTGTCATAGCCTTCGGCTCGGACACGTGGCATCACCGGATTGGTGCGATTAAGAAGGTGGCTAGACAAGACAAGTCTCGACAAAGCGTACACAACACGCTTGGCGGCTAAGCACGTCGGCGAAATGACCTCGCCAAAGACAAGACTTGACAAGTCAACAAAGACAAAGGTTAGGGAGGGCGACACTTGACTAAGGCATGCCACACCTTGGCCTGGGTGTACCACATCTCGGCCTAGGCCATACACCGCCAAGAACAAAGATTACAAGCACAAAACATCTCGGCCTCGGCGTCGCGCCGGCCCAAAGGTAACATCTCGGCAAACATCTTGGGGTGAAGATGGAGGTCGCTAAGGTTCCAAAAGCGCTCAAAACGCATAAAGGCTCAAAGGCAGACTATCTTTGGTGACCTCGACTACGCTCCAAACAAAACACAATTCCAAAGAACTTACAATAAAACAAAGCAAAACAAGGCAAGTATCAAGATTACAAACTTGACAATTCAAGGTCATACACAATACATGCAAGCAAGATCGATTCAAAGTGAGGGTTGTTACATCCTACCCCTTAAGAAAGTTTGGTCCCCAAACTTACAATACCTTGGTCCAAGAATAACTCGGATGTCGATTCTCATTTCCTCTTCCATTTCCCATGTGGCGTCCTTGCCATAGTGCTCTTTCCATTCCACCTTTACCATTGGTATCGACTTGTTTCTCAATTGCTTAACTTGCATCACAATAGACGTCGGCTTCTCTTCATAGCCCAAATTCTCATTAACTTCAATTCGAATGCTTAATTACATGCAGTGGATCCGAATATACTTCCTTAACATCGAAACATGAAACACGTTATGGACTTGGCTCAATTCGGTGGCAAAGCAAGTCAGAGCAACGGAGTTAACCTTGTCAAGGACTTCAAATGGACCAATATAACGGTGCTAACTTACCTCTCTTCCCAAATCTGAAACTCCTTTCATTGGTGAAACCTTTAGGAATACGTGATCCCCAACTTCAATTCTAGCTCATTTCTTCTCTGTCGGCATAACTCTTTTGTCGGCTCTTTATTTAATTCTCTATTTGAATAAGTTTAATCTTCTCTGTTGTTACTTGAATGAGTTCGGGACCAAGCGAGCCTTATCTCCAACCGGTCCAACATATCGGCGTCTGCATTTTCTTCCATATAGAGCTTCATACGCCATACCAATACTCGCGTGATAAGCTGTTGTTGTGTAATTCCACTAATGGCAAATGCATTCCCAATTTCCTTGGAAATCAATACCAAGTCTAAGCATATCTTCAAGTGTCAGAATCGTTCTTCTGTTTGCCCATCTGTGCAGGGATGAAAAGTCATACTAAATCTCAGTTCGGCTCCAAAGGCCCTCTGTAGACTCTGCCAAAATCTGGAAACAAATTTAGGATCTCTGTCCGACACTATTGACATCGGCACTCCATGAAGTCTAACAATCTCATCGGCTACTTTTCTGAAGAATTCATCCTCCATTTGTCTTGCCTTTACTTCTTCAACAATGGTTGGTTCTGCCGAAATCAATGTTAGGCATGCCAAATTTTCAACTGATTTTACGCTTTCGAGCGTCGGCCATTGTTGGCTTTCCACAGGTGATATTGAATCTGCATATCGTAGTCCTTCAACAACTCGAGCCATCTTCTCTGTCTCAAGTTCAATTCTTCCGAGTGAATAGATACTTCAAGCTCGATGATCTGTAAAAACCGACAAGAAGCTCCATACAAGTAATGACGCCAAATCTTCAAAGCAAATACCACGGTGCTAGCTCCAAGTCATGGGTAGGATAGTTCTTCTCATGTGGCTTCAATTGACGAGATGCATATGCTATAACCTTACCTCCTTGCATTAATACACAACCCAAAACCCTTATGCGACGATCATCAGTAAACATGAAACTCCTCATTACGATGGAAGTACCAAAGATCTTGGTCAGAACCAACCTCGCCTTTAGCTCTGAAAAAGACTCGATCTTGATCCATTCATACGGTGCTCCTTCCTAGTCAATTGTGTCAATGGAGTTGCAATCTGGAGAATTCTTTTACGAACTTCCTCAGAGTAACTTGCTCGATACCACTGTCACGACCCCAACCCGCCAAACCCGAAAACTTGAACCTCGGACACATTGGTCGGCCTCGCCAATTTACCCGACTTCTATTTTGCTCGGATCAACTGAAATACCTTCTTCATTTATTACATGACCCGAAATGAAATAGTAGAAAGCCAAAACTCACACTTGTTAAATTTAGCATATAGTTTCGGTCTCTCAATATCTCGCAAAGAAATTCTCGAGATGGTTTTCATGTACAACTTCACTCTAGGTATAAATCAATATATCATCGATGAAGACTACCACAAACTCATCTAAGTGGGGCTTGAAGACTCTGTGCATTAAATCCATAAATGCATGAGGGCATTGGTCAATCCAAAGGCATCACTAAAAATTCGTAGTGGCCATATCTAGTCCGAAAGGCGATCTTCTCAACATCCTCTGCCTTAACCTTAAGCCGATGGTAGCCCGACCTAAGGTCAATCTTGGAAAAGACTCGTGCTCCTTATGGCCCGATCAAGTAAATCATCAATCCTAGGTAGTGGGTACTTATTCTTAATGGTGACCTTATTGAGTTCTCTATAATCAATACAAAGGCGAAGTGTGCCATCCTTCTTCTTAACAAATAACAGGTGCTCCCCATGGTGATGTGCTCGGCCTAATAAATCCTTGTCCAACAACTCTTGCAATTGTAGTTTCAATTCTCTAAGTTCGGGGCCATTCTATATGGTGTTTTGGAGATCTACCGTGTTCGATATAACATCAACGATAAACTCTATTTCTCTATCGACCAAATGGCGGGTAAATCATTAGGAAAAGCGTCGGCGAACTCATGAACAAGCGGGATGTCGGCTAAACTAACATTTCCATCCCGATCTTTCAATATACTACACAAATAACCCTTCTGACCTTTTGGATCAACTTACGGGCCTTCATGGATGAGATTAAGTAAGGTGGGGGAATTACTCCTTTACCTTGAAAAATAACTTCGGCTAGGTTTGGGGGTTTCAATGTGACACTCTTCGAAACACAATCAATGAGTGCGTGGTTTGCTACTAACCAATCCATTCCCAATATAACATCGAATTGATCTATATTCAAGGGCATTAAATCAACTAGCGTTCAACATGCTCAATAACAACAACACATGCTCTATAAATGGATGCAACAATCATGGATCTCCCAGACGGAGTAGACACAGATAGCACATAATCAAGAGATTCTAATTTCCTATTAATCTTCTCGGCAAACTTAGTAGAAACAAACGAGTGCGTGAGCCGAATCAACTAACACATAAGCATTTAGGGAGCAAATTAGAAGTATACGACACCCTTGCCTCGGATTACGAGTATCCCCGGCACTAGTGCAAACACTCTTACTGTCTCATCTGTCCTTTCCCGGCATTATTCTTGTGAACCGTACCTGAGGTATTCTCACCCTTCTTGCTGGTTTCAGCCTTTGTCTTAGGACAATCTCTCACAAAATGACCCACTTCTCCACACTCATAGCAAGCACCAGATGTCGACGACAAACCCCAAAATGTTGCTTCCCTAATCTGAACATGTCGGCTTAGTATTACCTTCTGCTTTGGATAACCAAGACCGCCCTTGTTCATCTTCTTATTGGTGTTCAAGCTGTGTTCGGTGATTGTCATAGTTCTGTCTCTTCATTGATTCTCTCCCGAGTTCGGTACTGTTCAAGTTAGTTTCGCTAAAACGGCTTTGTTCAAAGACTTCAAAGATAGGTCGGCATATCGGCGAGCTAACTTGGGTCTTGAATCGGTCATGAAGCCCACTTTCAAACTTCCTAGCCTTCATGTATTCATCGTTGATCATGTGAGGTACAAACCTTACCAATTCAAGAAAAGCGCGATCATATTACGCTCTTGTTACGCCTGTGTCAAGGTCGAAACTTCGGTAGCCTTGCGATTCCGAGCGAGGAAAATGCTTTTGTAAAATAGTTCCAAAAACCTTGCCGAGTTAAACCAGGTTAGTTTCTCCGGTCATCATCCACCATCTCCGTGCATCGTCAGGTGAATCAGCTAAAGTCACCTTCGAACATCGGTCTTTGGGGAAAATCTCAACAGTTTCTCCATTTCCAAAACCCATGCCTCGGCCTTCATTGGCTCAATACCTCCGAAAACCTTGGTGGTCTCATCTTCTTGAACTCCCGATCAAAGCTATTGTGCCATCTCCATATAAAATTTGGTTGTAGAGGAACCCGTGGCATTGGAGGAGGTGGAGGAGGGACTACATTCGACCATTAAATGCCTGCTCGGCTGGGTTGATGTAGTACTAGCGTCTTCTTCTTATTTGCCTTAACTCACGGGTCAATCCTTCCATTAATCTTTCCATTACATCCCAATCGTCTTGGTGATCTCGGGCAAGTGGAGGTCTACCTCTCCTCATGATACTATGAGTATACAAAGTGTGACTTTAAAGCAAGTAAACAAATAACTCATGAGCAAGTAACAAATAAGCAAGTCAAGACAATGCACACCTTGTTCAAATAGCAAGCAATATGATGCAACCCTAGCATCTTTCTAAATGGAATCCTATGCTCTTTAGGACTCGGGTGTGTGAATCAACGTACTATGAGGAACTTGAGCTCTGATACCACTCTGTCACGACCCCAACACGCCTAGTAAATTTGGGTCTTGAGATGGCCCGATGTCCGTAATTACCAAAGGCGCTTACAAAATTTCACACACATCGAGTAATCATAGGGGCTCACATATGCGAGCGAATAAACTAAATACAAATGGTCCTTGAGAGTTGTGCATATATTAAATGTAAATGCATACATAATCGAGCGCACCTCGGCAGATAACAAAACAAATACAAGTTACATCTGATCAAAAGGCTTCTCGGTGACATATACAAATCTGATTACAAGCAAAGAAGCATGATTTTCAAGAATGCCGAAGTAGCACATATCCGAGGTAAACACAAAACAGCCGATGTAAGCAAGTCAAGTCGGCATAACAAAAATCCCAAAACAAGCTGTACAAATACTTCTAGGCGTCGCCGCCGTCCTGCTCATCACCTACATATATATAGAGAGGGGTGAGCTTGGAAACTCAGTGAATGGTACTAGAAATAAAGGTTTGCATGAATAATAGCCGGAGTCTGCCAAAACAAAGCATATCAAAACCATTCAAACAATAGCCGAGGTTCCTGCCAAGCAAAGAATATCAAGCTGTACCAGAACAAGAGATGAACCGTATTCATCTGTCAAATCCTACCAGACAAAGCAATACAAAGATTAAACAAGTAGTAGCCGAGGTTCCTTCCAAAGCAAAACAAATCGAGTTGTATCGAATCAAGTGATGAACCGTATTCATCCAACCAGTCTTACAAGTCAAAACATTTGCCGAGATAGCACAAGTAGTGGCCGAGGAAATCTTCAAGACAAAACATATCAAGCTTATATGATTTAGGCCCGTAGCCCTTTTTCACCGAAGTTTGTGACTTAGGCCCGTAGCCCTTTTTCACCAAGTGATGCTACAAAAGTTTAAAGTCCTCTAGCACAAGGGACTTGTGTTACTTAGGCCCGTAGCCCGCTTTAACATTTATCTTAGCAAGATAGGACCGTATCCTTTTTAACAAGATGTACTGCGAAAGTTTAGAGTCCTCCAGCACAAGGGACTTTCCAAAGAAAGGACCGTATCCTTTTAACAAGAAGTACTGCGAAAGTTTAGAGTCCTCCAGTACAAGGGACTTTCCAAAGAAAGGACCGTATCCTTTTTAACAAGATGGTACTGCGAAAGTTTAGAGACCTCCAAAGACAAGGACTTTCCAAAGATACCAAACAACGCTCAACCCATTACAAGGACATCATCAAGACGAAGTTCATACTTACCTTTTCATCTAGTCTTTGCTAAAGTTTAGAGTCCTCCGGCCTGAGGGGACTTTCAAGAATACCATCAAAACAATCTCATATACAAAACATCAAAATAGGGTGATCATTCATGCTTAGCAAATACTTTTACCAAAAGCGAAACAAGCAAGATTTATCAAAAGCTTTATAACATAGCTTTATTAAAAGCACCACTCACCTCGGTCTTCAGGTGTAGGCTCAAGCAAAGATCAAAGTCCTACAATCACATAGCAAACCATACTCTCAAAACGTGCTTCACATACATGCAAGGAATCAAAACATTATTTCCCATCACAGGAAGTGCACTGGTACCATCGAGGTCTAGCGAGGTCCTACACCTCCCCGAGGTGTGGACTCGAAAGCCAAGACAAGGCAAGGTTAGGAAAACACAGTTTCCTTTCAAAGGACACGAAGAACAAGATCATTCATCTTTGAAATCCAACTCACATATCACAATCTGGGGTTTTCAAGCTAAGAGTTCAAAACGTGGACTAGGGTACTCATTCGAGAAAATTATGCAAGAACAAACACAAAACATGATTCTTGTTCCAAACTTTGGATCAAAACAAGGTTCTCCTTTAAGAACACAAGAACAACATTTTTCTCTTTCAAAACCAAGTTCAAATCAATGCATGACATGCAAAAGCAGATCCAATCATGCAATGCATCTAGATGATCAATAGGAACAATCGATGTAGAACAAGAATCTAACCTCAAAACGAAATCCAACGGTTCGATCTTCCACGATCAAGCTCGGAGCTCAACTCTCACACTAAAATTCTAACTCTAAGTTCTAGAGCTTCTCCCTCTAAACAAGACAAAGATTTGAGACCAAATCATAATCAAAAGATACACAATGATGTATTATAGGCACTGCATTTGTCATAGCCTTCGGCTCGGACACGCGTGGCATCACCGGATTGGTGCGATTAAGAAGGTGACGCTAGACAAGACAAGTCTCGACAAAGCGTACACAACACGCTTGGCGGCTAAGCACGTCGGCGAGAATGACCTCGGCCAAAGACAAGACTTGACAGGTCAACAAAGACAAAGGTTAGGGAGGGCGACACTTGACTAAGGCTGTGCCACACCTTGGCACAGGTGTACCACATCTCGGCCTAGGCCATACACCAAGAACAAAGATTACAAGCACAAAACATCTCGGCCTCGGCGTCGCGCCGGCCCAAAGGTAACATCTCGGCTATCATGCCGGGGTGAAGATGGAGGTCGGCTAAGGTTCCAAAACTGCTCAAAACGCAAAGGCTCAAAGGCAGACTATGCTGAGCTGACCTCGGCTACGCTCCAAACAAAACACGAATTCCAGCAACTTACAATAAAACAAAGCAAAACAAGGCAAGTATCAAGATTACAAACTTGACAATTCAAGGTCATACACAATACATGCAAGCAAGACTGATTCAAAGTGAGGGTTGTTACAGGATCCCCCCTATATATAGAAAAACATGAATTCTATATAAGGAGATCCAGCCCTACACGTGGGTGCAGATGCATGTATCTGTGTAAACAGTTGGTACAGCTGACATAAAATATCTGCAAAACACACTGGTGGCCGTCGGCCACTACTAGTGACCGACTTGCCACACCAATGGCCGACAACCAGGATACATTGCCGATAGCCTATGGTGGTGGCCGACAGGTCACCAAAAAGTTCAGGCTTCAAACATCAAGGTTTTGGTCCAAAACAAGGCATAGAATAGATAGGGTTTAAAGGCTCAAAGACAGGGCATTCCGCCAAGGGCTTCGGGCACTAAAACGAGCACATGCAGTCATAATCATCGAGTGCACAAGCGATGATATCTAAGTCTTGAGGACAGTCAAAAATGGGGTGTCTACAGTTAGTAGTTATTAATTTTTATTTATTTTTGTATTCTTCTTAATCACTTAAGAAAACTTTATCTTTTGAGATTTTTAATTTTTTCATGAATCTCATATATTGGACTTATCTACTTTAAAGTTTTATTTATTTTTCAAAAATCCCATATATTTTCAATCTCATGCTTTGAATATATTAAGTCAATCTTTTAGTTTCATCGCAAAATCTTATTATTGAAAATTTCATTCAATATCAAACATGTGAACATTCACATTTGAGTTGGGCAATGTGAATATAAAAGATAAATTGTGAGTTTGAAACCATTTTTATTTTTGTTTGAATTTCACCTTAAATTCCTCTTAGATATGTTGATTGTAATATTTGAAATTCCACTTCAAAATTTGAATTTAGAGTGGTATAAACATAGGCACTATTATGATATAAATAATTACATGAATTTAAATTCCTTAATGATATGAACATTTATACAGTTGTGATATACATATTGACTTGAAATCTTAATATGATATGAATATGAACATTTACCTGAATTTGAATTATACAGTTATGTGTGCTAAAATTTGGCCACGCAACCAATACTCTAATCTTCCTTCTGAAATTCTAGAAACAAAACCGTAGAGCATGTAGCTTAGATCCATGCCTAAAAAAGTGAGCAGAATAACTAATCCAGTTACTCGTCAACTGGGAGAACATTGATAAAGTCAGCAATCAATCTCTCAAAGCCATATCGACAAAGTAACAACAAACTCCAAAAATAACTCACATATGTTTAACCCTCGGGGGCTCCCACTTTATATAGAGTACCCTGCCTCTTCTTAACGATCATGTTCATGTCAAACTTTTATTCCCTTTAACAATAACAAATCACCTAGGACTCATCTTTCTTAATTGGATAGGATAAAACCTCTCTAAAGAGTCTCATCTCACCTAACTTAGGAGTCAACATTCATCGGACTCTTGTCCCTTGTCGATTATCTCGGATGAGGTAGTGAACTATCTCCATACCTCGTCCAATCACATTTAGCCATGTGACACTTCGACCCCAATCCTAGCCACATGGACGTATAAAAAATTGTGTCCTTACATACTATTATTAAAATATTATATATGATATTTATATTCAATTTTGAATGAATGCCTTATTTTGATAATATTCACACTGTGGACAACGTGATGTTAACATTCACATTAATATTTTACGATGTGAGCATTCACAATAGGCATGGACGTAATATTTGAGCCATTGATTGAACTCAACTCTTGATGTGAACATTCATAATACTATGCCTCGAAAAATCATATATTGAATATACACGTAACATTAAACCATTGTTGATCTTGAGATTTTGAAATGTTCGTATTGTTGGGAAGAAAACTAATATTAGATCATTGTTATTATTGCAAATCCGAAATATTCAGTGTTGTAAAAAAAACAGAGATAATATCTTGCATATATATACACCATATAATACATATTGTATCATATCAATGTAATCTATATCTATATACATATATATATATATATATATTAAGAAAAATAGGATTTTTTTAATGAGAAACTCAAAACTCTCATACTATTTTTCTAGATTTCTTATTTTTTAAATAATTAAAAAATCTTCTATTGGTTATCTTTTATTAAATCATTTAAAAAATGAATCTTATTGTGTCTTGATTTACACATTTCAAAAGGAAAGTTAATTAATCTATTTAAAAATTTAAATTTAAAAATTTGAAAAGGAAGTTAACTAATCAGTTTTAAAATTTAAATTTTTATACCACTAACATGTAGAAATCAATTCACATCTTCCATAGATTTTTTCTCTTGGTGTTTAATAGTTTTATATGCATCGACATTCCAATATATATATATATCTATATTATAGCAAAAAGACATTTCATTAATAAAGGCAGTGAAACCTTCAAAGTTCTACTTCAAAAAAAAAATTAATTTTAGTAATTAAATAAAGATATTAAAAAAAATATTGGTTGTTGTCCTATCCTAAAAAATTTCATAATTAATTAAACTCTCTCCCCAAAAGATTTTTACAAGTTCATTGACCCGTGATCCCTATAATTTTGTTCCCTTTTTAAATATATTTTTAGACGGGTAATTATGTTTCCTTAAACCCCCAAGTTACGTTTCCATAGCCTAAGGTAAGATTTTATACTTTTTTTAGTATATATCAATACAATAAAGGATTCAAAAACCCTTTCAAATATTGATGATATGTTTGGTTCATATTTTGGATAGAGATTTTGAAAGGGAAAATGAAAAGGTATGTGAAATAGATAAAATATTTCATTCACATTTCACCTATTATTTATTTATTTTTAATCTTTTCAAATTCCTACCTAAATCCATGAATCAAACATAACATAAAGTTGGGTGCATTACTTTTTCAAATTTCTTTATCTTTTTTTTTTCTTTTTTTTTTGAATTAATATTACTTTTTAAAGTTATGTATTACAAACTCTTATCACACATGTCTCTTTATAAAATAATGATTAAAATTTATTTTAGTTGCTATCTCAAATATTAGTGACAGAGTCCAAAAAAAAAATGTGTAGGTCTTAAAGTAAAAATTTTATATTAAAATTTGTTCAATTGTAATTCTCTTAATATTAATAAAAAAAAATTATTAATTGATAAAATACACCGTAAGCATGAAGATTATTTTTTTATGTTATTGAGTTATTAAAATATGATTATAGGCTTAAAGCAAGAATTGTTGAAAAAAAAAATTGACTCGAATTAGATTTTCTAAGTTCATTTTTAATAGTTAATCCAATATTGGAACCATCAAACTTATAGCGATTCTGGTTTAAATCTGACCCATTTGATGTTCTGGATTTGGGTCTCATGTCTTATATGGTTGTTCATACTTTGTTTCTCCTTATTCCTCATTGATTTTGGTTATTGGAGTGTCTTGATTGCATTTGAAACAGGTTGGTAACTTGTTTTTCAAAACTGTTGTTGCCCAGAATTTTGCCACTTCACTTGAGCGGTGATTCTTGTGCTCGAGCGGTTTTTGTGAACTCCCAGTACTTTTGTAGGTCTACAGAGATACTAGGAGATAGGGGAGATGATATTTGTCACGATCCGGGAGATGATATTTGTCACGATCCAAACCCGCCCTTGTAGGTTTAGCATTGTAACCGACCAGTAATCTTGGGATTACCGAAGGCCTCTAAACAGATTAAATAATTTAAGAGGCTAGCAGAAGCAAACACAAACATACAACATCCATAGAGCTATGCAGACATATATAGGACATAAAATTTACTACTTTAAATACATATGCATGACTTCATATTCACATTGGTCTTATGTTACCATATCCCACAAATATAGAATGTACAAAAACGTGTTCAGACAAAAACAAAAGTAATACAAAAGTCATAAACTTGGTTCGCAAAATTTGACCACATGAAACGTTCCAGGAACCTTTTCGGGAGGCACATAGGTTGGCCGACACAAACAGACCTCCAAGCAATCATCATTGAGCCTTGTCACGTGCCTGATCACCTACATACATAAATAATACAGTGAGCTGAAGCCTAATGAATAATAACAAAGTAAAGGGTTTAATGAATGATATCCATAATAGATTCAGAGATCAGAATTCAAATTAGAAATAGATTCGTATTCATATCCATATTCATACTCAGAATTCACATAAGATCATATGTGGTACATCTTTTAGCGTTATCAAATCCGATGACCCATGATTATATGGGATGTAGTTCTAACGACTCATGTGCACGGAGACGTTCATCGCTAATGACCCATAAAGGGACCTGATGACCCATAAAAGGGATGCAAGATATCACATAATGCTAATGATGCCACGAATACATTTCAGAAATTTGGACAATCATTCATTTATACAGAAAATAATATTTCAAGAAACAGATCATGTTATGTCATTCAAAAAATACTTGAAGTTGAACATAGCTTTACAGAGTTATTACTCACAGACAACTCCAAACGCAGAACAGAGAGATCAGATAGTTTAGACGGACTATGGCACGTGACCTACACAGACATGTAACAAATACACAATGAAACACACGCTCGGAAAATACTTAACTCATTTCTTTCTTTCTTTCTTTTTTGTTTATTTTTTATTTTTATTTTTTTTTATCTTGGTGTGTTTCTAACCCTTATCCACATTACTATCTCTTAGTTAAGACTTAGGAATGTCTAAAATGCAATGAGGATGCGCAAATATAATTTGAAACACCTAGTCAAATTTGCTAAAAATAGGGTTTTCACTCAAGCGCAACTTTGGTCGCTCGAGCGGTCTGCAAAACTTTGCAAAACTTCTAGGAACTCAAATTTCACGCTTGAGCTCAACTTCCTACGCTCGAGCTAAGAGTCAAAAATAAGGGTGGTCACTCGAGCTCAACTCATTCCGCTCAAGCCAATCCCCAAACTCTACAAAACTTCTAGGAGATTGCATTCTTTGCTCAAGCATAGATTTCGTTGCTCGAGTGAAGCCTATGAATTCTGGAATGTCCAAATTGCACTCCCAGTTTCAAAACTTGATTTCAAAGCACCAAAAACCCATCATTTTGGGCCAAAACTTGAGAAAACATTTGTAAACTCATAGGACTTCATGAATTGAAAGCCATTTCGCCAAAATCAAGCCTAAAAGCATGCCAATTGTTCAAAGTCTAACTTGAAATTGTCGAAACATAACATGTAAGCAATGATTTGACATCTTAGTTTCCAAAACATGCACCAATGGAGTGTTTAAGGACAAAACCACAATGAGCTCTCATAATATAACAAAAATAAGCTCTTACATGTAAGAATTTGTTGAAATCAAAACTCAAAATCCATGAATTATGCATGCATGCATGGTGTAACTTAATTTCGGTCATTTCTAGCTCAAATCATGCATTAACTCCTACATTCTCTTGAATTCACTCATTAACCAACTTAATTACAAAGCTAGAAGCTTGAATTCTTACCTTAACTATTCAATTGTGTTCTAAATGCCAAGTTGGTTGAGTTCTTAAGTCAAATGCTTTACAATTTCTTCCAATCCTTTTTTCTCTCGCTTGGTTTCAAACTCTATCACTTAATCTCCCTCACTCTCACGTTTTGATTCAAAAGATGAGAAAATGAAAGTGCATGGATAATTCTAGAGCTCACTTAGCCTTATATAGGTTTAATTAGCATTAGTAAATTAAGTTGAGTTAAGGCTAATCAATTGGGTTTGTTTAACTCTAATTATTTGATTCTAAATTGAATTCCAATTAAACCAACCATAAAATTCTAAAAATACTAAATAATACATAAACAGAGTCAATTTCATGTTTGGATACTGATAAGGCTTTTAATTTGCATAATGAAACAGAAATGCAAACAGATATTTCTACGACCGATAGATATATCCATAATTAACACATAGCACATACAAGTAACTCAAAATTCCATCTCAATTACTTATTAAGCATCCTTAATTATGGATTATAAGTTAATCACAGGTCGGGGTTGTTACAGTATTCTTCGTTAGAGTGGTCTTTCTTACGCTCAAGCCAAAGTGGTGTTGGCTCAAGCGATCCTTCTTTAGCTTGAGCGATAGTTCTCTGTCTGTAAAACTTCTAGGAGCTTGTATTCTTCGCTCGAGCGGTCACACTTATTGTGTCTGGTTGCTTGAGCGACCATTCTTGCATTCGAGCGGTCTAGGCGTATATCAATCCATAAAGTCACCTTTTTGGCTCACTTTTTCATCTCTCTCTCTCTCTCTCTCTCTCTCTCTCTCTCTCTCTCTAAACATTCTAAAAACCCTAAGTTGAGACCCTCTCTCTCTAAAACTCACATTCTCTCTACAAGTACACCTAGATCCATCGATTTCTTCACCCGTGTCCCTTTGATAAAAAGGTAGAGCACTCTAAGAGCTCTCTTTTAATCGAAACAAAGTTGGTTTTTGACATCTTGAAATAATAGGCTTTCATTAATCAGAGTTAATACACAAAAGGTGACACATGCGATATACATTCATACATAGTTCATCCTGAATCTATAGTATGTGTTACACGTAGTAATAAGGAATGAAGACTAAACAAATATTCATACGCCCTAAAGGCTTACATATTTCCAAAACCGTACTTGGTTACAACAAAATGAGTCATAAGCTCAATACAAATAAAGCCCTAGGCTTGTACAAAAGTTAAATACAAAATGAACAAAATTGAGTCTTCAGTTCCAATTCTTCCCAAGCTATTGCCTTGGTGGAGGCATATCATCAACACCTAAAAATGGATTTTCCTAAATAGAGTGAACCAAAACCCAGTAGAGACAATCTAACACAACATATGAATCTTAATAAAGATATAAGTATGAAGTGCATATGCAATGCCCATGATATAATCATTCATACTTTTACAAAATCATAGTATGCCGAGCTTTATATCTCAATCCATCTTATCTCAATTCATTTCACCTTAATTCATGAGTCATGTCAATTATTATTCAAACAACCCAATTGAGGATACAACTCAGTGGTTCTCTAACCAATACAACCATCACACAAACACTTCAATTTTCCATTTTACAAAAATTTTGTCCATAGGAATCGGCACCCATGTATACGTGTGGTTTTCGGGACTTTCACCCTGGACACATAGGCCAACTTAATTCAATGGAGTTCATCCCCTTTCTTCTCCCAAAAATGGAGTACATCCCCTTTCTCCTCCCAAACATGATACGTATATAATGCATTAAAACACAGTCATATTCAATGACAACTGATAAGAGATTAGTTTCAATTCACCTAATCCTTATGCAATTTCTACAGCAATCACAGTTATCCTCTACTGATAGCCTAAAACAGATAGTCAATCTCTAAGACAGATGAACTAATTCAAATTTCCATAGGTGAGAGATAACACGTAACCAACCCCACCATTTATGAAAACAACTATCCAATTTCACATTCTTAATACCAATTCCATTATTTATACAAAATAATTATTTGAGACATTTTAGGGCAAAATTTTTTCTTTTTTTTTTCTTTCCCAAAATCTAATCCATGTATCAAAATCAACAAATTTAGCACAATACATCCTCATATCTACACCCATAACCATTTTCAATACCTTCATTTGAAAATCCCTCTTTTGATTTTAAACCAAAACCCTAGGTTTGTTCAAAATCCTTCCAAATTCCAATATTGTTTGCACAATAACCAACAGCAAAGTTAAAAATCATATGAGAGTGTAGAAAATTCCTACCTCAAGTGTAGAAGACCAAGGAAGCAATGGAAGAACTTCAAAGACATTAAAACCAAGCTCTATTCAGATCAAAACGTAACCCTTGAGATGCTCTACCTTTTTAACAAAGGCACATGGGTAGAGAAATTACTAGATCTAGGTGAAAATGTAAAAAGAGGGTGAGTTTTAAGAGAGAGACTCTAGAACTAGGGTTTTTGAAATGTTTAGAGAGAGAAAGAGAAAGATAAAAAGTGATGTAAAAAGTGACTTTTACGAACTGATATACGCACAGTCCTAACGCTTGAGTGTTAGATACAACAAGTCGTTTCGCTTGAGGGCGAGAAATGACCGCTCGAGTGTAGAATACACACATCCAGTAGTTTTACAAACAACAGACCCATAGCTCAAGCACAAGAAATGATCGCTCGAGCGCACGACTGCTCGAGCGTAAGAAACATTGCTTGAGTGCAAAATGCACTCTCCTAGTAGTTTTGCTGACCTGCAAAAGTACTAGGAATTCACTAATCCCGCTCAAGCAAAAGAATGGCTGCTCGAGCAGAGGAGTAAAATTCTGGGCTGCCAAAGTTTGAAAATCAGGCTACCGACCTGCTCCAAACGCAACCAATACAAACCAAAAGCCAAATTCCAAAAAGTATGAAGGGAGTAAGACACGAACAGCATAACGAATCCATGAAACTCAAGTTCAAAATACAAAAGGGTCGAGTCAAAAATCGGAATCGCTATAACCTCCCCCTTAAGGAATTTCGTCCCCGAAATTTCAAATCAAGCTTTAAGGTTATGTTTAAACAAAACATAATAACGCTATTTAATCAATTCCCTTACCATGACCCATTCTCTAGTCACCTATTCTCATCAACTCGATACACAAGTTCCAACATTGAAAGTACAATTCGTATTTTTCCAAAACAATATGCAATGTTTACATTAAATCCATGTTTCCAAAACATATACAATGTGTTCATATTCTCAAAAACATATACAATGTTTTCATATTTCATTAACATAACAAAATTTCAATATATGCTCAAACATCAATAAATAAGTCTGGATACTTCTCACGGACTTCCAACTCACGTTCCCAAATTGCTTCTTCAACACTGTGATGTTTCCACAACACTTTAACCAAGGGAATTGTCTTGCCTTGCAATACTTGGTTCCAAGTATCCAAGACTCTCAACGGTCTCTTCTCATACGAGGCATCCTCATCTACCTTCAAGTCAGTCCAATCCAACACGTGCGATGGATCCGGCTCATACTTCCGAAGCATGCTAGTGTGAAACACATCATGAACCTCGGAAAGCAGTGGCGGCAAGGCCAAATGATAAGCTACCTCTCTAATCCACTCAAGGATCTCAAAAGGTCCAATGAATCTAGGGGATAACTTCCTACTCTCTCCAAACCTCATCAAATCCCTCATAGGTGATATCTTTAAGAAGACATGGCCTCCAACCTCAAAAGACAAAGGCTTCCTCTTATGGACGGGCATAACTTTTCTAGCGACTCTAAGCCATAATCAACCTCTTACGGATAAGTGCAACATTCTCTGTCATTTTCCAGACTAACTCTAGACCCAACATCAGTGCATTACCCACCTCGCCCCAACATACAGGAGATCTACACGGTCGGCCATACAAGGCCTCAAATGGTGTCATGCCAATACTCTATTAGAAACTATTGTTATAGGCAAACTCCACTAAGGGCAAGTACCTCTCCTATGACCCCTTAAAATCAAGGACACAACCCCGAAGCATATCCTCTAAAATCTGAATGGTGTGCTCTAACTGCTCGTCAGTCTGAAGATGATACGCAGTGCTAAAAGTCAATCTCGTGCCCAGGGCACTTTGTAACGAGGATCCCTATCCGAAACAATCGTCACAGGGACCCCGTGCAACCTCACTATGTCCCTAATGTAAAGGTCGGCAAGATAACCTGCCGAGTCACTCACATACATAGGTACAAAGTGTGCCGACTTAGTCAGCTGATCAGCTACCACCCAAATTGCATTACTACCCCGTTGAGTCCTCGGATGGCCCACAACAAAATCCATCGTGACATGGTCCCACTTCCACTCGGCTATAGACAAGAGTTGCAACAAACTCATTGGCCTCTGATGCTTAGCCTTCACTTGTTAACAAGTAAGGCACCTTGATACCAACACGGCCACATCCTTCTTCATTTCCCTCTACCAAAACTAGTGACAAAGGTCGTGATACATCTTTGTGCCTCCCGGATGCACCACAAGGCATAAATAATGAAACTCTCAGAGTACTTCTTTTCGGTAAGACTCCGGTACGAAAAGACGGTCAAGGTATCTAACACTCGAATCGAAATACACGTTCATTGGCCTTCCTCGGATGATAACGTAACTCAAAGTCATAATTTTCTATGAAATCCATCTACCTTCTCTGTCTCAAATTCAAGTCTTTCTGTGTAAATAGATATTTCAGACTCTTGTGATCAGAAAACACTTCAAACTTCTCACCATATAGATAGTGCCTCCAAATCTTTAAGGCAAAGATCACCGCCGCCAATTCTAAGTCATGAGTAGGGTAGTTCCTCTCATGTGTTTTCAACTGTCACGAGCCATAAGCTACTACCTTCTCCTCTTGTATCAAAATGCAACCCAAACCTTCCCGTGAGCATCACAATACACCGAATAACTCAAACCCCTCTCCGGAATAATCAAAACTAAAGCGGTGGTAAGTCTAACCTTAAGCTCTTGAAATGACTTCTCACAAGTCTCTCTCCACACAAATTTGATCTCTTTCCTTGTCAGTCTAGTCAATGGTGAAGCTAGCCTAGAGAAATCCTTCACAAATCTACAGTAATACCTGGCCAACCCCAAGAAAATACGGATCTTAAAAGCACTCATAGGTGGTTCACAATCTTGCATCGCCTCTATCTTAGATGAATCTGTAGTCACTCCTTCTCCGGATATCACATGGCCTAAGAACTTAATCTCTCACAGTTAGAATTCACATTTCCCAAACTTAGCATATAGTTTGTGGGCTCTAACCAACTTAAGCACCACTCGTAAGTGTTCCTTGTGCTTCTCCTCAGAGGGCGAGTAAATCAAGATATCGTCCACAAAGATGACCACAAAATGGTTTAGGAACTCATGGAAGATCTGGTTCATCAAATCCATAAACACAACTGGTGCATTGGTTAGTGTAAAGGGCATCACTAGAAACTCGTAGTGGCCATACAGCGTACAAAATGTCGTCTTCTGGATATCCTCCTCATTTACTCTCAACTAGTGATAACCCGATCTCAGGTCTATCTTAGAAAAACAACAAGACCCCTTTAACTGATCAAACAAATCATCTATACGAGGCATTGGATACTTGTTCTTGATAGTTACCCAATTCAACTTTCGATAATCTATATAAAGTCGTAACACACCATCTTTCTTTTTGGTAAAAAGAGCTAGTGCTCCCCACGGTGAAGTACTAGGGGGGATGAAACCCTTATCTAATAATTCCTGGAGTTAAATCTTCAACTTACTCAACTTAGCAAGTGCAAACCTATACAGTGCCATAGAAATCAGTGTCGTGTCAAGCACTAAGTCAATAGAGAACTCAATCTCCTAGTGAGATAGTAAACTAGTAAGATCCTTGGGAAAAACATCCGAGTATTCATAAACTACCCTTGGCAACTCGACTAGGACTTCATCACCCTCCGTACCCAAAAAGTTGGCAAAAAGGCAACTAAGTGCACTTCGCCCATGCGAATCATATAACGATGATAAGACTCTATCCACCCAGTCCCCCAAGAAATAAAAGTGATCAACGCTCAAAGCACATACAATAACCCTTTGATGGTAGCAATCTATAACAACTAGATATGATGATAACCAGTCCATACCTAAAATAACATTAAAACTAAACATATCAATTAACACAAATGCAAAAAGAAGTCAACGACCGACAACCTTTATGTCACAAACCCAACACCCTTACTTCAAAATATCTCACCACCAATAGGTGACTCTACATAGATAGGAGATACTAACCGAGCCAACTCTAACCCCAAAATTGATGCAACTGCAAATGAGATAAGTGAATGGGATGCACCTGTATCAATCAACACATTAGCAATTGAATTGCAAAAAAAGGAGGTACCACTTACTATGAAAGGCATTGGTACTAGTTTTAGAGTTGTAACAGCATACACACGCCCTGTATATCTTTATTCTACCTGCTCACCCCTTGGAGCATAAGCCTAATGCATTGATTGAGCCTCGAGGCTCCTTGATTGGCCCTCGAGGCCTATGCTGACTATGCAGGCTAGTGGCTCTGTGTCTGCTTCGAACCAAACGCACCAAGTGTGCCACCCAACTGAGGAAAAGCTCTTCATGTGCTCCATTTGCCCACATTGATAACAAGTGAACGACTGCCCTTTCCCCTGACTCTGGCGTTAGAAACAAGCCAAAGACGATACAGACCATTACCCTCCTCCCTTTTGCGGGCAAGCTGGAGACTTGTGGCCCAACTGGCTACACTTGTAACAAATGGCATCTCTCTAACCACCTCTCCCGAAAACCGAACTCAATACTAGAAAAGTGGATCTTGACTAAGCTCCCTAGACTGTTGTGGGTTAAAACCTCTCTGCCTCTTACTGTCCCTCTGAACCTCTTGACTCCTCCTAGAGCCCCTCATCATCTCCTCCATCTGCATTACGGTCTCAAGATGAGCCATTGCCTCCATAAGGTGTCCATAATCTCTAATCATTGACCCGGCCACTTTGAACATGAGTCCGGTCCCCAACCTCTTCTCAAATTCCAAACAACAGTGCTCCTCTATCGCCACTAACTCTGGTGCAAACCTAGAGAGGCTAGTAAATGTAGCTTCAAATTTGGCCATTGGAGTGTTCAACTGCACAAGCTTGGAGAATTGGTCCCTCAACTTCTTCCTAACAATGGGAGGCAAGAACTTGTCCTCGAAGGCGTTGACAAAAGCTTTCCAAGTTACTCCAATGCGCCCACGTGCATACTTCCACCACTGCCCCGTATCTCCCTTCAGTTGGAAGGATGCCAAGGTCACTCTCAGTTGGTCGTCCTCGATGCCAAGCATCTTGAACGCTTTCACTATTTGCTCTAGCCACTCATCTGCCTTCAGTGGCTCCTTGGGATCACCCACAAACTCATCCAGATTCAACTGTAAAAACTCTCGCTTCAAGAAAGATGGCCCTGCCTTAGCTACTTGGGCCTGGACTTGATTCTTAGCCTTGAGAATGTCCATGGATTCCTGCAATGCTTCGGCCATTTCGCAAGCTAAGGCGCCCATGGCCTATTGACTAACTGGTTCGGCCACATTGGCTGGACCAACCTCTTCTTCCTGCGCCGGAATCTCATCCGATATGGCACTTCATGCCTTCTAGGCCTACCACGCCTACCACCACCATGTCCACATCCTGACATCCTAATCAAGGTAACAAAAGAGATTAGCACATTTACAAATGTGCCAAAACTAGCTCACTCGCGTCCTAATGTAGTGGACAACAGTCATTCACTCCACGTAAGCACGTAGTCAAATAAATACATACGAATTTCATTCTTGGATAATAATCGTCCCGTGGCATTACCAGAGTTCCAATTAGAAGTAGCAGTGATCAAGTACTCTCTTAATAGGACTTCTAAAAACCCGTAGACTTGATTAAGAAATTAAATCCCTTACCCATATAATCATGTAAGCATGTTATCATATAAACACACCGTGCATACTAAAGTCTCTATCAAGCGAGACAAACTCATTATGGTAATAACCACTTCTCACGTACCCGACGTATTCAAACCCGAAACACTCTAATACCAAGTTGTCATGCCCCTAAAAATAATTACAATAATCCAACTCCAAATAACTAGTACAAGGCAGTATAAATGAAATAATAGGCCTTCATTAATCAAAGTTTAATATACAAAAGGTAACACATGCGATATACATTCATACATAGTTCATCCTAAATCTACAGCATGTGTTACAAGTAGTAATGAGGAATGAAGACTGAACAAATATTCATATGCCCTAAAGGCTTACATCTTTCCAAGACCGTACTTGGTTACAACAAAATGAGTCATAAGCTCAATACAAATAAAGCCCTAGGCTTGTACAAAAGTTAAATACAAAATGAACAAAATTGAGTCTTCAGTTCCAATTCTTCCCAAGCTATTGCCTTAGCGGAGACATATCACCAACACCTGAAAATGGCTTTTCCCAAATAGGGTGAGCCAAAGCCCAGTAGAGACAATCTAACACAACATATGAATCTTAACAAAGATATAAGTATGAAGTGCATATGCAATGCCCATGATATAATATTCATACTTTTACAAAACCATAGTATGTCAAGCTTTATATCTCAATCCATTTCATGTCAATTCATTTCACCTCAATTTATAAGTCATGTCTATTATTATTTAGACAACCCAACTAAGGATACAACTAAGTGGTTATCTAACCAATACAACCATCACACAAACACTTCAATTTACCATTTTACAAAAATTTCGTCCACGGGAATCGGCACCCATGTATACGCGCAGTTTTTGGGACTTTCACCCTGGATACACAGACCAACTTAATTCAACGGAGTCCATCCATTTTCTTCTTCCAAACATGGAGTACATCCCCTTTCTCCTCCCAAACATGATATATATATAATGTATTAAAACACAATCATACTCAATAACAACTGATAAGAGATTAGTTTTAATCCATCTAATCCTCATGCAATTTCTACAATAATCATAACTATTCTCCACCGATAGCCCAAAAAAGATATACAATCTCCATGACAGATGAACTAATCCAAATTTCCATAGGTGAAAGATAGCACATAACCAACCCCACCATTTATAAAAACATCTATCCAATTTCACATTCCTAATACCAATTTCATTATTTATACAAAATAATTATTTGAGACATTTTAGGGCAAAACTCTTTTCTTTTTCTTTTTTTTAAAAAAAAAAATCCAATCCATGTATCAAAATCAACAAATTTAACACAACACATCCTCATATCTACACCCATAACCATTTTCAATACTTTCATTTGAAAATCCCTCTTTGGACTTTAAACCAAAACCCTAGGTTTGTTCGAAATCCTCCCAAATTCTAATATTGTTTACACAACAACCAATAGCTAAGTTAAAAACCATATGAGAGTATAGAAAATCGTTACCTCAAGTGTAGAAGACCAAGGAAGCAATGGAAAAACTTCAAAGACGCTGAAACCAAGCTCTATTCGGATCAAAATATAACCCTTGAGATGCTCTACCTTTTTAACAAAGGTACACAGGTAGAGAAATCACTAGATCTAGGTGAAAATGTAAAGAGTGTGTGAGTTTTAGAGAGAGAGAGAGAGAGAGACTCTAGATCTAGGGTTTTTGAAATGTTTAGAGAGAGAGAGAGAGAGAGATAAAAAAATGATGTAAAAAGTAACTTTTACGAACTAATATACACACAGTCAACTCGAGCATGAGAAGGGACGATCGAATGTTAGACACAACAAGTCGTTCCACTCGAGCGCGAGAAATGACCACTCGAGCGCAGAATAGACACATCCAGTAGTTTTACAGACAAAAAATCCATCGCTCGAGCGCAAGAAATGATCGCTTGAGCGTCCGACCACTCTAGCGTACGGCCGCTCTAGCGTAAGAAACATCGCTCGAGCACAGAATGCACTATTCCAGTAGTTTTGTAGACCTACAAAGTAGTATTGGGAATTCACCAATCTCATTTAAGTGCAAGAATGGCCACTCGAGTAGAGGAGTAAAATTCTGGGTAGCCAAAGTTTGAAAATCAAGCTACCGACTTACTCCAAACGCAACCAATACAAACCAAAGCCAAATTCCAAGAAGTATGAAGGGAGTAAGACATAAACAACATAACGAACCCATGAAACCCGAGTTCAAAATACAAAAGGGTCAGGTCAAAAACCGGAATCGCTATACATCTTCTAGGCTTGAGGTAAGGATTCTCTGCACTTTCTTATGATTTTTAACTTAGTTATTTGCTATTTCTAAAACAATTTTGTGATTTGGAGATTTTTGAACACATCTAGGGTTTTGCGTTAAAACTCAAAAGAAAGGTTTTCAAATGGATTCTTGAAAATGGTTGTGGGATTTGAAATGAGGTTGAGTTGTGATAAAATGGTTGGCTTTCATACGTGGATTTGATTTTGGAGAGAAATGGGGTTTTGCCCTAAATATATCAAATGTTGATTTTGTATAAATAAATGGAATTGATGTTGGAAATGTGAAATTGGATTGATATTGATAAGGATGATGGAGTTAGGTATGTATTACTACTCACATATTGGAATTTGAAAAGTTTATCTTTATGTAAATTAATTATCTATTTAAAGATATATGTTTTAGGCTACCAGAGGAGGATAGCTATGATTGTTGTAGAAATTGCATGAGAATTTGGAGAATTGAAACTATTTTCTCATCCACGGCAATGAGCATTATTGCATGTTTAATGCATTTGAAAATGTTGTTGTTTTGAGAAAAATGGATGAATAACTTAGTTGTGGTATTAAGTTGGCCTGTGTGTCCTTGGTAAAAGTCTAGAAACCCACACGGTTAGGTGTCAAACCTTCCGGTTAATACCAGTAAAAATGACAAATTAATAGTGCTTGTAACCTACCTGCAGACACGTCCTAGAGATTCACAATGTTGTATTCATCGCCTTGTTTTCTATTATAAAGGAAATGATATCACGATTTGAGATATAAGCTTGGCATTACACAGTTTTGGAAAGAGAAATGAAAATATTTTGGCACGAGTATTGCATATGCATTCACCTTATATTTTTGTTAAGATTCATAAACTATGTTGTTGTATCTCTACTGGGCTTTGGCTTACCCTACGTGGAAAAATCATTTTCAGGTGCTAATGATATGCCTCTGCCAAGGAAATAGTTTGGGAGGACTTTGAGCAAGAGCTTCATTTTGTTTCCTTGTTGTAATTATTGTTGTACAAGCCTAGGGCTTTACCTATATTGAGTTTAAAAACTCATTTTTGCTGTAACCAACCATTATCTTGGAAAATTGTAAGCCTTTAGGGCATTTCTTATTTGTTTTAACTCTTATTTCATATATTTAACTTGTAACACATGCTATAGACTTAGAGTTAGGACTTGTGAATGTATAACTACATGTGCTATCTTTTGTATCACTAAATCATGTGAAATGGAAGAATACTTATTTCAGAAAAACTATATTTATACATCGTTGTCACTTATTAATATTATGGATGGTTTATTGTCTTTGATTTCGGGGCGTTACGAACTAGCTCATTCTAATCACAAATAGATAAAGACAATTTTTAATGATTAGGTGAATGTCACTGTAACACCCCAAAGAAATATTAACCCAAATATAATCATTATCTTCTAACAACATAATCTTGTTTTTAAAAATTAATAGCTTCCATTTCTTAAAGTATACAAATATAAATTCTCATCATTAACATCATCACCAATCTCTAACATTTGTCTTCATTAAACTTTAGAGATTTACAAAAAAAAAAAACTCCACATGCGATTATACATTCAACATTCCTAAAATATGAATCTATAACATGTGGCACAATAAGTCAAGTGCAGTTGCCCTCAAGGGCTACAAATTCCAAGGCTTGAGCCTGGTTACATAAAAATAGTTTCTGAAACCCATACATATAAAGCCCTTGGCTTGTCAAAAATAATTACAAGAAAATAAAAGAGCCTTGTGCTCTCAAAATACATTCCACGCCTTTAACTCAGTGGGATCACCACATCCTTTCCTATACAAAATTCCATAGGGTGAGCACAAAGCCCAGTAGGAAGATCTTAACAAAGCATATACATTTTATACAGTCTCCTAAAATGAATTCATATGCCATATCATGCTCAAAACACATATCTCTATCTTTTGAAAATCTTGTGCTCGATGCAATTTGAAAACATAACAATTCAATAACTTCAATGTAGTTTCAATGGGTGGTAAATACGACTTAGGTAATTCCTAGGTTGGTGTCTGCAAGTAGGCATATCAAGCACCACCAATCACTACTTTATCAGTTGCTAACCGAAACGCATGTGTGTAGACTGCCCGAAACTCTCTCCGCGCAACCCTTCTTTCGAAGAGGGCGCGAATTGTGGTTTTTAGCTACTACAGTTCGGACTCGTGTCACGGTTCTGAATCTAATCTCACAAAGTGCAATATAAGACTGATAAATCACCAAAGAGTCCAAATTCGGCAAATCGTTTTGGAAAACTGATTTTTATCAAGCGCCAAACATGGACTGCTTTGTCAGATTTCAGAGTCGCCACCTAAATATTTTGTTTTGGAAAATTTAGGAAGCCCTGACTCGTGCCTAAGGTCACGTGTCCGTTATCACCAAAGTTGCCTCGGCTTGGGAACTTGGGTATAAGAGGGAAAGGTCCTGAAATGAGCACTTCCGCTTGCTCGATCAAAGATCGGTCTCTACTAACATGATATGTTATTTTTGAAAACACATGTGTTCTTATTCTGGTTATTAATCTAACTTACTACGTGATGCGCACAACATACAAGTATAGACTAAATCGCTCAATTTGGAACAAAACATCTCATGCTTGTTTGTTTGAAAATGATTTGAAGTTGCTACTCTCAAGTAGGCTAAGACGCAGATTTGCCACCCTCAAGTGGGCTTAGAAAACAACATAATTTTGCCACTCCGCAAAGTGGGCTTAAAACGCACATTTTGATGAATTATTCCAATTCAAGCAATGAAACCTTCATCCACAGGCATTCATACAGTTATAGCAGTTAAGCAAATAGCCTCATGTCAAGTATGCTATCATAGCAACACTCACACTCATGCAAGGATGCTAAAACGTAAAAGCTTACCTAGTACTCCGAGCCAAAACAAAAGCTATGTTAGAAATCATGCATGAATCCTAGCTATGTCAAGAATACCTAATGCAACATATGCAAAATGCAACTAAGATAGGCTCGGCTATTCTAAGATGTCATTTGAATGCAACTTGATAACATGTATTCAAATTGGTATTGAAATACAATGCAGTTTGTATGATGCGCCGAGCCCGGTGCATGCAAGACAGATGAATGATGCACGCATGTAAAGCATAAGAATACTAATTGAAAAATGCCCTAATCTAACCACCGAAAGCGGATAAATAAAAGGGAGAAAGAAATGGGAGTTGGAAGACATGCATCACACACACGCACACTTATTACAACAATACGCCCTCTCGACGGAGGGTCCGAAAGAATAAGCTAAGCTAACTACACTAAGTTAAGTTATCTAACTAATCTAATTAAACTAGTTATTACATAACAAAATGAATAACTAGCTATAACTAATTATTACACAACTTTAATTAATTAACAAATTAACTAAGTTACCAACTAACTAAACATGTAAACTATATGATGTAGGCTGCCTCAGCTTTGCCTTGAACGATAAAGGATGCATGCTCGGTTGCCTCGTTCGGAAATTCATTACGATGCCCCAATTTGCCTCTGTTTGCATTTGTTCTTAGAACTCTGCACAAAGCTCCAAATAGCTTATATTCCATCTTGGGGACTCCCAGAAGGATGGCCGACCAATTTATGGTGGTGTAGACCACCTGCCGACCAACCAACTTTGCTGGAGACGATAAAAAGTGGTCGACCAGCCAATTTTACTAGTCTGCCGACCAGAAAATCCTGCACACTTCCAGTTTGTTACAACAGAGAACAAGAAAGGGCATAGCAATGTATTTGCAAGGTATGTGTGCACAACCACTCTCCCTATCATTTCATGAGCTCAAGAGAGTGTAGTTCTCGACTCTCGGGCCACCAACCGAGCATTGCAATGCACGATGGCCGAGAAGCCAAGATTGCACAATCAATGTAAATGAATACACAAATAACACATAAAAGCCTTAACCTCTATCATGCATAATCAAGAGGGTCGGCGACCGAGAATTGAGGCACATTTCATCACTTCAAGTACAAAACATCCCTCGTTTCTCGTGTTTGAATCAACACCCGATCCAAACACATGTAATGCAACATGATCAATTTATCAAAGTTAATGGCATGCAAACAATGCTAATGTATACAAACAAAATGAAATGCCACAAGCATGCAAACATGATGGACATGGCAAGGGCTATGTAATGCAACACTCAATGGACTTAAACCGAATATGGACAGACCTCAATCATGTCCAAAACAGTGGCCAAAATGCTAAAATGATGGCATGAGATGCAAGACAATGCATGCATACAAGCTAGGCCATAAACAAGGCAACAATGCATGAGCCTTAAAGGCACTCAAAGGGTGAAGGAAATAGGAACATAGCAATGCTACATGCTCTGAAATAACATATGAAATGATGCCAAATCATGTACATGTCATAAATGAAGCATGCTAAAGGCTCAAAGCTTGAAACTAGCATAGGCACTTGCACTATAGCTATGCAACACATGAAGCATATGACCAATGCAACCCAAAATAGTCCTAGAGCATGTCAAATCAAGGCTAAGACATGCACGGAGTGTAGCCAAAACAAGCTAGCATGAAGAGCCAACAAGGAGGATTACACTACACCTACCAAAACCAAGCATAAGATGACTTAACCAACAAAAATCAGAGCTATATCATGGCAAAGTAACACAAAAAACACACTGAAATGATAGCTCACAAGCTTAGGCAAGATGGCATACACAATGGCTTCTTTTTAAGATATAAAGCACCAACCCTCTAAGGCATTGAAAGAGTGACACATGCGGGTGTATGACCATACTACATGCACTGAAATCACATATCAAATGATGTCAAATCATGCAAATAGCCCAAGCAATGCATGCTAGTGATTTGGAAACTCATAGCTAGTGAGCTAGAATGCACTATGGCTATACAAAGCAAGGAATGCATGACCAAACAACATAAATTAGAGCTTAAGCATGCTAAAACATGGCCAAAAGCTTGCTGGAGTTAAGCCCAAAACATGCTAGAATGATGGTCAAAAGCAAGATGTATGTTAAGCTAGTGAATGAAAATACGCTACAAGTGCAAGGAGCATGCAAGAGGCTATCAAACCAAACCAAAATAGAGCTAAGGCATGGCAAAAAAACACAAAAACATGCTGAGATATGGCCAAAATGGGCTAGTAAGACATGCTAAAGCATAAGGCATACAAGGCTAGTTTGTGAGGATTACACTACAAGTGTAAATAGCATGCAAAGGGTGACAAAACCAAGCCAAAATAGAGGTATGCCATACTGAAATAAGGCCAAAAATAGGTTGAGATGGAGCCAACATATGCTAGATAAACATGCTCAAACATGAGGCCATACAAGGCTAGCAACTAAGACACAAGGAGAGGGGATGACCCTCTCCTATTTGGGACCTCAAAACACCCTTTCCACCATAGAAATTCCTCTGAGTTTCAATGGTGAGAAGGTCCAAAAGAGGTGGTCCCAATGGCTTTAAAAGATAGCTCAAAACAAGGCAAAATAAGGCACCAAGGGGGGTAGACCACCCCCAACACAAACAAAGCCTTAAACAATCATAACAAACACTTGAAAATGGACCTTTTTATAGTTGAGAGTCAAGCCAAAATAAGCATGAAAAGATGGCTAAAAGAATAACCAAAAAAAAAAGGAAAAGGGGTTCCCCTGGAAGCACTGCAACAACACTTTCTTCAGCCCAAAACCAGTTTTTATGACCCAAATACCACCTCCAAGGATCTCAGCTTAGAGATGGTGGTGTGTGGCTAGGAGTTGTAGTGCAAAAGTGAAGAAACAACACACTTTAAGGCACAAATAAAGGAATATAGAGAGGGAGATATATGTATAGCTCTAATGGAACTTTTTTGAACCCGGAGAAGAAAGAGAGGGCCTCTCTCTTATAGAACTCCAAGCTTCAAGCTTCTTGGAGAAGCTAGAAGCTTGGTTAAATCCCTTCATACACGTGTATAGAGGATGCAATCTGTGCTCCCCAGCTGGTACAGCTAGCATCCATAAACTGTGCAGAAAATGCAGGAAAGCTGCCGACCACTTAAAGTGGTTGGCCAACTACTTACACTAGTTGGCCGACCAGTGGAAGTGGTCTCCAAGGAGACAAAGTGGTCGGTAGGGGGGGAGAGGTGGTCTCCATCAAGAAAACAAGGTGGTGGCATGGTGGGAGACCAATTTTGGTGGTCCAAAGACCACCAAGACTAGTTGGTCGACCAGAAACTGGTTGGCGGGGAAGAAAAGTGGTTTTTAGGGAAAGAAACTGGTCTCCCACCCTCATTCAACACTCCAAGAAAGGAAAACAAGGTTTGTGCCAAAAACAAACTGGAAAGGATGAAAGACGAAAGTGTAGGGGTCGAGGCGCGCAGCCGGAAGCCTCGAAAATTAGTCTACGGGCACCAAAAATGGTCTACGAGGGAAAAGCGGTCTATGACCACAAAAAGTGGTCTCCCAGACCTTAGTGTCCCTCTAGGCAAAGGCAACAAGGCATGGTTCAAAAACCAAGCCAAGAGGAGAATGTGAAGCGGTCCCGAGACAAGGCTTACGGCCGAAGACTCCGGAAGCCGGAAACTAGTCTCCAAGAAGGAAAAGTGGTCTACGACCACAAAAAGGTGGTCTCCCAGACCTCTCTCTCCTTCCAGGCTAGGTCAACAAGGCATGGTCCACAAACCAAGTCAAGACACAAAGAGTTCAGAAGCCCGGAGGCAAGGTACTCAGCCGCAAACTCTGAAAACTAGAAACGAGCACAAACATGCACAATCATCGAGCGCTCAAACGATGACGTCTGAGTCTTAAGGTCGGTCAAAAATAGGGTGTCTACAATGTGGTACTTCCTCTACGCGTGTTTTTGGTCTTTCACCATAGACATTCAGGCTAACTTAACCCAATACCAACTACACCCCCTATCCAGACTTATCAACATATTTACCTCAAAATAAATCAAAATGATCTTGTTTCACAAAACAATTCATTTCTCAAAGCAATAATTTTCCAATGCAAGATTCAAAATCAATTACAATAATGATTTAATGGAATGGAAATACAAAATGTAACAATGTATTAATATAGTTTCATTTTCAATTCCACCACATAATCCTCCATTGTGATTAATTTCCACATCTTTTATCAATGTACCATCATAATACATTTTTCCAAGAGAATATAACAATATCATCATTCATGCATTTTTTACATATTAATTATCATTTTTTAAATTTGGTCTTTCCAAGACAAACAACAATAAGCTATTCCTCAAGCTTGCCAAATCAACAATTTTCATTTTTCTCATGAAATTTTCTCATTTGCTACAACTATAGAAATTTATTCCATCATTTACTCCCCTAACAATTCATCAAGTATAAATTTCACAATATCTCAACTTTTTAGGGTTTTCACCATAATTAGGTTTTTTGTTCCATTTTTTAAAAGGTTTCTCCAAAATAACACCCACACTTTAGAACATAACTCATATTTGCAAAAGATTTGGGAAAAATAGAGAAAATCTACTTCTAATATCATCTAGGGTTCATCAACCCATGATCCAAACACGTAAAAAAATACTCCAAACAAGCATAGACTTGCAAAAACATATATATAACTCTAAGAATATCCCTACATCAATCTTGGGAGAGGAAGGAGATGAAAACCCTAAAGCTCAACGTTGATAAAAACTCAATTCAATTGGTGTAAACGTAGCCTTCGTCGCCCTTTTCGATGTGGTATAAAAAGCCCTTTCAAATTCTTGAAGATTTTAGCTAAATCTTAGAGAGAAGTTTGGATTTGGGTGTCTTGGTAGAGAGAAGGAAGAGAAAAGATGAGTATAGAGAGAGAGAGAAAGAGAGAGAAGTGAAAAAGTGTACAAAACATGTTTTTGACATCAGTTTTGAGGAAAAGAGTACAACATTCGAGATAGATGCACCGAAATCTGCACAAGCAATTTGAATTCCGCACGAATGGAATCCCAATCCACATGAGCGGTTTCGAATGCCTCTACGAGTGGTTTGCTCAAGAGAAAACTCAGATTTTTCACAGAAAATCCGCTCGAGCAAAACCCAAATCCACACGAGCGATTTTGCCTAGAAATTTTCCAAAAAACTCTGTGTGATTCCACTCAAGCGGTCGCCAAATCCGCACGAGCGGTCTTGCTCAATAAACCTAGAATTTGGTTTCATATCCCAAAACAAATTCCAACTCCCAAAACTCAAAGTTTTTAACCCGAAAATGTTAAGGGAGGTTAAGTAAGAGCATAAAAGAATTCTCAACGACCCAATACTATAAATTAAACATCGAAAGTAAAGCACACCATCCGACTATACAATACTATTCAAGTCCAAGACCCAAGACATTACAGTCACATTAACAAAAATATTGAGTTGACTAACTTCTAGCTTACTTCTAATGTTTAGTCAAACACTATCCATTATGACATAAGATAATTTACAATTTTGAGTAGATAAATTTTTAGGCTTTACAAAATAAGAAAAAATTAGTATATTAATAAATGTAATTTCTTACTATTGTATGCTAAATTAAAATTACAAAATTTATAAAACTAAATGTATTTATATTTTATCGTAAATATATTTTTTAAATTTTTTCTTTAATTTTTACTAATTAAATTATGACATGTAATTTTTTATTAAGAACTCGTAACACCCAATTAATGACATCAAAATAAAAATCTTCTCTTATGTATAACTCTGATAAAAATGAATAAAATTTAATTGATTATAAACTATTTTTACTACATATTTAAATAAATTATATATTATTATTTAAATTTAAAAACTAATTTTTGATTATTTATTATAACCGTACATAATAATATGTTAATATATATCTTAACTATAAGGGGGCATTAATACCTATAAAAAATAAAAAAAATATTAGATATGAGATCTGGTAAGTTAAATCTTCTCAAACATGAAGATATACCTAAGACGTATTTGGGAAAAAAGTCTAGCAAAATGGATTTACCACCAAAATTCCTTTATTTCTTTCTTTATTTATTTTTTTTCCAAATATTAGGCAATCTTTTTACATCACATCGCTCCCGAATTATGAATTTTGTTTATTTATTGATTTTTTTTTTTTTTTTGGTATCCCTTAACGTTTAGAGAAAATACAATTAGCTTTACACTTTTAATATAATTATACTAACTTCTCTTTTAATATAGTTAAAGCAACCGAAATTAATGTCAATGATACGTAAACACTAAAATAAACAAAAATAAATATATATTTTAGTAGAAAGACATGATAACATTATTTTTTTGGATAAATTACATAGATAGTCTCTATATTTCGCCTCTTGTATTATTTTTATTCCTACACTTTCTAGTAACTCAATTTTGATCCTTAATTTTAAATTTTGTGTCAATTTGGTTCAATTGATGATACAATTAGTACTTTTGGATGAAAAATTATTATTGAATTGGTTGAAATTAACTCACTGACTTGAACAAGTTTATAATTTTGCTTTGAAAAACATGACATGTCACTTATGTGCATATTTTTCATTAAAAAATACTAATAATTGTAAGCAATTGTATTAAATTGAAATAAAATCATAAATTCATAATCAAAATCAAACCAATTAAAATTATAGAGACTAAAATGATACAAAGACTAAAATATAGAGACTATCATTGTAATTTGCCCTTATTTTTTCGTTCATATAACTAATGAATAACTGACGAAAAAAGGCCTAGATGCTATGTAAATCAAAATCTTAATAGAGGTCAGTATTATTATATCAAAAATATGAGATTAATTATACTTTTTTCAAATGTTAGGAAAAGTGAGTATAATTTGCTCTTTTTCTTTTCATCCTAATATATATTTTTTTTCTTATGATTGTGGGCAGAGGCTTCTCTTTAGTCTACTTATGGATTAGAGGGTGTTATTGGCCCATGGTGGGCTAGATCATTATTCAATATGTAAAGCCTATTAAGTGCATTATTTTTGTAAAAAATCATGTTGATCGGACATTGTCAACAATTTGTTTTAAAAATCATATTTTTCGTTGACACAAATTTGATTTGATCAAGTGGTTATTGATATCTGATCAACTTGATTTTTTATAAAAATGATATACTTGATGATCCTTGCACATTGAACAGTTTGAATGATTGAGATGGACTCAGAACAAGGCCCACCATGGACCAACAACACCCTCCAGCTCGATTGCAAACTAGAGAGGAGTCAACTTGTGGTTGTGATTGTGATTATGATTATGATTATGATTGTTTTAGTCTCTATATACGAACATATTAAAATTAGTTAAAAAGTCAAAAAATCAAAAACTTAGAGTGTTTTGAGAATGAATTTTTTTGGTTTATTTTCGTCTTTAATAAACTTTTTTTTTTAAAAAATTTCAAAAAACTTTAGGTTTCTAGATTTACCTCGACAAGACGAAGTGAAAAAATACAAATTTTTTTTTAAAAAAAAAATCCAAAAAAGACAAAAATAAGCAATCTTTTTTGGCTTATTTTTTTCTTCAGTGATTTTTTTAGAATTTTTCAAAAAATATATGCTTTTTAAATTCGTCTCGACAAGACATACTAGAAAAATAAAAAATTTTGACATAATTTTGAAAAAAAATAGTAAAGACAAAAAAACTCAAAAAAAAGATGTTACTCTTTGTTTTTTGCCAAAAAGATATAGAAAAATAACTCATTCTTTTTACATTTTTACACATCTTTTCATTAAAAAAATTTTAAAAAATCAATAATTTTTTTTTTTAATTCTCGAACAAACCCTAAAGAGAGGAAGAGCATCTCCAACGTTAATAGGCATTTTACCTATCTAAACATTACTATAAAATATATATTTTATTTTTCCTATCAACTTTTTTATATTTCTACTCTAACCATACTCTTTATTTTAATCATTCATTCAAATATTATTAACTTTAAAGAATAGGGGAATTTTTTTTAAGGTTCTTAGTATTAAGATTTTATAGAATAAAGGATATGCAATATTTCCATAATAGTTGCGGTCCCTCAACATTTTTCTAAAGAAATTTTAATCCAAAAATTTCTGTGTTGAAATTTCTCCAATTTGCTCAATTTTTCTGATTTTCTCTATATTTTGAAATTTCTCTAAGTTGAAATGTATTACTTTGGGAAGTTGGTAATAATAAGCTTTTTTGCTTTTAACCAAGATTTTGGGTTAAAAGCAAAGTGACTTGGGAAGTTGGTAATAATCAGCTTTTTTGGTTTTGTAGTTAATATTTTTTTAAGTTGTCATGTCATGTTGTAGGCCTACAAAATTACCAAAATGCCCTCACCCTTAATCATATTATGCCATGCATGCTCCTGTTTAAATATTCCAACTTGAAAGCACTCCTCCATCCATTATCAACGTTGAAACAGCTCAGTGAGTGCAAACCGGACCATGTGTGAATTTTTTTTAGCTACTTGTTCATTTAAAAATTCTAACGTTTCTTTTAATTTCAATTTTTTTTTCTTTTTTTTTTACTTTTTAATTTGGCATTTCAATGTTCTCAATAAATAATGTCACGATTAATAAAATTTGAATACACTAATGCAATTTTTTTTTTTTTTGGGAACAAAGTGTACATGTTCATTTTTATAAATTTTTTTTTAAAAAATTGTAATCTTTTTTTGTTTCCAATTTTTTTTTCCCCATGCATGGCAATAAAATTTGTATTCACCAGGACATAAGATTTTTCTACTACACCATTGGTACACAATAATAATATCATTTCCCTACATTGCATACTACCTCGACATTACAACCCGAGCTCATGTCGATTACGCACCAACACATGCCGTTATTGTACGACACCATTCGTACATAATAAGTTCATTTCCCTACATGTCACACTACAAGTGCGATTATAGCCCGAGCTCATGTCGATTACGCACCAACACATTCCTAATGGATTTTCTAAATTCGTTCATTTCTATGTCATCATCGCCCTCCGGGTCACCTTCATTGTCGTCACCCACACCCACTGCATTGGGCATGTCGTTGAAAATGAAATTTTCTACGCTGGCCACCTTGTTGAACGCGGCATCATCGTTTGAATTGCGGCGTATAAAATTATGTAGGGCCATTGAAGCCCCCACCAATGGCACTTGCACTTTCGCGAAATCATACCGCGGCATGTTATGTAGAAAACCCCATCGCGCTTTCCATCGCCGAATATGCGTTCTATGGCACTCCGTAACGATGAGTGGACTGTGTTAAAAATTTCGTTTGCATTTTTCGCTCGTCCACCCACACGAAACTGTTCCTGGTGGTACCGACAACCCTTGAACGGGGCAAGAAAGCCTTTCTGGTTTTTGTACCCAGCATCAACGAGATAATACTTCCCTGCGAATCATACACTTTGCTTTATATTAGTAACGTTACTTAACAATTTAAAAAATTAAACATGTAATCCTACAACGGTGCCTACCACCATTACATCTAACCTTCCTCCGGATATGGAAATTGTTTGTCCGGGTCCTGTGTTACTTCGTTAAAAACTCGGCTATCGTGCATACTACCCTCCCACCCACAGGAGATAAATGTAAAACATAAGTCAAAATCACAAACTGCAAGAATGTTCTGCGTGTGCCGTCCTTTTCTCCCAAAATATGGCGGCGCCTCTCGCGGCGTCAGATTTGCCTCCACGTGTGTCCCATCTAGCGCGCCAATACAATCCTACAAATGCATGGCCAACAATTCCATAAGCAACGTGCACATCCAAGTTAGAATTTTTCAACAACATTATGTTCACTAATGCAACCATATTTATTTATGAAAACAATTTACTACATGCCGTTTCACAGAATGCCAAACTTTTTTGACACTCACCCTGAATGGAAAATATTTACGTTGCGATGCCAAGTACGGATGTCTGCTGCTTTGCGACCGAACCGGTCGACAGTGTGCTCTGGTAAACTCCTTCATCGCTTTTAACACGCGCATAACATGACGCCACACAGTTTCACTGGAGTGTTGGAAACGGTCCTCAATATCCCAACTGGGGAACCCTCGCAACACAAATATGAACATGCCGACACTCTCAAATACGCCCACCCCGTGCGGGCGCTGTGGTGGTTCGAGGCCAAAATTTGCAACTAATGTGTTACATAGTGATATGAACACGTCCCTTGGCATCCTAAACTTGCGCTGAAATGCTTCCGGTCGACCTGTAAGCATCTCCTCCATCCATAATCTACCAGTTAATGCAGATGTATGAAACGGAGTCCTATCCACATACGCGTACTCATTCGCAACGCGGGCAACTTCAACCCATATCATCGATGTCGTCATTTCCATCTCCCCAATTGTCTCTCGAACCCAAGCATTAATTTGCCCATTTCGTACGACACTTGCGGAGTTACCCTCCTGCGGATCCATTGCTACTGCACACCAACCATGTGAACCCAAAATTTTACATTTCACTAAAAAAAATAAATAATTAAAAACAAATTAATAAACAAAAAATAAATAAATAAATACATAAAATAAAATAAAATTTTTTTTACCAAACTTGACGGATGCTTTGCCCAAAAGTGAAAAAAAAATATAATTTAACTCTAGAAATGACAAATGACAACAAACTCACATGTCCCCGGGGTGATGTCCGTGAGAGTTGGTAATTGCTCTTCAACTTAAAAAGTAGCAGGGCAAATTCTACTGCACACCAACCATGTGAACCCAAAATTTTACATTTCATTAACAAAAAATTAATAATTAAAAGAAATTAATAAACAAACAAAATAAATAAATGCATAAAATAAATTTTTTTTTGCCAAACTTGACCATTAATTTTCCCAAAAGTGAATAAAAAATATAATTTAACTCTAGAATTGACAAATGACAACAAACTCACATCGCCCCGGGGTGATGTCCGTGAGAGTTGGGTTTTGCTCTTCAACTAAAAAAGTAGCAGGGCAAATTCTAACACTTGGTAACATACCAAACTGGAAGTTAATGGTGAAACATGTATACACGAATTTGCCTCCTGCACACCAACAATATATAGACCACTTGCTGCGTTATTATATAAATTGTTTTGTGGCCAACTCCTGTGTGCATGTGAGTAAAGTACTAACAGCTGTACACTTCCTACCAATGTGCAAGTCACACCATTTATGCACATCCAAATTTTGTACATTGTCACATGCAACCTGGGAAGTAAATTGCACTGCAAATATTACTTATCTGGTGTATTGTCCTAAACCTGAAATTACATTCACATGTGTATGACAGTGTAATAGCAACAAAACAAAACAACATGACCCACGAGGTTGTCAAACAATTAATATGTTCAAACTTGGCAAATAGCACTGAACAACCTGGGAATAGTCGACACACATGCACGTAGAGAAAAAAGCACGCTCCTAATAGTTTTGGGCCAACAACCATATAAGTAATAGTACAATAAACCACAACATTCGAAACTGACAAAGTTCAAGAAAACCAAACCCATGCTTAGTCCATAAAGTACAACAGCAAATGAAATGAAAAAGCCCAAAATAAATGAAGTTGTTGTTGTCCTAGTGCTTAGTCCATATCGACGACACCGTCCTGTCCAAATAAACGAACGCCACGACTCCGCTCTACCACAACGGGTTGGTGGGTGATTGCATGCTTCTCTTTCAGCCAATTCACAACGTAATCCAGTGGGAGGCCCATAATTAGGTCGCGGTTATCGGGAGAATCCATAAGCGAGCAAGCAAATGAGAATAGCGGCCCACCACCCTGTAACCCAGGGACCGTCATAAGCCTGGCAAGACAATCTCCGACAGTGTTTTCGCCTTTTCCTGTAACAACGTATTGTGTTATTTTAAGTTCCCTATTTTGTTTACTAACAGCTTCAACAAGGTTATCCATCTTTGCTTGCCCGGTACTAAAATTGCCGCTTCAAGCGTTTAGCATTGGTGACCACCGGTGTCGAATGGGGAGGAGCATCATCAAATAGCGAACAGTCCATCACATTCTCGCCAACACGATCTGGCACGCCATGTGGTGGTGTGCCACCGAGGGGCCATGCATTGTCAGGAGTTGCAGCATTGTCACCAGCTACATCAGTTTCGCGGATTTCAGATGGCGTCCACGCATGTTTTCCCGTTGCAGACGCGCCCGCATACACCCTTTCCATAAGATCTATGTGCTCCAGTGGCTTTGTCTTGAACTTTGCACATCGATGGTTCATCTGTGGCAATACATATATAAGAAGTAATCAAATTCATTATGCAATTAACTACGTAACACATATATATTTTCCTACATCAAATTAATTAGTACATACCGCTTCCATTTTTGCCCACCAGTGGTCTGGGGCTGTGAACAAGCCTGATGTGTGGTCATACCCAATTCCTGTGAAGCCTTGGCTAGAATCCTGCAACTTTTTCCAAGCAATCCAATCTTTCTTCAAGTTGTCATATTTATTTTTCATCTGTGTGGCAGAATGTAGGAGGCCAGTTTTGTCATGGAACTTCTGGGCAAGTTTCTTATATCCACTCATAGACATGGAGCACAGTTGGCGATTACCGTCCCCAATCTCAGCTATGACCAGTTGTAGAAAAAGCTTTGTCTTCTCCTGGTCCCAGGTGCATTTGTGTACCGGTTGTTGTTGGGTTGGGGCAACACCGGTCCGTTTCGTTTTTGACGGAGTGCGGGGGGAAGTACGGGTGGATGCCATCGGACAAGCACTGTTTCACAATTACAATTTACATAAACAGTAGCAAGCAGTAACATTGATTACGTAGGAATGCACATTGGAAATTTACATAAAATTAAACGAAGCATAAGTAGTAAACCAAAATAGTAGTCCACATCATTCGAGGCCAAGTTCAAGAAAGTTTGATAAAAACACACAAGTTAGGTTATGATACCCTATGACACGAAATTTCTAAGTACAAACCATGATATTTTTGCGAAATACATCACATACGAAACAACAAGATAACGACTACAATGCACAACACACTGACGACTGTCCTAAGGGTACAGAGGCTCTGATCTATGCGAACAACTTCCGCACGTAACCCATTATCGACTCCAATCGGTGGGTGGTCATTAGCAACACTTTCACGTTGGTACTCATCACACCAACCAACCCACGGAACACAGCGCTGCCGAAACACAAATACATTTGTTAGACGGCATAAGTTGGGCTAAAAACACATAAGGCGAAGTACGTGAGAACTATATGTATATAGGAGAGGTGATACGCACCGTTCGACACGGGCAAACGTAGTATGCACGACCTGGGTTTTTTTCAGATCTCGAAATCTGTACGAGGCACTGTCCAAAGCCACATGCACACATCCTTCGTGGCCACGAAGATGTGGCAGTTGACATTGACGATGCCATTTCTGTTGTTTGCATTAACAGATGCGTAAATGTTATTAAGAAAGAACTGTAAATGTTGTTTTGACGTGAAAGAAGTTTAATGGTTGAACTTTCTTCCATGGATTGACAAGTAGGGTGCATAAATAACGAAGACTATACCCTAAGCATACTTCGTAAAACACAGTCACATATTTCAAGATCTTGTCAGCGCATAGTCGAGAATCTAACCATGTCTCGTATATGTGTTGAAGTGAGAATTGAATGTGTTGTAATTGAGTAAATGCAAATGAGCTGAGGTTCTGTTTAAAATTATTTTATAGTTGAGGTCTGTAAGGGTTTCAATGAAAGGAACGTAGATCTACATGCTGTGTTTAAATTTTTTGTCCATGCTGATTTTCCAAAAAAAATAACAGATTTAGTGAATAAAAAAAAGTTGAAAAAAAATTGCGTAGAAAGAGCAAGGCAGGGGATGATTTTAATTTAACATTTGTTATTAGGGGAAAAAATGTTACAAGCAAAGAGGTCACTGAAGAGAAAGCGTACAAGATTATAAAAACCAAAAACACAAATTAATTTCACGTATTTGAAAAAAAGGGTGCAAAAAGAAAAGATGATATGATTACAACCATGGATATCTCCAACATGGAGCCTCAGGTGAAAATTTATTATGAACAATTGATTTAAGATGCCATGACTGAACAGGCCTTCTGCCCATTCAATTCGACATGTTCTTACATATTTAAAATAGTATACTAGTTTGGGTAAGTTTATTTTGCTTTCATAAGTAACGCATCAATAAACAAGATCTAAAATACAAGCATTATATTGAATTTGCCCATTAGACTTTTCTTTTTCTGTTTTGTTAATTTTTTTCTGCCGAAGATAGCCTATAATAGACCAATCAATGAAACACCAATTTCTACTTCACACATGCAAGCTGAAGACAGTGACATGGGCTGCGATTGGAAATGAATTCAGGTACAATTATCGAATCAGATAGCGAATAAAATTAACTATAAGATTTTTCACACACACACACAAAAATTGTTGTCGTCTATCTATATATGTATTTCGCATTATGTGTCTGTAATCGAGTTCTTAGAAGTTGATCGGTGGGAAAAAAAAAAAAAACAAAAAAGCGAGCATAAGAACCACAAAACAGAGTCCTAAACAATATCTGAGTTTATGTTGCATTAAAAAAAATTATGCATACACAAGCAATTTAATTGACAACTCCTTTGAAGAACAAGCATTTTCCGTTAGAGTGAGAGAATTGGACAGAGCGAAATTTAGATTTTCACACATTGCATGTTCACTACTTTAATCATACTCCCAAGAATAGGTTGTTCCTATGTTCTTACCCAAGTCTCATACAAGATTTCAGCTTAAAAATGTATAAAAAGACATAATCTCCTTTGAAAATTTATTCCATGAGCAAAAACAAATAAAATACCAACAAAGAAAAAAATAAGATCTCTAAACTGATTAATAATTGAAACTGATATATGGAAAACGAGGAGGCAACCGTGAGTGTTGGTGAAATCCCCAAACATGAAACACAAACATGGTGGAATAATCGAAGAGAAACATGCAAGATTCAAGCAAATCAGGTTCAGTCTCAACTATGAAAGCCATATTTCGGTGAAAATCTGGAAGATAAGAAGAAATCTGGGTAAAAACTCGAACGGAGTTCAGATTCGCAGCTGGAGGTGGAGGCTTACCTATGTGCGAACACCGACGACGAAGCCGACGTGGAGGAGTGCCGTCGGAGGCGTTGCAGAGGGCCGATGGGTGCGGAGGGCCGACGGGTGAGACTTCGGTTTGGCGAGGCAAAGCAATCGCACGAAGGGGGCAGCGGAGCAGCGAAGTGGCATCTGAGTTGGTTTTGAGCAATATGTAACCCTAAACAACATTGAGGGCAAACAAGTAATTTTACGATTGGATTATAACCACAATCCCAAATGAAATTTTGCTGAAAAACGCAAGGTTTTGGCGTCTGCGTTTTTAGCCAAACGCGGCGTTCTTATCTGTTCCCAAAATAGCACTTAGTTTGCTCACAAATTTATCTGTGTTGTAACCAAAATTTTCTAGTTTGCTCACAATTTCCTCTATGTTTTGACCAAACTAGAGAAAATTGAACTACAAATTTGAATAGAGAAAAACTGTCTAGAACTAGTCATGGTGATGATATATCCACACCAGATCAATCACCCAAATCAGCAACAACAACCAATTTATGAATCTAGAAGATGAAATTCACAACAATCAATTTATGAAGAACTCATGCAATTAAAGGCACTGGTATTATATACACCGACATATATTTTTGCACAACACATATTGCATAAACTCAACTTACTGATAAAAAGATTCAATCTTTTTGAACTAGGAACATCTCTAACTGCTAATAAAGGCTCGATTCTAGTGACAACACTCGATGGAAACAACGCCGATGAGGTTCGTTTAGCAACATTCGATCGAGTCCCACTTATGGTATGTTGTAAACCACCACCATGAGAGGACGAACTATTGCTCAAACCCCTCATTGGCGATTCAATGGTGTTAGGTTTTGATGACTTTTGAGGTAGTTTACTGAGAAATTGCTTCAACATTGCAATGAATTTGATAAATACAATATGAAAACTCAAATTAAATCCATTGTAGAAAAGCCTATAAAACCCTAGACCTGACCGAAACTCAAAATCTAGAGATTCCGAACACAAATGCCTTTGATTTCAATTGATTTCATATGAGAAAATTCCAGATCTTGATGAGGAAGTTGAATTTGTAGCTCATGATTTCAAGATCGGCACATATTATTGAGAGGAAAGAGAAAAGAGAAAGATGAGAGAGAATAAGAGAGTGGGTGTGATATATGAGTGTGGTGGGTGAGAGACTTTAAGCTACAAATATATATATATATATATATATTGTGGACCTATTCCATTATTAAAAGTTAGAGAGAGATGTTAGACTAAATATCCTTAAAGAGTACCACATCAGCAACAAAGATTGAGGGAAAAAATCTTAATGATTAAATATATTTTGCCTAACCTTTGAAGGCTAGCTACATGTAGCTAGTAAATTTGAGCTGAGTCAAAATGCCTAAATATATACCTAGTGCATTGGAGTTAAAAAAAAAAAGTGAGTTATACTAAGGGTTTTGACTAACAAACATTATATATTTAGTGGGTTGGAGATGCTCTAATGATTTGTGGTGTTAACCTTTCAAATATTCCACCATTCATGGCTTTCTATACTAATGTGTTTTATTTGACTCCTAACTCAACCATAGTAGTTGTCTCTGTTCTCGTCATTCTCTATAGTCTTGTTTGCAAATAAGCTATTTTAGTTAACTTTTTCATTTTTAGCCATTTTAGCCTATTTAAAAAAGGGGGTACTTAGGCCTCGTTTGGAAACCCTCCGTTTTAGCCAAAAAGCAAAAAAGTTACTAAATTAGCCAAAAAGCCAACAATCCATACAAAAAAGTCAAAGATTATCTTTTCTCTCTACTTTTTGCACATCTTTTCGTAAAAAGTCAAAAAGTCATCCCAAACATATTAGTTTTTTTTAGCTCATATTTTAGCCAAATAGCCAAAAAGTTACTAAATTAGTCTGTTCCCAAACGGGGCCTTACGTATAAGTCTTAATAAGTAGACTTATTGTTCAATATGTTGTTTAATAATTAATGACGTTTTTCATCAAACATTGTTAAAAAATGTCACTAATTGTTAATTTTCAACAACAATTTGAAAATTGTCACAAAAAAATGTCACTAATTATAAGTTTTAGCGACAGTTTAAAAAAATGTCACTAATTTTCAACTTTTCAGCGACAGTTTGAAAGTTTTGTCACAAAAAAATATCACTAATTGTGAGTTTTAGTGATAATTTATAAAAACCGTGACAAAAAAGTCACTAATTGTTAATTTTTAGTGACATGTGCAAAAAAAATCATAAAAAATTATTTTTAGCGACGATTTTACTAAGATTTATTTTCAATAGAATTTTATAAGAATTAAGTCTAACTATTAGAATCTATTAGTAATTTACCCTTAAAAAAGTTGTGTTTAAAAGGTATTTGACTTTTTTAAGTTGGCTTTTTGATTTTTGGCCATTTTTAGTTTGGCTAAAAAAATTATGTTTTGAAAAATATTTAACTTTTTTTTAGTTAATTTGATGGTTATAAGAGAAAAAGTGAAAGAGACTATTATTATCACCCATCAATTATTTTGGAGCCCCTATTTTTTTGGACCCCACTTATAAATTCTAAAATCCGTAGAATTTCTTTTCTGTCCCCAATAACACCAAAATTATTCTTATAAAAATATTCCACCCATTCAAATACACACCTCCATACCCCCTACATCTCAAAAAGCCTTTCTCCCAAAATCTTAACAAAACCCACGATGGTAGAACCTCCCAAAACCAGTGAAAAAAATTTGTGGTGATTAAGAAGTTTTTTTTCCTATTTCATTACAAGGTTTGTCAATCAGTTTGATTTTTTTTTTTTTTCCACATACACAACACAATCCACTGTTATACTTCTCTAGTTGGTTTTCTGTGATTCATTTGTGGCCTCACTGTACTTGTGTGCTCTCTGTGTGAGCAAAATTGGGCAACATTTTACCCTCAGTATTCAAGGATGGTTCAACCTTCTTTGTTTGTCTTCTTCTGCTGCTGCTGCTTCGATTATCTATTCCCAAACAAATAAGAAATGTTCGGTTACCTATTCCTTAGCAAATAAAATATGTTCGGACATGTGTTCTTGAATTTCGGTCATATGTTCGGGAGTTCAGTCTTGAAAAAATGACGAATAATTTTTATTATTTTTTCCATTTTTGTTTTTCCACAAAACTTACCGTTATAAGACCAATCTCCTATGAGTTAAAAACACCATCAAAGTTATGAATCTCTTCTGAGTTTTTATTGTTGTACTCCTCTCGTCTCATGGAGTCGTGATTGCTGAAAAAACTTTCACTCATTGTCATAGCGAGAGAAGTGTATGTAATCAAATAGTTGATGCCACTGCTGTCGAAATATTGCCACTAAAGGATTTTCAAGATTTTGAAGGTGCGTAGATTTTGAATGTAGGATTTGGAAAAGATGAATGGGTGGTAATAGAGGTGGGTAGTCTCATAAACCTTAACTCATGATATAGTGGGTGTGGATTTAATTGTGAAATGAAGTGCCTCAAAATTTTTAATGTTCTTTTTAATTATTTCATTTGAGGTACAATAACCAAACCAAATCTCAAGTCTCATTAAATGAGGTACAATAATAAAAGTTTAAAAAATAAGGGTCCAAAATAAGTGATGAATTACTAATAACAGTACTCAAATTAAAATGATTATGAGTTAAATGTGATATTTTATTTTATTGATTATTTTAATTCATTTTGGGATGTTTTGAGAATTTGGCTTTTAGCCATTTTTTTAAGTTTGTAGCAAAAGTCAAAAGTTAACCTTTTTGTATTTTTTTTATTTATTTGGGAAGTTAGTTTTTAACTACTAGTAAAATTACAATTCTACTTCTCATGGATCAAAATGTGCCATATAGGTGAAGTTATAAATATTTTAGATTGAATGGAGTTAGTTTAATTATTTTATTGTGATTTAATATCATAAACAAATATTAATCAAAAAATTCAAAAAATAACTTTTTATTAACTTCCCAAATCATTTATCTAAAATAGTCAAAAACTTAATTAAAAACCAAAAAAATCACTTTTTACCATTTTAAAAAATGGGCGTTTATCTTGGTCACTGTTTTAGCACAAACTTTAACTTTCCAAACAGGCGCATATATATACATGAACGAGGTCGATGAGCGTGACTGTCTCTCTTTCTCTCTCTCTCTCTCTCTCACATCGCAGACTTGATTTATACTATGAAGTGGTGTCCATGGCATCTTCGTGCGAGTCCGGTGTTCTAATGGTGAGCCTGTCCTGTTTTCTTTTGATTTTAGCACATTATCAAAGTGATTTTAGTGTTTAATCTCTTTTGCTGCTAATGTATACGCATGTGCATACCTATGTAAGTAATGTGCATACCTATGTAAGTAAGGCTTCCCACCCACATCTTCACTTGCCACAATTCGTGCCCAACCACATCTGGTTTTGTAACTGAAACAAACTTAGGTCCAAGATAAATGAATCCCAACTATGAAATAGCAGCAAAATACCAATAGGCATCCCTCCAAGCCCTGAACAGTCATATCAAAATTGATATTCCTCACGCCCAAGATCGAAACCAACAATCAAGCCGCCTTTATGGACCTGGGGTTCTTGGGTCACAACCCAATGCAAAGCACCACTCTCTTGTGCACCACCTGCTTGATTCAAATTAGGATAATTAGGGTACTTCTCAGCCCTGTGTCATCAATTTGATTTCCAACAATAAACCTAAACTTCATAATCAAAATAATCATCATCACTCAAGTCTTTGAAATCATCACTAGCACTATTTTATACCCAAATCCATAAATGCAAATCACATAATACCTAGTTAGGTTTTGAAACTCTAAATAGAAGCAAGGCAATTTCATGGAGTTTCAAGTAGATGGGTTCAACGAAACAACAGTGTCAAACCCATTGGGACAAACAGAGAGCGATTGATTACAAGAAAGCCTTACCTACATAAACCGCACTGCGGCCTCTACAATGCCATCAAACAAATCAAAATCGACCGAATAGAAGTGGATCTCAGATTGGTCTTGGTTTCGATTGATCAATTCAGATGCAACCTAGTGAAATATGAACTGTTGATTGGGGCATCCCAGTGCGCAAAGAAGGATCTGAATGGAAGAAGCGGCTTCACTAGCAATTAGGAGAGTAGGTCGGTGGGAGAGTATAAGATTGGATGAATTAGGGTTTGGATTAGATGGAAGTGAAAGCAAGACGAGACGGCAAAGCAGAGAAGAGAGAATGCAGATTTGGGTTGCTAGCCATTTATATAAGCTTGTTTATGCGTATGTGAGAAGTTTTGTTTTGTGCTGCTCAACACATTTATTATTACCAGTGGTTGGCACACACAATGCGTGTGCAAGTCAAATAAATAAATAAATGTGAAAAATATTTGTTATATGGTGTATGCAGCTCAATGATAAGGGTCTTGTTTATGAAATTTGTGGTCTTAAGTTCAAGTCACACCCTCTTCTTTATTTATTTATTTATTTTTTTTTGTGAATAGAAAATTGGACACTTGACATAAAGAAAAAGAAAGTTTTAAGACACCAAAGTAGGCGCTCACATATATAATAGTATCGATATTTGCTGAAGCAAGAGAAAGTTGAGATTTTGTCCTCTGATTAAATTGTAAAGGTTGGTTTGGTGATTTCTTTGTTTGTTTCTAATTCACAGGTTTTAGTATATGTGCATTTAGAGATCCTAGTTTGTAGGTTGTGGTTGTGGTTAATCGAGACGTTCACGTGTGTCGTGTGATTTAATAGTTTTGTTATTGCAAGTTGTGATTGTTTTTCACTAAGGTTGTGTTTGTACCATGGATTTAGATAGGGTTTTGAATATATATATATATATATATATTTCATTGACATTCGTCTCACTTTTTTTCTTTCTTTTTCTAAATCTCCACTCAAATTCATGATTCAAACACAGCATAGAGCATAGTAATTTGAAAAGAGAAAGGAAAAGGCGAGAGAAATGGAGAAAAAATTTAACTAGTTTTTCCTTTCTTTTTTTCGAATCCCTACCCAAATCTATGATCCAAACATAATATAAAGATTTAGTTATGAGGTCCTAGCAATTAATTTGGGTTTAATTGTTTTCTAAGTTTTGATTGAAGATTTTACCTTATTTAGTTATTCTTTTCTTTGGTTTGGATCAGAATTTAGAACTAGAAGCGCACAATTGTTTGTTATTGGGATCTGAGAAAACAAGAGCCTCTACACTCATGTAACTTTTAAGCTTTAATCTTTACTTTATAAGGTGGAAATATAAACAACTGATCTGCATATTTGGATTTTTTTTTTGGGGTTAGCATTTTTATTTGTTTAATGTATCACAGCATAAGTTCTGATTGCAGGCTGAAGTATTTTTTTTTAATTTAATGTAACATGTTACATAGTCTAAAACATTGCAAGCAAGGGATATTGCAAGCAAGGGATTTTTGTGTTGGATATGATTTATTAGTTTTTGTGAACATTTTAGTTGTGACCAGCTTGACTGGGCATTACTCCATCCCAAAATTTTGCCCTTGCCTTTTATTTTAATTGAGTCGTGTGGAATAATAATAAACATGTGTGGTTTGAAGTCCTTGAGCCAAAAGATGGACACTTCATTTTGTTGTATCAGTTGCAATCTGGAAATTGCAGTAGGGTAACTTGACCAAGTGCAATTGTATTGGCCATACTAAGCATGTCATTTGGTTTACGAGATGAGCTTTAAGACAGATTAATGGTTGCTTATGGAATGAATTATGTGAATTGTCTTATCCGTGTAAAAAGTGTTTTGGAAATGGTGACAAATGGTTAAAAATCAGTATAGTATTTTAAAATTAGTGAAAAGTGTCTTATGTTCTTCCAGTTTTTGCCTTTTTCTTATGACCAAGGACACTTGTCATTATTTATATATTGGCATGTCCTAGCAGCCAGTAGGGTGCTGCTTACAAAGTCAAATGGGCTCATTTTATGTTTCTTCCTAACAGCATTTAGTTTTATATTAGCAATGTACTGTTGGAACATGTAGCAATATTAATGATAACATCAATCGAGTGGACTGGTCTTTTTCTAATATAGGTTTTTGGAATCATTTGGAGGGACCAATGTGTGTTGACTCTGAGAAACTCTTCACTTAACAGAATTGATTATAGGAAACAGCTACAGCCGTTCCTCAATTCCCTTCTTTTCATTCTTTTTGCTGTGAATATTCTATACCTGTTTTTTATGGCGTCTTCTGTTACATCTACTCCCTGTGTCAACACTAGTTGTGAAGGATAAAGGTATGAAATATGCCTGATGTATGAATTCATGTGTTTGATAATTTAGATTAGGAAAACAAAATAACGTAAAATGTGTTAAGCAATTTAATAAGAGTGATTACAAAGAGGCATATATATAACTAATCTAATCAAACCCTGAAGAGTACCAAAGACAAAACTACCCTTAATGAGTACAAAATAACAAAATAATGAACACACAAACACACACACAAACTCAGGATGTGACAATAGGAAGCATTGAGAGTTTGTCAAGCAGAAAGCAAAAGCGTAAAGTTGTACGAGACTTGGTGAAGAAATCAGCCAACTGCATAGTGGATGAAATGAAAGGTAAGGACAAGGTGCGAAGTTGAAGATGATGGTGTACAAAGTGTAAACGAGAACTAGAACTAGAACTAGAACTAGAAATGTTTCCAAGGCAAGAATGCAACAAGTAAAACTCAAACGATTTAGAACTAAGACAAAAAGACAACAATTCTACTGAAGAGGCAACAAGAGAAGGAACATGTAGGTGCTCATGAACATACAACCTGCCCAACCTACGACATGTCCCAATCTGTTGCTCGGAATGAGGATCCTACACAACACAACTAGAAAAGAAAAAGGGAACAGGATAACCAACCTCACAAAGCTGACTCACAAAAATAAGATTCAAAGTCAATTGGGGAATGCAATAGATATCAGAAAAGGGGGGGACAATGAGTCGAACGGAGCCAACACCTGCCGATGGCATGGAGGTACCATCAGCAGCCATAATAGTAGTAGAAGGAGGTGAAAATATAGAAGTCAATAAAGAAGAATCGTTTCCCATGTGATGTGTAGCTTCAGAATCAAAAACCGAAGTGGAACAAGATATACCTGAAGAAGAAGAGGGGGGCAAACCTAGAGGTGAGGAGACAGATAATTTAGAATAGGAAAACATAATAACATAAAATGTATCAAGCAACTTAATAAGAATGATTGCAAAGAGGTATATATATAACTAAGCTAAGCAAGCCCTAAAGAGTAGCAAAGACTAAACTACCATTAATGAATACAAAATAATAAAATAATAAATGCTTCACAGTGTTCACTATGATCCTTAGAGCATGCATGATGATGAAAGAAAAAGATGCTTAGATTTGACAATAGATAAAGTATTTTTTCTTGTTTCATGTGGAAATTACAAACCTATTCTTTCCAGAACATGCCATGTAAATTAAATTATAGTTCATTTATGTGTTGGAACAAAAACATTGTAATCACAACATTACATAGAATGTAATTCACCTGATTGTGCAAGGAGTATCCTCATGCCCGGAAGTATATATATTGCTTGTCTGGAAGTATAATCTAGAAACTATTTGTTTGATTTCCGAATTTTGAATCCACTTTTTAGAAAATTGAGTTTTTTTCTTTTTATGTTTTTTTGTTTTCACCGAATTTTTTTAATATTTTAAGTATTTTTTTTTAAATTTTTAGATACACCTAACATAAATACACTTAAAAACTATAATATTTGTGAAAAAAAATCTTTAAAACATTCAGTAAATACTAAAAATACAAACAAAAAAAAAAAGAAAGAAGAAAATTTAGTATATTCTTGTATTCTTGTGTACTTTTTAAAATATTTTTTTTACAAATATTTTACTTTTTAGGTACATTTAAAAGGTAAAAAAATTGCTTAAAATTTTAAAAATATTCACTAAAAATTAAAAAAATACAAAAAACAAAAAACTCAATTTTTAGAAAATTGAAACCAAATAAAAAACTCAAAATTCCTGTGTCCTAATAACGTAACATGGTTTTTCATGCATCATGTGAACATTGTGATTTGAAAGGTTTGGTAAAAAAAATTATTGATTCTTGTTGATGGAACTTTCAAATGCAATGTTGTCCTGTAATTAATTATATTTTCCAAGATTGGAATCAATTATTTTTTGTTTTTTAGCTTAAAACCACAGTAAAAATGATATCAAATTCAGAAGTGACATTTAGAATTGTTGTTTCAGACAACTGTTTGTCAGACTTGTGGTGACAAGGGCGATTTGCTCCTTCTTATCTACTGTGTGCAGTGCCATGATTCTGCCATGCATCAGTATGTTGTTTCACTCAATTCACTTCGAACATTTTTTACATGTCAGTGATATTTGATATTTTATTATTACTATTTTCATTTTTAATGTTATTGGCAAAAGGAATATTAATGCATTAAATTGATTGGAAATGTTGTTAGACAGACCAACCTCTCGCCTATATTGCCATAGTTCTGACAACATTAATGCAAGATTTGTTATTATCAGGCTAAAGAAAAATTGATAGGAAAAATCAGACACACTCAACATATCATAGTTCTTCCTAGATTAGAGACAAGTTATTAGGCTAAAGAAACCAGTTTAGCACTTTAAGGAAATGTATGGTATTTAAAACTGTAGAGAGTAATTGTGAGTATCTCCCTCCCATTGTTCCTCAATTTTGCTGTCACTATATTATGGATATTGAATTTTCTCTAATTGTTTTAATGTCTTAATATAGTAGACCACATTATCCTTAACTTCTCAGCTTTCTTGTTTAAAGTTCCTAATTTCGTATGTAATTTAAGGATCCTTTTACTCTGACTGTGTCGTTTATCAGCTGACTTTGCCTTTGAGACGACTTCATCATGCTAAAATTTCATTCAAAGATGCAGACAATTGTGGCAAACTTGGAAATGATACGAGATTCTTTTCCTTGATTGTCTGAGAGGAAAATGTTTGGGCTTCGAACTAATAAGCTTGACATACAACACTTCTATTTGGTCCCAACAAATTGGAACTTTGATACCGTTAATTATGATTGACAACACAAAATTTGAGTCTGAGGCATGGCCACAACACTACTCAATTGAGCCAAGCTCACTTGTTCAGCAAAATCCATGACTCGGCATCGCCCGGCTTGTCCAAACGAGCTCTTGCTCATCCATGTCCCCTTATCCTTTGTTTTCATATGGTATGCCAAGGAATGACCAGGAGCACTGCTTGTTCAGCATGCCTTCGCTCAGTCACTCCCACTCCACAATAACATAACCCAATCCTTGGCTTGCCTATATCTTCCTTATGCACTCACCCCCCTGGCTGGGATTACTATCACTACTACCATAACCACTACTTGGCATCCTAGACTGAGAGTAGGGCCTTGGCATCCATTTTTTGGATCATTGTAGGATTGTGGCTTGTAGGCTAGGATGAGGACTCATCAAGGTTGCTTGGCTCGCTTCCCCTTGGCAAACAACTTCTCTTCAATTGGTCTTAGAGAGAGAGAGGGATGTCAATACCTGGCACTTTGAAAGAGGTACCATACCTGGTACTTCGAAAGAGGTATCATACCTAATTTTGTAGCTCCTGTGTTTCCGCCTCTGATGCCTCTGCTTGTTGAACCAAGGAGACCTGGCTATGTGTCCATAGGTTCGCTAGCCGCCAACAGTTTTGGAACTTATATAAGGGAGTAGCTAATGCAGGTAACAAACACACAACTCTGGCTATCATTTTCCTCTAATCTAGTGACAAGGGTCTCTCAATGCCACCCTCTCTCCCTTTAAGGCTTTCTTGGTTCTTTCCTCCTCCACGTCCGGTGATCTCTAGCCATTGAGATACTGATGTAGGACAGTGCTTTGACCTGTAATGCTGGATTTTAGTGGGTTTTTGTTGTGGTTTCAAGATGAAAAGTAATGGGAAATTTAGGGCTTCTAGTAGTGTATGGAAGAATTAGGATTAGGGCTTAATGTAATAAGAAGCAATATTGATTTTGGGACTGTCCTGGGTGCTGTAACAGTACACCCTCGAACAGTGTTTTGGGCTGTTAAAAAGTGCAGAAAATAAAAGAGGGAATGCCAGGAATATTGAAGAAAAGGTTAGTAAAAGCTTATTCAAATCAATTCAAGGATGTGTGTCTTATGCCAATTGACTTTGTTATTCCGTACAAATTTATTGGCATGATTGAAAAGATTAATCTCTTGATATTTTTATTCTTATTTTCAACGAAGAAAAGGTAGCGGCAACTTCAATTGGAAGGTTAACCTCAATTGGAAGCTTCTCAACCTTCATAATCTGGTCATCCTTCATCTTATACAGATTTTGATTGTTCTCTTTCACTTTTAGCTCCAATTGCGCAACGTTTTGATTTTCAACAATAGGTTCCGGCTTTGGCGTGACTTCTTGTGCTTGCTTCATGCTATATTTTGATTGACGTAGCACTTCTTGCCTAGTAATAGGCCTTTAACCATGTTTAAATCCAGCAAGCCTTTGGTGTGAGCCTTCCACAACCAGATTTTGATTGTCAAGTTCTTCAAGTCTTTGCATATATTATTCAAAGAAAGTGTTGCCATGTCTTGAATTAACAAGTTGCTCATGTCACTCAACAAGATTATTTGGAGGGATATACTTCTCTTGAAGCTTAGCTTTCATCTTGTCATGTGTTTATTGGTGGCAATTCCAATCTTCTTATATACTCTTCAACACGATACCCCCAAAATTGTGCCAATCTAAGAAGCACGGACACCTCTCCGGGAGCTACGTATCAGTGTCAGACACGCGTCGGACACGCGGTTGACACGTGTCTGACACGTCTGCAAAGGTGTCCCAATTTTTTTTTATTTTTTTGTTTTCAGGACACGCTCCGGACACGTCCAGACACGCGACGGACACGAAAAGGGATCAAAGTGCAAAATTAACAAAAATAAAAGGAAAAGAAAAGGGAGACGATCATGAGTTGAAGTCGAACCTGATCGAAGGGGAGAAACCTAGATCGCAAGTCGAACTGATCAAAGAATCGATCGGAAACCCTAAGAACACGATCGCGAGTAGAAGACGATCGCCAGAAGCAGACGATCGACAACCTAGGTACGTCTCGCTCCTGTTCCTCTCTTCCTCTTCTCCCTTTGTTTCCTCTGTTCCTCTCTTCCTCTTCTCCCTTCGTTTCCTCTGTTTGTGCTGGCCTCTGTTTTTCTTCTTCTTCTTTTTTTTTTTTTTTTCTCTCCTCTGAGTCGACGACCCTGTTAACAGATACAAACAAAAGAAAAAAATTATTTTATTTTATAAATAAATAAAAAATCAGTCCTTTATTAAAAATAAATAATATAATTATAATATAATTTGTTATATAATTATAATATAATTTGTTATATAATAAATCTAATTAAATCATATATAATAAAAAAAATCTAATAAAATTTATAAAAAATAATAACAATATATATACATATACTAATAATAAATAATATATATATATATTTATATACTAATAATAAATAATATAAATAAATAAATAATATAACCCCTAACTTTTTTTTTGGTCTTAAATAATATAAATAAATACAAATAATATATTTATTTTTTAATTTTACATATAATAAATAAAATAAATAAATAAAAATAAATATAAATAGTATATATTTTTTAATTTTACATATAATATATAAATAAAATTATATATATTAAACGTGTCCCTAGCGTGTCGTGTCCCCCATTTTTTGAAAAATTGCGTGTCCGCGTGTCTGTGTCGTGTCCGTGTCGTATCTCGTATCCGTGTCCGTGCTACTTAGGTGCCAATCCTATAACTTTCATCTTAGCAAATCTCGCTTTCTATCATCCATCCAATCATAGCAATCAAAAAATTTCTCAATTGAAACAAGCAAATTAGAGAACACTGGGATCATCCCTTCCTTTAAAATTTCGAACTTCTTTGTTATGGGGTATGACATATTGTGACGCATAGGATCTTCAACTTTGTAAGAACATAGTGGTGAAACCTTAAGCTTTGATACCAAAACTGATGCAGGACAAGTAGAGACAGCAGCAATCTGAGCTTTTTTGTGGCTGATTTTAATTGGGTTTTATAGCTGAAATCACGACAAGAATATAGGGTTTGAAGGGCTTGTATATTGTAATGAAGGGATAAGAGTCTAGGCATGAAAATATGACAGTTTGGCACTGTTTAGGGAGTGTTTAAAGGACTGTGAATGGCTTTTATGGGCTAGAATCCCTTAGGTATCACAGGTTCGATTGCATCACACAATCTATAAGAAAGCTTCAAAACTCCTGAAATTCTTTAAAATATCAGTTCTATTGAATTAGAAATATTACATGACTTTGTATAGATTTAGAGACTTTCTTTTCCAACTATGACTCCAAAATAGGGAACTACTAATATTTTGACATCCAAAACTTATTTAAGACCAAATAAGAAAAATAAATAAAAACTAATTAAATAACTTGATCTACAAGACAACTCATGGGCAGCCCAAAACTTATATCCAGAAATTCTTCAAATTACCAAAATACCTCTAACCTTAAAACTGACCCAGTAGCTTTATTAACTAATAATAAATGTAAATAAGATTTGTGCAAGAGTGCATTTCGCATTAATGAAGTGAATCGGAGCTCTGTAACTGGAATGGACTTTTTGGGAACTGAGACCTGCAAAATCAGAGAACTGGTTAGAGCTGCCTGAGTGGAGTTGGTCGGAGAACCCCTCCGATACTAAAGCCAGGGACAGAAGGTGGGAGAGAGAAGGAATATAGAGAGAGTATCTGTAGAGAGTGAAAACCAGATCCCCTTCAAGGCAAAGGGGATGTATTATATAGGCTGTAATGACTTGCTCTCCAAGGTGTGCATGTAGCTCGCGTGCCTGGTTGACTCAGATAATGATTACTCCTGGGTTGGGCACATGTGATTTGATCTGTATCCTCATGATGGAATATTTTTCTCCTAACCATTTCAACATCTTTGGACCATGATGGCATGTGTTCTCCTATGGCCCCTCGGGTTGGATGCTAGGCCTGGGCCTATCTTGGTCTTGGGCTATTTTTCAGCTCAACCCTCTTCGAAAGATGGTCTTGGGCTTTGGCTTTCAGCCTTGGTCCATTCTAATGGACTAGGTGGGTTTGGCCCACTCTAGTGTTTGACCCACATTGGTAGGGCTAATTAGGTTCAGCTCACGTCGGTACCCTGGGTGTATTTGGTCCAATCTAGTGGATTAGGTCAGTTTGCCCATGTCTGTGACCCTAAGTTGGTTTGGACCCAAAGGGGGAGCTCGACCCAGTCCTAGCCTTGCTTTGGTTATATTGACCCCCTTCAAGACTCTTCTAAGACTAGAAACATAATTATATATATAAGATCACTATCAGTTTCTCTTTAAAATAATGCCAATGTCTAAATATCATCGCTTCTTTGAATTTAGCCTTCCTTGAGCTTCTTATACTTTGCAGTAAGTGTTCACCATCTTCCTACAGGTCCACCATCAACAACCTTATCACCAAATACCTACAATAGTTATGGTGTTAGCTACAGGAAGAACTTGTCCAGTTATGCTATACCAGTTTAAATTAAATAATCCTTTTTATGTAGTTTTTGTACTTCCTGATCTAATTTAATGTTTACTTGTCTAGCTATTGTCTAGACAAATTTTCTCCTGATGATGACAACGTCACTTGGATGTGTGAAGAATGTACTGCCAAGGCTCCTCAAATTGGCCCATCTATGAAAAGTGAAAGAATAAATTCAAGGAAAGACCAAGCTGTTGAAGTTCGAAATAATTGGGAGAAGAGGCCGAGTAAGAAAGGTTTTTCAATGGCCAAGAGACCCGCTGGCATGAAGAATGAGCTGTTTAAAGCAGCTAAGCGAACAGGTTGCTCTCTACCAAATGAGGACAAATTTCATGTTTCATTTGATGAGACTCGTAGAAGTCAAGAGTGTAGGATACAGAGAAGAAGATTAATGCTTGAAGATGGGGACAGTTCAGAAGAGCCTGAATTAGCCAAAGCTAATATCTCTCAGTCAGGTCCTTCTGTCCATATGTCATATTGTCAGCCATCTTTAGAACCTGATAGCCATGTCTATGGACAACCAGTTAATGATCCAATTTGGAGGTAAGATTTTTGTCTTTAAAATGGTCTTCTGTTAGTCAGGCAAGCCTCTACAATATGGGCCTTTGGGCATATTCACTTACTATTACCGAAGGGTGCAAACCTGCAATAAAGCTGTATAGGATTTAATGTCAAATTTTTTTTTTCTTTTCAAAATCATGGTTTTGTATTACTTTGAACAATTCAACCTTTTCTTGTGGGTTCCATGAAGCCAGGGGCACCATGCTATCCTGGTAATATATTTTGAAGAGGCTTCCTTAGATATTAAATCAATTCATTATTTGCTGCTGTATTTTACTTTTTTAGACTATTTTGGATAGGGGATGCTTGAGCATTACCAGTGGAAAAAATGAAACCCTTTTTGGACTCGTGGCCCATATATCAAGTAAAGCTTGCTCAAAAGTGTTTGATGCGGCAAATGCGCTTCCACCAGTGCTTAATGTTGAAATTCTGCCTAGGTCTGATGTTTGGCCAAAGAGTTTCCAGAAGTTGCCACCCACTGATGATAGTATAGCACTCTATTTCTTCCCTGATTCTGAAAGGTATCTTCGTACTTGATTTGAACATATGTTGCTACTGACCAAAAAAAATAAAATGCATACATTGCTTCATATTTAGGTTTAATGGACTCTATGCCTCCTTCGATCATTTATTTTCTTTTTCAAACTTTGCTCTGTTAAAGGGATGAGAAGGTTTTTGAGATTCTGCTAGACGACATAATTGAGCACAACCTTGCTTTGAAGGCTCTAATTGGTGATGCAGAGCTCTTGACTTTCACATCTCGTGAATTGCCACAGCAGTACTGGAGTAAGTCTTACACCAGTGTGATTCTGTTGCAAGTGGATCAAAAATTAGTTTTGCTTTCATCATGAAGTTCACAATTCCTATTGATTTGCAGGATTTCGTAGGAAGTACTATTTGTGGGGTGTATTTAGGCGACAAAGGTATTCCCTTGCTCTTGCATCAACTGAGAGTCTTGTTACCCAAAGTAGCAGTGCTTAGTGTGTTGGGCTGACCAAGGCGACAAAGGTATTCCCTTGCTCTTGCATCAACTGAGAGTCTTGTTACCCAAAGTAGCAGTGCTTAGTGTGTTGGGCTGACCAAGACCAAGCGCACACTATTTGGTCAGAAAGCAAAATTGTGAAGTTTTTTTTTTTTTGGTTTGTGTGTAATTGCAACTACATGGAGTCTGCACAGTCCTATAAGCACTGGTGGTAGCCATGTATCCAATCTGTCAAATTCTTCTTTCCTTCCCAATCCTAAAAGTTTCTCACCAGATTCTGTTTTCTAACTCCTCTAATCCTACTAGTCTTGACCAGACACCAAGGATGTGATGAAGTTTGGGGCCTGAAGACGTGTCAGGAACGATGGAAAAGAAGCTGAATTGATTTAGGGTAGAATTTATCTTAGCTTGAAAAGCGTTGATTTATTTTTTAGGGTAGGATTTATTTTGCCTCCTTATGGTTTGAGGTTACTTTAATGTCCTATAATTTAAATATAGTGGTGTTTTGGAAAGATGGTAAAAAATAATTTTTTAGCTTTTTTGGTGTAAAAAAGTAGAGAGGTGATATGATCCAAAAAAGTCAAAAACCATTTACCGGCTTGCTTTGGCAAGCCGTAGTCCGAAAATCTCCATGTAATTTTGGATTAAAGTATAACCGTTAACACTATTAACTGTAGATATAAATGACTATAATATTTTAAAATTCTATATTTTTTGTTATTTCTCTCCTCTCTCATACACATAATTGATAATGTTTGACATTAATTCAATTAAATAATAATTAATTATAAAACTTTAATTATTAATTATAAATTTTAAATTTTATATTCTAATTTTGAATTTAATTATATTTTAGATCACAATTAATTCTAAATGTTTAATTATTTATTCTAATTGCTAACATTTTTATTTAATTACATTTTAGATCATAATCAATCTTAAAATTTTAATTATTTATTGTAATTCCTAACATGTTAATCTAATTTTAATTTAATTATTATATTTTAAATCAATTCTTAATTATATTTTATATTTTAGATCAATTCTTAATTATATTTTAATTTATTTTATTTTTATGAAAATATTAATATAATTTTGGGTTTGGAGAAAATAAGGTTAAAATTGTCCTTTTGTTGTATTAATTTTATTTTTATCTTTTTAGAAAATCAAACCCACTCAAAAATGATGTGTGTGATACACCTTCCGTTAATTTGGAAGGAAAAATTAACAGTGGACACTCTAGTTCAAAATTATATGCGGGGTTTCTGACTATTATTGAATTATAAGAGGATGGAGTGTTTAAACCCTAGGGCTACAAATGAACCAAACTATTTGTGAGTTAACTCAGTTCGGCTCATTTACTAAACAAGCTGAGCTCGAGCTCGAATAAGCTTGACTCATCATATCGTTATTTAAATTATATAATAAATATATTATGTATATATTAAATAATATAAATAATATTTTTTACTTAAATATGTTTATTTAAATAATATAAATAATAATAAAATCTTATCAAGTTGAGCTGAGCTCGAGCTTAGCAACACTCGGGTTGGCTTAGCTCGTTTGTAGCTTTATTCAACCCCAAAACATGAGGGGGTAAAATGAATTTAATCCTATTTTTTATTTATTTTTAGATTATGATTTGTTTCTTAAAGGCTTCTATTTAATTAATTTTAAGGATCTAAAACCAAAACCCTGGTTAAGGGATTTTCCCCGGTTTTAAGTGCAAAACATGTTGATTTTATTATGGATTTGATTAGTCACCAAATTTGAAAACAATTTTTTTTTCTTTTTTATTTTATTTTTTAATTTTTAGGCGCATGATGAAGGTCCCATAAAGAAACATAAAGAAAAATAATTAGGAAAATGAGAATCTAGTGGCTATGTAACACTATTTTATAGTGAGAGGTTACGAGTTCAAATCTTATAAAAAATAGTTTGATATCTTTTGAGTTTGAGCATGTTTGTTTGGAGGGACATGACCATAGGGCAGGCCTTGAGGTAAGGCGGGCAAAGTGTTGGGGGCTTTTCCCAAATTAAGGCAAAATAGCAACCTGTTTCCCAAACTAGGCCTAGTTTGGATGGGATTCCTAAACTAAGCTAAAACGTGGTTGTGAACCACGCTTTCACCGTTTTTGTGGCTCTCCCGCGGAAAATTTGTAAAATCGTAAAAGCGTGGTTACAAATCACGCTTTTAATTAATAAAGCGTGGTTACAAACCACGCTTTTAAGGAAATTTGATTTATACATAAAGCGTGGTTAGGAACCACGCTTTTAAATAAAATTTATTTTTCTCAGAAAATGTGATTACGAACCATGCTTTTACTGTTGACCAAAAAAAGTGTGAATGATAATCACGCTTTTAACCAAAATCCGTTTTTAAATGAAAGTGTGGTTCGTAACCACACTTTTACGACTTATAAAAAATTCCCCCAGCTCCCTCATTTGCAACCACGCTTTTTACATTTAGGTTTTTTCGACTTCAAGCTCTCTCTCACTGTTTGCTCTCGCTCTCGCTCTCTCTCTGCTCTTGCTCCCTCTGCTCTCACACTCTCGCTCTCTGCTCTCTCTCCGTTCGTGGGTTGCTCTCTCTCGCTGGTATGGCGTCTGTCTCTCTCTGTCTTAGTTTGAATTTTATGTTTTTATTGTGTTTGTGAAAATGTAAATGTGGGTACAATATAGGTAAAATAGGGTTCGTGAATGTGAAAATGTTGTGAATTGAAATTGATATCAATGTGGGTAGAATAGGTTTTGTGAATTGAAATTGTAGTTTTGAATTGGTAAAAGTTGTGGTTTTGAATTGTGAAAATGTTCTAGGGTTTTCAATTGAATGTGAAATCATAAATTAGGGTTAGGGTTTTAAATTGTGAAATTAGAAATTAGGATTAGGGTTTCAGAAATTAGGGTTTTGAATTGTGAAAATGTTTTAACCCAAATTTTTGTTTGAATTTGTCTGACAATTCTAGGGTTAGGGATTCATATCCGTATCTATATGTATATTTGATTTGTTTTGTATTATTATTATTATTATTATTATTATTATTATTATTATTATTATTATTCAAAATGAAAGAAAGGTTGACACACTTATATAATTTCCATTTTAGTGCAAAAATAATTTTTAAAATTAGGAAAGAACTTTTTATTGTTTCCTAAAATGACTAGCTAAAATGAATACTAAAAAAAAGTAACTCTTAAGTTAAAAATATAATTATCCATTTTTGTCTGTGTAAGGTAATGGAGAATGAAATACTGGGGTTTGAAGTAAAAAACATGTGAAACCTTGAGATTATTATTATTTATTTTTTTTTTTTGTAATTAACTCTTTTTAATTTTTTAAAAGATGGTTAATTACAAAAAAATTATAAAGTTTCGTACATTTTTCACTTTAAAACCCAATGTTTCATTCTCCGTTACCTTATGAAGATGGAGATAGACGAAGAGGGTACATTAAAATAGGACGGAACTCTAGGGTTTAGTTTGTCAAAATTAAAATACTGGAATTTAAAGTGAAAAATATATGAAACCTTGAGTTTTTTTTTTTTATTGTAATTAACCGTAGTTTTTTTAGTATTTTTTTCTTTATTGATAGTTTATTGAATTATTATTATCATGATCCATATTAAAACAACAAATTCTACACCATATAAACAGGCCACACAATGACTATAAAATGTCAAAATTACCCTTCTCAATAAGGAAAATAAGTTTTAAAATGGGTAACATTTGTCTCTACATGAGTTGTCCCTTGTGTAAAATAAAAGTTAGCACCAAATTGACGTGTTTAAACTATCCTACATACATACATACATATATGTGTTCGTCCCTTGTATTTCATAGGCTTGTTTGGATTTGTTGAATTTGTTGTATGCATGTATTGATTTTATTTTTTTTTAATAATTGATTGTTTAGTTTGATGTAAGTGCCATGATATTTGTAATTTATTCTATCAATTGATATAAATAAATAAATAAACTTTAAAATATTTTCTCAATGAATTTGTTCATAGAATTTTGGAGTGTTTGACTTCAACCGAAATTTACGTAATTCAAACCTTTTTCTTTCTCAATCAATAGGAGATTACTTTCAATAAAAGAGAATTACATTCGTAGTCCAACAACTAGCCCCCCCCCCCCCCCATATAGGAAGTCAAATTGATTATCCGTTGTGCATTGTCTGTAATGCATCTTGTAATGCCTCCAAATGAGATTGTTTTGAGACAAAACTTAAAAAAACATAAACACAAACAAAAATAAAAACAAAACAGAACATGCCCTTTTCCTCTTCCCCTATAGAGAATCACCTAAACTAGTCCAATTAATTCTAAACAATTCAAACTTGAAATTCTCAAGTTAGTAGCAAATTTTACAACATTAAAATAATCCAATAAACATCACATTAAAAATATAATTAAAAGTTTAATTAATCTTATGGAGATGCTCTTGCTATAGTATACGAGAAATTATTTAGTATTCTGAAAACACAATGTGATTATATGTCACTCAATAACACAGTGTAACATTTCACAAATTTTTTTAGAAAAAATAAGAACAAAAATGATCTTGTTATCGTATCATAAATCACTATGAAATTCTTGACGCACCAAATATTTAATTTAGATGTTCAGAACAAAAAGTTAAAAGATCTTCAGAACAAAAAGTTAGCTGAGTTACTCTTTTTCTTTTTCTTTCCAAGTTCCTTTCCAAATAGAATTACTCTTTTTGGGGTCTAGCAAAAACTCACCAAATAGAATTTTTGAGGTATCTAGCATTACTCTTTTTCTTTTTCTTTCCAAGTTCCTTTCCAAATTCGTCAACCAAATACAGCATTAGTGACTAAATTTTGAAAAATAAATAACAAAAGAAAAGAAAATAACAACTTCAAGCCAATGAGATTAGTAAATTTGACAAACCTTGGAGCATAGATCAAGATTTATCAAAAGAAAACAAAATAATGTTTTTTTAAATTGCTCACACTTATATGCGTACAATTAAATCATTGCCTAAATTAAGGGTTGTGTAGAGTTATTATTATTATTATTTATTTGGAGTCAATGCCTTTTAGAAATTGATCATATTGAGGGAGGGAGGCCCTTGCTGCAATGGTAAGGTTGTTTTATTATGCTGATAAAAAATAAAATAAACTAATTCTATTATTATTCGAGTGTTATGGATTCAAATCATAGAAATAATGTCTCTGGATACTCAATAAGGCGCATGCATATATCTGATCTTCCTCTAAACTCTGCTATGACTGGAATCTTTGGAATTGCCCCTTTACAGATCTTATAAATCAAAATGAGTCACTAGCTAAAAATTTTATAGTTTTGTTATAAACAAAAAAATTGATCATAAAATTGAATACAAATACATATATACGAATAAAATTTTATAGAGTTTGTTAGTATTTTGAAAATCTTATCCATTTATATACATTTTGTGTCGAGTTCTATAACCATTTTTGTGCTCTTAGACTTATTCAAAATCTGAAGTTATTGCTGCTATGTGATTCAAAATTTATTTTTGTTTCAAATTCAATAAACATTTTTGTATAGGACATCTATACATGTGTATGAATTCAAAAATGATCATATGAACAAAGCATATCCAACCTCAAAAAGAATGAGAATAAAAAGAGCAATGAGAACAAAGAATTAAGACAAGAAGTATAGTTATTTTTATGTTTTCAATTCATATACAACTGTAAAATGAGAAAAGTTCTAGAACTATTTTTTATGTCTTAAAAACAACACCAATTGCCTAAATTTGATCTGGTCTTCAAAGTTTCTTCTGTACTTTGGTAGTTGGTACAAGGTTCAAGCACTTAGACAACAATTTGCATGAGTTTATTTTTTAAGAAAAGAAATGTTTTGCTATCGCATATAGTGACTTAATCATATACAAAAGTTACCGTATTATAAAATTAATTAGGGCTTTTTCAAAAGAAATAAAATTAAATTAATGGTAGTGCTTGGATGGCTCCACTCGTTTGATGCATTTTAAGCATTTTAATAAATTTATATTATTATAAGGATGATTAATCTAATGGGGAAGGCTATTACCCATCAAATTGACTATCTTATTGAAGATAATTGATGATTATTCCCAAGTTTCCATGTGAAGAGAAATAGACTATCTAGATGAGTAGTCTTAAATGAAAGAAAACTTTCCGAAAGTTATCTTTTGAGTAAAGTATTTTTATCAAAAGAAATGGAACCAGGTTTTCAAACTGTAACAGTGCATTTAGTAGGTGACGATGGGTTGTGGGGCAAGGGGGAGGGGAGGATGATTGTAGAGGCAACGTGGGTTTTGATGGCGTTAGGCTGTAGCAGGAAATAGGTAGGTTTCAATGGCGAAAGAGATTGGGAAGGAGAGAGAGTTTATCCACTATGTGAGGTGCGTGGTAATATTTAAATGGATGGTTAGGATAGTTTGTGATCTAGTATGGTCAAGTTTAAAAGTCGTTTTACAAGAAGTTAAAAGAGTAAATAATATATTGCCACATGTATTTTTAAAAAAAAAATTGTTAAACAAAGTAACTGAGATGGACATGAGTGTAGGTTATGACACATAACGAAGTTCAATATTTAAATTGATGAAATTAAAACTTTCGAGTTTAAATTAAAAAATACGTAAAACTCTGGAGTTTTTTTTTTTTTTTTGTAATTTGTCCAATATTTTAAACATGTTTATGTTCATTTGTTGGCAAAAATGAAAATGAAAATATATTTAGTATACACTGTAATGTAAAAATTTCATGCCACTAATAAATGTATTTTTAAGAACCAAATAATTTCATGCTAAATGGGATACGTTTTTTAAAATAAAATTTTGGTCTTGACAGGATAGTAATTCATTATGAAATGTCTAATTTCATTCTACTCATTTCATTCTTAAATAGTAGAGACAATTGGTGAAAAGCTTATTTCAAAGGGATATAAAGTATTAGATCCAAGGTAAAATCTTATTTGGTAATAAGGACAAGGTGAAAATTGTTGACGATGTTGAAAAAGTTGTCGGAAAAAATTATGTTTGTTTTTATCACACACCATAGATTCGTCATTGTATTTGTATCATAGAATAGCATAATACACTTTTAATAATTTTAATTTTTATCATAAAAAATTAGAAATCTCTTGTAATATTTATCCAAAATTAATAAAAGATCTTCAGAACAAAAACTTAGCTGAATTATGACATAATGTGATTAGTTATAACATATTGTGAGGTCAATTATGACATTATTTTGATTATGATGTAAGAGTTGTTTAGTTATTAAGTGTGTGAAAATATGATTTCCCCATCCTCACCCTATTTTCTCATTGAAGTGATATGGGGAAAATTACCATCTCTATTCAAAACTCAATTAAGTTATTATATTTGAATAGTGTGGTTTTTGAAGTGGACAAAAAGAGAGTTTTTTTTTTTTTTTGGGTATTATACCTAATTCATGTAGCTTAGAAGTAGGTGCAAATGTTATGAATTTATAATTTTATATTTAAATTTGTAGATAGTTTCTGATGAATCCTTAAGCAAATATTAAATGTGATAGTGATTATATGCAAGGAGCATTCTTTTTTTTTTTTTTTTTTTTTTGCTTTTATTTTTAAATGTGACATCCTTCATTTATATAATACAATACATTGCATGTCTATTTGTGTCAAAATGACAATATGAAATTTAAATTTTAGTACAAGTCTTAATTGTTTATTTTTATATTTATTTTTTTATGACAAAGCACAAGATTTAATATATTATACATCTAACAATAACTCATGTAATAAAATAAATCTGAGTACAAAATATAAAATAAATCCTAAATAGAGAAAAAGAACCTTCACGCAGAAAAGATACGAGTCTCCACAGAAGGAGTTAAAAAAACTCCACATAGAGATGAAACCTCAGCCGTTGTTTTATTTGAATAAAAATAAGTGAAAAAAATGAGAAAATAAACAATAATAAACAAATAGAGAGAAAAATAAAAATGGGAGAAAATATAAATTGAAGTAATGTTTAGTTGTGTTGAAGTAATGTTTCACCTCTAGAGTTCCTTCTATCCTGGAAAATATAAATTGACAAAAATGAGAGGGCTGATTTTTATAGGAAAATGTCACTTATGATATAAATGTCACTTATAGGAAAATATAAATTGTCTTTTGACTCCCACAACTTCCTTTCACCAAGTGTCCGCCTAAACAAATTCAAATAACCAACACAAAAATAAAAGTAGGTTAATTTAAAAAAATCAAATCAACACTGAAATATTATCAAAACAAAAAAGAAGAAACATGGAAAAAGAAAATTTTACATTTACCATGCACAAGAGTATGATGTTAATCGTAATAAATAATGAAAAAAGTAGAACACAAGAGTTCCATAGACAGTTATGTCAAAACAAACCAACATTCTTTGTGTTGTAAGCTTTTTTCTTAAAAAACTAAAAAACCCAAAACATAATAATTATTTTAATTCATATTTTAATTAAAAAATCAATAATGATTGTTGGATTACAATTGCTAATTACTTAAATAAAGTTCTTGCCTCACAAGTAATTATAATTGAATGAGTTAAAATTCATATAATTCTTTTAGACGTAAAATCCGCCATAAGTATATTGTTGATATTTTAATGTTTTTTGTTTCATTGAAGCAAGTATATGGAGAATGTTCCAATTATCTTCTACTGGGGAGGAAACATAATTCGGGATCCCGATGAAGGTGTGTTATATGATGATGAGCCGAAAGGGATATATGGGGTGCAACATGGCACCACACTTAGCAATTTGGAGGAGATGTTCATGTCCAAGGTAGCAAGTTACGGAGAAAGTGTCCGATTGAACTTCAAATGTAGATATCCTTATCGCCAGTGCCAAGCAATCAGCAAATACAAGATATTACCGATCAATGACGATGAGACGTTGAACACCGTATTAAGTATCGGTGCAAGTTTCCAACCACCAAATTATTTGGAAGTATACATTGATAAAGAGGTTGTACAAAATGTCCCAAATATGACACAGATGGATTCTCGTCTATTCACTACATTGCTGACACATGGGATTGACACGATAGTGTTTCGGTCTCCTATGTATAAATCAGATCAATGTTATGCAGTGGGCTACACACAACAGACATTTGAGGGCCATGGTGTGGAATCAAGTTCACGTGGTGGATATGATTATGAATTTCACAATAACACAGAAGATGTGCCCACCTACAGCCATCATACCAGTCCAGTTGAAGTTGCTGGTAATATGGCTAAAATGGTGAACTATGTACAGTTTGTTGACAATGACATGTACGGTCTTGATGTTGCCTTAGATGATGATGAGAATGAAATGTGTGATGAAGAAAATTTATTGGGCGGATCAGATGATGATGATGATGATGATGAAGATGATGCCGACGCTCCCGTTGACCCTGAAAATGCCCCCATTCCACCTAGACCTGAAATCCCTTTCTATGAGAACATTCACATGGGTGGTGATTTTGATATGAGTAGCCGTGATGTCGTTCTCCGTAATCGGATCTGGAATGCTGAAAATCCAGAGTTGGACAAAGAGATGGTTTTTGTTGATAAGAAGCAACTTGTACATGCTGTGAAATTGTACCATGCAACAAATAATCGAGAGTACAAGGTCGTAGCCTCCAAGCGAGACCTTTGGGTGTCTGCTTGCAAGCACGATTGCAAATGGTGTTTGCGTGCATCTCTTAGTAAGAAACATGGTCTTTTTGAAATAAAGCAGTACAGGGGTCTTCACCATTATTTATACCCACAAATGAACAGGGACCACACTAATATTAGCTCTAGTTACATTGCTTCTCATCTTTTGGGACAAGTCGTGGTGAGTATAAAAAATAAATGTTTACATATATATACATATTTGTTTGTTTATAGTGTTCACACACAAATAATCCAACTCATATTTGATTGTTGTATGCAGAATGAACCTGATATGCTAATTAAGAATGTCATCGAAGATATCAAAAAGACCATGAACTACAGTATATCATACAAGAAGGCATGGCATGTAATGGCAAAGGCAATTAGAATAGTATTCGGGGATTGGGATGAATCATATAGGCAGTTGCCTACATTCATGCATGCATTACAGACATCTAATCCTGGCACCATCGTTCAATGGAAGCATAGATATACCGGAGGTACAAACATTATGCCCGTCTTCCACTTTGTTTTCTGGTCTTTCAAACCCATCATCGATGGATTCAGATATTGTAGGCCTGTTATTACCATTGATGGTACATTCTTATACGGTAAATACACTGGTGTGGTGATTGTAGCAACCATCGTCACTGCCAATGGCAAAGTATTACCGCTTGTATTCGCTGTTGTCGACAAGGAGAGTTTGGAATCTTGGTTGTTCTTTATTTCAAATATCAAGGAACATATTGTCATAGATCAATAGGGAGTGACTTTGATATCTAATCGAGTTGAGAGTATTTTAGCTACTGTGAGGCGACATTGGCTGAATCCGTCACTTCAATTTGTTGGATATCATCGGCACTGCCTTCGACATGTTTGTAGTAACTTTAATACAAAGTTTAAAAATAAGGAGCTGAAACGACTTTTATAGAAAGCAGGGAGTGCTCATCAACGACAAAAGTGTAATGCTTACTTAGAACAAATACAGGCTATTGACCAAGATGCCATCGATTGGGTTCGCAAGATGAATCCTGTGGAGTGGGCCCTTGTGTATGATGGTGGATATCAGTGGGAGGTATTGACCAGCAATGACGCAGAGTGCTTCAACATTGTCTTGAAAGGTGAAAGGAACTTACCTATCACAGCTATGGTTGAGTTTACATTTTGATGACTGGTAAAATATTTCGACGAGATGGGAGCCCAAGCAGAAATAGATGTACGAAATAAGTTCCAATACCCTAGAGAGATGAAAAAAATTATCGAGGAGGGCATCGCAAGGGGGAATACTTTCCAGTTAATATCGTACGACATGTTAGTTTGTAATGTAAACTAAATTGTTATTATTATGTTATGAAGTTAATTACACCTAAAAACATGAATTTCATTAGTTTGTATCAATATTGTCTGATAGGCCCCACCGCGTATTTGAGGTGCGAATATCTTTTCGCCATGGACGAGGTCGCAATACACAGATTGTGCGCATGAATCAACCCACGTGCAATTGTGGCAAATACGAGATAAGACACTATCCATGTTCTCATATGCTCATTGTTATGTCTGAATGCGGTGACAATCCATTCGAGTACATTGATCTAGTATATAGGCTTCCTGTATACATGAGGGTTTGGGAAACTAAATTCAATTCAATACCGCATCAAGATTATTGGAATGATCGGCAGTGGACCTTAATGCTTAATGTACTTTGTCTACGAGAAGTAAAACGGGGTCGTAAATCTATGTCCCGTATTCCAAATGAGATGGACATATCATATAGGTGTTTGAATGCTCGTTGCAGCGAGTGCCAGCAGACAGGTCATGATAGGTGAACATGTCCGCCGCGGCTTGGTCGATGAAGACTAGGTAATGCTTACTTGAGTTTCGTGAATTGTGAAATTGTAAAATGGTTGTAATTTTTAATTTTGAGATTGTAATTGGACAGCCTATGTGAATTTTTAGCTTGTAATGTAAATGACCCCATGTTAAATTATATTGTAATTGTTAATTCTTTAAATAGATCATTTTTAATTTTTAATTCTTTATATCTTGTAATTGTTTTATATTAAAAAAAATTACAACTAACACACTAAGCAAATAAATTAAACTAAAAATGTATGCAAAAACATTTAACTGCAGCACATAGGCCTAAGTTTTTTATTGTGTACTTGATTGAAAATGTGTATTACAAAATTCTATACTTAATCAAATAGTTCTTCTACCATTTGAAAACTTAATATTTATGAATAAATTTAATATTTTCAAATACTGCAACCATTATTCACATTTACAATTTATGAATAAATTTATGTAATTTAAAATTTTTATAATTTATTCAAACTTTTAGCATTACAAAATCAATAATTAAGTTTTGTCAAATATGCCATAAATGTAATCATCAACCTATTATTGGAAAAAGAAAAATTTCTCATTCAATTTTTTGGCAAATATTTATGTAGGAAAACTATCTACATGTTACTGCACTATGTTCATGGTCATTATTAAGCTTATGTAACTGAGGCCCTAAAACTATTTTGGAAAAGATTTCTATATTAGTTATAGTATACATAACGGTAGGTTCTATTGAATTTTTATCATATTTAATGACACATAATTTTAAATCTTAAAGTACAAATATATATATTTAAAAATCATAAATTATGGAATAATTAGAGTTTTTTTTTTTTTTTTTAATGATTATAATTAGATTTTAGTGAATTACTTTCATATATAGTATCACACAAATTTAAATTTGAAATAACCGAGTGTACTTTTCTTTTACAAATTGTAATTTGTGGAATAATTACAGTTTTTCTGTTATGATTAAATGAGTTTTTTTATTGTTATGATCTAGTATTTCACTTGTACAGGCTTCATGGCACATCTACCTGAGGAGGTCTCACTTTTCAATCATCCACATCGAGCTGACAGTATATGGGAGCATCCGGTATGCAATAACTTTTGTTGGACTTTACGCTTACAATTAAAATACCCCGCATTTTGTTTTATATTACATGATAATGCTATTATTTAAACTAGTCATTCTGTTATGCAGGACGAGGCACGCACCGTGTTGACATGCCGCCGGGCAAATTCTAGCTTGTGGGAGCATCCGTTGGACCATAGAGTCTTGCAGTATATACTACGCACGGGATTCTATGGTGTCTACCGTATCGGGCATATTAGACTGGACCACCCACTCATCACTGCTCTCGTCGAGAGATGGCGCACAGAGACTCATACATTCCATTTCTCGATCGGGGAGGCCACCGTCACATTGTAGGACGTATCTGTCCTATATGGTCTACGGATTGATGGGCGAGCAGTTACTGGAGTTGACCCATCATTGACGAGGGAGCAATGTATAGCCCTATGTGCTAAGCTATTGCGAGTAGCACCTACACCTGTAGACTTACAGGCAGGTAGACTAAGGGTGAGGTGGCTAGCTGAGTAGTTTGGTCCTCTTCCAGATCAAGCTCCAAATGAGTTGGTACAGCAGCATGCCCGAGGATATATTTTGTGACTTATTAGGGGAAGGGGTACTTCTCCCTGATAAGTCACAGAACCTATTCAAGCTGATATACTTGCCACTGCTGAGAGACATTGACGAGATCGGCCAGTACAACTAGGGTGACGCGGCTTTGGCATGCTTGTATAAGATGCTATGTGAGTAGCTCAGGTCGGTGCGAAGGAGATCAGAGGACCACTTGTCTTGCTACAGGTTAGTAAGAATTTTATTACATGTCAATTCATATTGTATAACATATATCAGTATTGTAATTGCGTTCAAATTATTGCAGATTTGGGCGTGGGAGAGATTGGTTCGCATTGCCCCGTCTAGGCGGCAAGTAGTTGCTCCTGGTGAGCTTTCTATGGGCCAGGGAGACATGCAGTTTCCACCTGGACCTCGAGGTAGCTGGTGGAGCATTGACTTTGGCCACGAGGTCGTATCGACCCACGTAGTCGTCATTTATAAAGACCAACTCGACCGGATGATCGAGAGCGAGGTATGAAATTTTGCTCTCAATTTTAGTTGTCTTGTTCATTGTATATGTTTTGAATTCACGAGCGAATTTTAATATACTTGTCGTTATTGTAGTTTATTTGGCAGCCTTATACTGAAGTCCTCAGTACGCAACCCGATTACTGCCGACTAGGTTAAGAGATATGGATGGCGAGAGTGCCACTTATTTGTTTTGACGTGGTTGAGTGGTATCTCCCCCATCGTGTCCTTCGATAGTTTGGTCGGGTCCAGTCCGTACCGGATCGGTTCGACACCGAGTGGCGGTTGCATGTGACTGATAGGTGTGGCCGAGTTGGCACTGACTGGAGTCTGTTTTATATGCGATATATACAGTTGTGAGATGCCGATCGGGACAGTATTGTATAGGCTGACTGGAGCGATGAGGTGCTCCCCTCTTCTGACCCTTACATGTTGTGGTATCGGCGACATACACGCTTACTAGTCGGTAATCCGAGCCACCTGTTTGAGTCCGTATATCAGGGAGTTGGGCCTTATCTTGAGGCATTGGTGAGTATCATAGTATGTGTCAGATAATTATTAAGATCATAATTGATTTACTTTCAGTCAACTGTAACCTAATATGTCCGAATTTTTGTTCAGGTGGTTGGAGTTAGGAGGTCATATCACTTGGCTTAGGACGCCCTTTTCAGACGTGATATACAGCATGCCTTGCAGGTCGTTGCAGAGATCAAAGACTTATTGTACGAGGCGATCCAGCATGCCCATCGGGGAGATCGTCTGCATTTTGGCCACTACAGTGTCCAGTGCGACAATCGCCTCCGAACACATCGATGTCGTCCACGTCGATGCCTTCAAGACGCGGCCAAGCCACATCAAGTCCTTGGACATCAGTCACCCCACCACATGCTAACCCATACATATCTCCATATTCTCTCCACGTACATCCTACCCAACATACTGGCATATCTTATGTAGTTGACCCTGATTGGACACCGCCCCGATACATACATGACATTGTTACCCCACTCACCCAGTTACTACCACCAGACAGTTCAAGTGTTTGTAGTGTTGGGGTTGATACATGTACATCACATAGTCCTACACTACATACACCTACTTTTGTGGGGAGTAGTTCGACCGCGACCATGAGTACACTTGATGTAGTTCTCATTGACATCTCCCACGTTGAGAATGAGGCCCATATTGAGGCCCCTCCAGAGCACAAGAGAGAGGCCGAGGTTATAGTCGTGGCGGACGTCGCGGCCGAGGTCGGGGTGCGGGCAGAGGCAGAGGTCGAGGTCGAGGTCGAGGTCCAGCTGCAGATCGTGATATAGTTGTACCAGATGAGGGAGTTTCATAACTCATAGCAGTATCTGATCTTGGGACAGAGACAGGATCAGGGGCAGCACAGGCAGGAGAGGGAGGGTCACACTCATAGGTTCCACAGGCAGTTAGTAGAGGGCCACATGCAGGGGAGGGAGTGCCACAGGATACGCATTTATGATTGGGGGAGCCACATATTCAAAGAGTCTACGACAGGAGACCGATGAGGGAGGTCCACAGTCGGGGTTGTGAGACTAGGGGCAGGTTAGGGCATTAGCGGGTGTGATATGGAGTGTATATTTTTTTTTATTTATAGTTTTTGTAAATCAAATTTGTACAGAGGATGTAAATGTGCCATATTTATTTATTCGAAAATAGAATTTTACAATTTTTTATTTTTACTTATTTTGATGATTTCCTAAATACTTCAAATATTCAAATCATGATGTCACAATGGGTTTAAACAGGGTGATTATATATACAAGAGATTGAAGTTGTGTTGCATTTGGTACCATGTGGATTTTCGTTTTACAATAATAAACTATATAATTTTTTATACAGTTTTTTTTAAATAATTTTTTTTAAGTATATAATTATTTCTTTACAAAAAACACAAAATAAATAATTACATAAATTTTATTTATTATTCTATACTTTTTTTCCCCAAAGAAGTTGATAACATAGTGATAAATTTAAGAACACTTTTTTTTTTTTAAACACATACACACACAAATTTCAGATTACATAAGATTATCCAAAAAAAAAAGGTACAGAACCTAATAATATAATAAAATTTTTAAGAACATTGATTTTTTTAAACAACGTGTGCACACACACACATACAACATTAAGAAAATAAAAACACAAATTTTATATACTCTGCTTTTTTCCTCCAAAAAAATAGAAAGAAAGAAAAAAGTTCTTGAATACTTGAATAGTCTTTCTCTAAAAAAAAAAAAGAAACAAATTTTAGTTTTTCAATAGAGTGAAGATGATGAACTGTGGAACTTACGCAGCAGTTTGTTATAAATTTAAAATATAAAGTAAAAAAAATAAACAATAAAAAAAGAAAGAAGGTGAAACATGGAACTGCACAGCAGTTTTTAAAATGTGGGAAGTGGAAAAGTGAAAGCTATTTACTGAGTTGGTAATTTACGATTTTACCCATAATTACAATTTGATATAAGTTTTAAAATAATGGATTATTTAACAAGTTATGGTCATTTTAGGAAAAATAGAAAAAAATTTGTAAGCCAGGCTTCAAATTCATGACATCAAAATTGGTGTTCGCCTTTAATAATAGAACAGATTAACCCTCTAACTGAACCCAAATTCTGTAATAATAAATAGTTTCTCTAGCACCCAAATTCTTTAATTTGCCAACCCCACATTCCTTCATTCCTATCATCAATGTGGCCCTTTTCACTCAAAGAACCCCAACTCCCTCTACTGGACCCTCAACCATTTGCCTTTGACGTTGTGTCATTCTCCAAAATCTGATTTTTGTCAACAGCCGACTCGTTGCCACCATTGGACTGGCTATTTTTATTACAACTCCAGATATTAGTGGGTGACTCATTCTTATGCCTGGGTTGAGATTGTATTTCAACTTTACTTCCCTCTGTATTCGAAGAACCCCAAGCAGCAGAAGTTTTTGACTGAAGTACATGCTCAACATCTTCTTACTTGACGGTGGGTGACTCATTCTCATGCCTGGTTCGAGATTGTACTTCAACTTTACTCCCCTTAGTATTCGAAGAACTCCAAGCAACATAAGTTTTTGACTGAGGTAAGGTACTTCACTGTGGGTGTGTTTCACAGTGCTGTCTGTGATTGAGAAAATAATTTCGATTTTATATCATGTAACTTAACTCATGGGCATTTCAAGACACTTAGGGGTGTTTACTTGCACTCCATTTCATAGTTGTTTATGAACAGTATTGCTTTAAAACAAAGAAAATTAAAACATTTGTTTCATTTTATGATTTAATTTATAATTTAAAAAAATTATAAAAAAGCAAGCATCAGAAAAAGCAAGCATTAGAAAACAGTTTACTGTGGCGATGTGACAACTTACTGCATTAAAATGGCAGAAGCAAGCAATAGAGAATTGACAGTGATTGAGCAAAATAATGTCTTAAACAATGTTGTATGTTGTGTCGTATCTTCGTTACTGGAGTATAAGACAATGTTGTTGTTCATCTAGCTTACGGATGTATTTCAACTTTTGTTATATAAACCTGAAGTTTATGAAATCACTACATTTATAAGTACACATGTCAAGATTCGTTATGAATTTCTATTCCTATTGATAACTCATGCATAAGCATTGCAAAGCCATTATAATGAATGAAAACGTTTGGTCATACATGCAACCAAGTTCATTGAGTATCATTATTATATTCCACATCAATAATGCATGAAATCATGAAAGCCTAGTTCAAGTAGTGTTCTTCAAAATAATAATAACAGAGAAAAAGCAAAGGTATTTGTTATTTGTATAATTACAAGAACTATTCAAAAACTATTGAAATTTCTCCCTTCGTTGATAAGTCGTGAATAAGCATTACAAATCCATTACAAGATAAATGGTTTGGTCATTCATCCAAACAATTTCATTCATTATCATCATCATCTGACATCTTAATATCAGATTCATACATAACATCTATGCTCCAGGCAAAGTACTAGTGTGCATCATCCATTAACCCATCTTCGACACGCTCATTTGCGGTCTTCATTAGCTCAAACCTTTGCAAACGTTGGGTCATGCAATTAACATCGTCGCGGATACAATGCAATGCCCTTTGCAACAATTGTGGAGTGTCAGTTGGCATACGCATGGCTAACCGGCAGGGAAATTTAATATTAACTTCACGACATAGCTTAACGAGAACGTTTGCTTGAGTTATGCGAAATTCTCACTCAGCTCTCATGGTATTGACGGTGGCATGTGAGTAACATAAATTTAGATTTAATGGGTATTGAAATTCATCTCCATCTGCAACCCAATAGCGACCCATTGCTAAATATAGATCAACCACCATATATCTCATGATGATATCGCTCGAAATAGCTATAAAACTTTTGTTGTGATATGATGCGATATTTATACCGTATATACACATAGTAGCTGTATGTTTGAAATTATTGTAAACAACTATGCATCAGAGTTGTCACGTCAACTTTTATGACTTGAACAACTATGCATCAACTTTATAGGAGTTGTCATTTCGACTTTTATTTACTACTCAGTGCATATCTGAAGGTTTTAAGCAAAGTTCAAATCCGCTTAGAAATTTAATTTCATTTTTCCTCTTACAAATATAATTCAATTTATTTTGCCTTGACAATATATTTAATTTCACTTTTCACCTTACATATTTCATTTAATTTAATTGGAGAAATTTGACCAATTTAATTTGAAGTTAACTATGTGTTGATTTAAGTCGGTGTTGTTCTTCTCTGCATACTAAGCTAGCTTTTATCTGTAACATTTTCAAGTTCTATATATTGAAAAACCCATTCATTCTAACTCTACTACAAATTAATCTTCAATACATTCTAACTCTATAATATTTTATCTTCAAGGTTTATGAATCTATTTAGGGCTGCATAGGGTGGCTTTGTAAACACAAAGGGTCTAATTATTTTGTTGTTTTGTTCTGACACCCCCTCATCCCATTATGAATTGCAGAAATTCACATGGGCACAATAGCTATGGTACAATAATAAATTGTAGCTCGGCGTAGTAATACGTCCAACATTTCTCAGTGATGCAGTGACTTTAACAGACGTAATAAATTGTATGCTTTGTTTTTTCTTCAGATGCTATGTGACTTTGTGCAGTGAAGCATGTGACTTTTTTCCTTAGATGCAGTGATACATGTGATGCATATGACTTTGTGCAGTGATGCAGTGATGTATGTGACTTTCTGACTTTGTAAATTATATACTTTGTGACTTTTTTCCTCACATGTAGTGATGCATGTGACTTTGTGCAGCACGACTTAGATGCTTTGTTTTTTCCTCACATTTCAAAATTCATCTAAGTCACATTAATACGACCACATGGCAATAGTGTTGATAAACAATTATATAAAGGACTGAAGGAGTGAAGTGTAATTTATCGAATACAAAAAGAAGTGGAAAATGCAAAGAGGAGAAAAGGGGATGACTGTGAAGTTTCGTTAAGTGAAAATAAGATAAAATATAAGCTGCAGTGCCAATCTTCTTTACATATCATGTGGCCATTTTATTATTTTGTTTTGTTTTGTTTTGAACATTGTTTTGGTGAAAAAATCAACAATAGTTTTGTAGGTCGAAGTGAGTTGGAAGGTTGTGTATTTACTTGCACTCTGTTTCATAGTTGTTTATAAACAGTATTACTTTAAAACAAAGAAAATTAAAGCCACTGTTTCATTTTATGATTTAATTTATAATATTTTGAAAACACCAATTTGTACTGAAATCGTCAGTTTGAAGTGACTACTTACTATATTAAAAAAGCAAGCATGAAAAAATAGTTTAATGTGGCGATGTGACAACTCACTGCTCGAATATGAAGGGATTGCATTGTGAAAAAGACGACCTACAATTATGATTTTATCTGACAACCACGTCCATGACTACATCACAGGTGCACAAAGTCACGGGTACTCAGGATTGCATGAAATGAATAAGATAAAATAATATCACGGGTATCACTTCTTCCATAGTGCCCCAACATCTCAATTATCGTCACCAGGTTATCTCTAGTTAACCCCCAGTATGATGTTTATTCAAATCATAACAATAGTAATATATCTACAATTACTATTATTATTAATTTTTTTATTTTATGAACAATGTCTTCAAGAGGTGCAGGAAGTTCACGCTGTCAAAGAAATCCGAAAGTGTAGCTGCTACCTCCATTTACTTATGACTACAAGAGTGAAAAGTACTTGAGTCCGAAGGATTATTATGCTGGTATCCAAGCAGAATGGGCGTTCAGGGTAACGGAGCAAGAAGGATTGTTTAATGATCTACGTAACTTTGCGGCACCGGTACCTGAGTGACTATGAAAAAGCAATTAGCAGAATTAAGAAGGAGAACAACAGAATGTTGATACGGGGATGTCGACATTTCATACTTCAACTAGCCACCGAAATGGCAGAAGCAAGCAACAGAGATTTGACAGTGATTGAGCGAAATGATAGCTTAAACAATAAAAACTATCTCTCTGACTACTACATGTCAGATGAGGAATGAGAAATCAAACACCTTTATCTTTCATATATGTTTGTATGTTGTGTCGTATCTTCGTTATTGGAGTGTAAGACAATGTTGTTGTTTATCTAACTTACGGATGTATTTCAACTATTTGTTATATGAACCTGAAGTTTATGAAATCACTACATTTATAAGTACACATGTTAAGATTCGATATGAATTTCTCTTCCTATTGATAACTCATGTATAAGGATTGCAAAGCTATTACACATGGTAGCTGTATGTTTGAAATTATTATAAAAAACTATGCATCAGAGTTGTCACGTCAACTTTTATGACTTGAACAACTATGCATCAACTTTATAGGAGTTGTCACTTCGACTTTTATTTACTACTCAGTGCATATCTGAAGGTTTTAAGCAAAGTTCAAATCTGCTTAGAAATTTAATTTCACTTTTCCGCTTACAAATATAATTCAATTTATTTTGCCTTGACAATATATTTAATTTCACTTTTCACTTTTCACCTTACATATTTCATTTAATTTAATTGGAGAAATTTGACCAATTTAATTTGAAATTAACTATGTGTTGATTTAAGTCGATGTTGTTCTTCTCTGCATACTAGGCTAGTTTTTATCTGTAACATTTTCAAGTTCTAAATATTGAAAAACCCATTCATTCTAACTCTACTACAAATTAATCTTCAATACATTCTAACTCTATAATATTTTATCTTCAAGGTTTATGAATCTATTTAGAGTTGCATAGGGTGGCTTTGTAAACACAAAGGGTCTAATTGTTTTGTTGTTTTGTTCTGACACCCCCTCATCCCATTATGAATTGCAGAAATTCACATGGGCACAATAGCTATGGTACGATAATAAATTGTAGCTCGGCGTAGTAATACGTCCAACATTTCTTAGTGATGCAGTGACTTTAACAGACGTAATAAATTGTATGCTTTGTTTTTTCCTCAGATGCTATGTGACTTTGTGTAGCGATGTAGTGATGCATGTGACTTTTTTCCTCAAATGCAGTGATACATGTGATGCATGTGACTTTGTGCAGTGATACAGTGATGCATGTGACTTTGTGCAGTGATGCAGTGATGCATGTAACTTTCTGACTTTGTCAGTTATATACTTTGTGACTTTTTCCCTCACAAGCAGTGATGCATGTGACTTTGTGTAGCGCGACTTAGATGTTTTGTTTTTTCCTCACATTTCAGAATTCATCTAAGTCACATTAATACGACCACATGGCAATAGTGTTGACAAACAACTATATAAAGAACTGAAGGAGTGATGGTAAACACACAACCTTTCCACTCAGTTCGCCCTAGGAAACTATCATTCATCTATTTAGAAAAAATCAAATGGAGTACAGATTCACGGCAGGGGGTAGGAATCGCAGAGGTGAGAGTTCACGACGAGGAAGAAGAATGGGAAGGGGACTCGCAGGGGGTAGGAACTTCGAAAGAGATGAGAGTTCATGCCGAGGAACAGGAACGGGAAGGGGAAGTGGCGATGCTGAAAATGAAACACCATTTACTTTGTTAGATGCCTCTTGTGCTTATCATGATAGGTTTGGGAAGCGACATTTTGTCATGCCCAAGTACTATCAAGATCCATGTGGTTTCGTGGAGAATCCATCTGATAATCAAACAGGATATGGTTTAGCAAACACTAGACTTCTGAAGTGGCCTACACTATTTATAGAGTGAGTGCAAATGGAAAGATTTTGTCGGGAAAATTGACTGAAGGTGCCGAAAGCACGTTCAGTTCAAATCCAAAAGGAAGATCCAGATAATGTTGATCGACTATGTAAAAGACTTCGACGTGAGATTTCTCAAATGTGCCGTAGGCCAGCCCGCGATATGGAACTATCTATACTTAAGTCGGATGCCAAGAAGAATGGAACAACACCAAATGCTACGGCTATCAAGGACGATCCTGCGCTTCTCTTTGACCCTGAGCTATTTGATTGTTCGGACTCTGAGATTGCCGATTTGAGCGAGGATTAGGCGTCTATCTATCTACTAAATTATATTAGGTTATCCATAATTATATGTTGTGTGTGTTAAAATAACTCTTTTGACAATGAGTTTGTGAAAGGTTTGTATAATATTTGTTTATGTAACTGTTAAGTATTGTACTCGTCACTTTATTTTATGTTCTATGTTATGTTGAATGTTTCCACAAATTAATTTTGTGGATACTTATGTTTAAACTAGTTACAATGTTTTAAAGTGTTATAAGTGTTGTAGTCATACCTTTATTTGTTTTTCTATTCGTAGTAGTAATTAGCAAATTAGATACTTTATATATGCTGTGTGAAGTTTTATTTAAATATTTTGTGGCAACAAAAATTTAAGGGAACAACAAATATTTAGTTTTGAAAATTCTGCAAAAGTAGGCTTAGTTTGGGAAATAAATTAGTAGAGGGGGCTTAATTTGGGAAAAGCCCCAACAAAATCTCTTTGAAACTGAGCAAAATGTTCTCTGGGAGGGTGCGTCTCTCAAGACCATTATTTTCTTCTTCTTTTTTAATTTTTAATTTTTAATTTTTAATTATTTATTTGTTGTTTTTATTTTTTTCCATCATCGATCTTTTTTAAATTATATTTGAATTATATAACAAAATAAAAATTTATTTAAAATTTTATATTTAAATAACAATTTAAAAAATATCAGGTAAATTAAGCAAATATTTAATTTACATTTTTTACACAATTCACTACTCTTTAGACAATGCATGCTGTTTATTTTTAAAAAATTTAATGTATAAATTATTTATGTAAATATCAAATTGATCTGATAATTGTACATATAATTTTATCGTTTTAAAAAAAAATAATGGATGCGAAACATAATTTCAAAATTATATAATTTATTTTTAAATATTAAAATAATAAAATTTGGTAACTAAGATTGTTTATCAATACGATATTTTATATGAATAATTTATATATAGAGATCTACAAGATGATTGAGCGAATTATAGAATGTGAATTAAATAATAATAATAATCAACAGTGGGTGCTCATAAAAGCGTGGTTACGAACCACGCTTTCCTTTAAAACTGTATTTCGGTTAAAAGCGTGGTTATCATCCACGCTTTCCTTGGTGAACAGTAAAAGCGTGGTTGTGAACCACGTTTTTTGAAAAAACAAAAATTTATTCAACAGCACAGTAAAAACGTGGTTCGAAACCACATTTTCGGAAAAAAAACAAAAGCGTGGTTCCTAACCACGCTTTATGTATAAATCAAATTTCCTTAAAAGCGTGGTTTGTAACCACGCTTTCTTAATTAAAAGCGTGGTTTGTTACCACGATTTTACGATTTTACAAATTTTCCGCGGGAGGGCTACAAAAATAGTGAAAGCGTGGTTCACAACCACGTTTTATCTTAGTTTGAAAATTCCGTCCAAACTAGGCCTAGTTTGAGAAATAGGTTACTATTTTGCCTTAATTTGGGAAAAGACCCAAGGTGTTGCCTTAGGTCCTCAAATTTTGTCTAAAAAATAGGCTCCTAAAATAATTTCGATCTTAAATTATGTTTGATTAATTATTTCAGTCTTAAGTCATGTTTGGTTTGTTGAAATGAAGCTGAATGGAATAATCATTAAAAAATGTTAGGGTTCCAGAATGGGTATGTGTGGTAAAAATTAAATTAATGAATTGTGGGATCTATGAATGAAATGAATCTAAACCATTGATTATTATTGTTAGGTAAATTTTAGGTTTGTAGTCTTGCTGATAATCATTTTATCATAATATCAATCCTCGAGTTTAATTTACAAAAAAAAAAAAAAAAATTATTACAACGAAATTGTCATTTACCATTATGAGAGAATAATTAACCTATACAGACACTAAAGAATAACCAATACATTTAATTCAATTTCTTTCAATGAACCAAATATTACATTGTAGTATTAGTAGTTTAAAAATAAAGTTTTATAAAAAAAAATTTAAATGAATTATTTAAAAGTAATAGGTGGTTGTTTGTGAAATATAATGTATGAATTATTTATAAAATATTGTTTGACTATACCAGTTACAATTGTTTGAGGAGAAATAATTTTCTCTTAAGTTAAAATTGTTTTACAATTCAATCTATACATCAGGAAAGAGCGGGGATAAATTAATAATATTAACAATTGAAAATCTTCAAAATTTATCTCAATCATTATGATTAATGTCAATCTCAATCTCAATGACTATGATTTATGTTAACTATAAAAATCATATGAAATTATTCAAGAAATATAACATTATAATTATTATAAAAAACAAATTATAATTTATTTATTTACTAGTAGGATAATTTAAAATTGGATTTCTTACTTGATATTTCAATTAATTCCATGGTAAAAAAAAATAGTAATTTTATAGTATTCATATATACAATAAATTTGTACCAACAAAAAATACAGATATATATATTGTTATTATTTTATCCATATATATTTTAAAATATGTGTTAGACCCCATTTTCTGAGTTCGCCTTAAAATCCTAAAAAGTCTGGATTGGCCCTGCATAAACTTAGAATTAGACTAATAATTTAATAAAATATATAATCCATTATTTGGTGAAGATATTGTGGTGTGGAATAATAGTCCACCCGGACATGGTTAAGATATTGTGGTTTAGAATAATGGGAAATTCTAACGTACACATTTTCAAAGGAATGCATCATATGCACTCATGTTGTAACCATTTTTTAGTTATAACCATTTTTTTTTTTATATTTTTTTTAGTTATAACTCATGAATTTTTTTATTTATGCATCATGTTGTGTTTAGTTATAATATTTTTTTATTTTTTTAATTATATTAAAATAAATATGAAATTACGTTTTTTTTTTTAAATTATAAAGTGTACAAGGCACATTTTTTAAAAGGTGTGTATTATAGTATTTCCCTAGACTAATAGTTTACCCGAAAATGATATCTTTCATATGGGTTACTATTGAATGTTTCGGAGGGGGTGGGGTACAAATCAAGAGACTATTCCACCAAAAAAAAAAAAATACTATTTACTCTCTAATCACACAATAAATTTTTTATTTGTTTACAATTTTAGCATTAAACAAAATAGCCAATATGAATATCAATACATACCTTGCAACTAAATTTTTTTAATTGACATCTTTTCAACATGAAAATTTTCAATATACATCTTTTTTTTTTAAAATACGCACATCAAACCTCCTCTTTCATTCTTTGTTTGTTTAACACTCTCTTCGTTGTTCCTTACACACTTTTATAATTCCTTCAGCATTTCACTTTACTCTCTATGCGAACTTTATTTATTTATTTATTTATTTATTTTCATGTTCAAGATTATCATTTAGAAAATCAGCTCAAAAAATAATGCACCTATATGGAAAATCAAGTTCCAAAAATATTTCTACTGCACGATGTCTTTTGTTCGAAATAGTATAGATGGCAAACGCTCACTAGGTTTAGCATCCATCTGCAAAGTAAGTAAACAAAAAAAAAAAAAAAAAAAAAAAAATCTCATTCGAAAATACAGAATTGAAAATATATAAATAGTTCAAAAGCATAGATTGAAACTATATAACTGGTTTGAAAACATAGATTAAAAACTATTAGTTTAATTTGAAAATACAAAATCAAAAGTTTTTCTTTTGTTTGGTAATTGTATGTTAAAAATTTATATTTTATTCAAAAATATATAATCGGTTATTGATGGTTGATTTTTTATTTATTCGGATAACCAGTACCCAATGATTTTGATTATTGATTTTTTTTTATTAATTCAAATAACCAGTACTGATGGTTTTTATTCTCTTCACCAGCCAATATGGAATGAACAAAGAAAATAGTAGAATTAAAAAAAAAAAACTTCCTTTTTGCAATTTGTCAATTTTTGAAAAATTGCATACCTTAAAGAATGCCAGAGAATGTTGTGCTTCATAAGCTTCTTTTGTTGTTCTTCAATTGTCGTAGTACTGTCGAAAAATAGTTGGAAAATGTCGTGTGTAAGGCACTGTTTAGGTTTATGTTTAAAGGTTTGGTGTGAGCTTATGTTTTGTGTGGCATGTATTTAATGTGCTGAGTTTTTGTATTGATGTGTGCATACATTATGTTTGAACGGTATTGTTTACACCCATTTTTGTTGGATTCTGTTGACAGGTGGACCAGCCAACTAATGCCATGTGGCAGGGTCAAAATGAGGATGTTGCATCAATCAAAGGACAAGTGTCACCAATGAAAGTTGAATCTTGTGTGCAAAGTGGCCTAGGTAATGGAGCAGTTATTGGCAGAGTCATGGGTTTAATGGGCAACTTGCAAAAGAAGTCATGCACAAAGTAGGTGTTTCTCTCCGTCGAAGGAGGGTTGAAAGTGATGATGGGCACGTGGCATCTTGTAAGGGGAGCCATTTGACAGACAAAGTGGAAGATTCAATGGAGCTTGGGTCTTTAGAAATAAGAGGGGCAGTTGTAGTAGTTATGTAGTAATAGTTGTAGACTGAGAGGATCAAAGGATCATGGACTAGAGAAGTAAGGACAGCTATAAAGCCAGAGATTCCCAGAGAGAGAAGGGGCATCAACAACTTAACAACACATATTTTTTAGACTTAGGAATAGTTTATTGTAATTTAGAAGTAGTTTCTTCTGTAATTCACTGTTTGTAACTGGGTGAACTTCAGTAGTTTCATTTTGGAATTACTTTGTGTTTGATTTGTTTACTTTGTTACTATCAGTTGTTCCAAAAAAAATCCTCATATTTTTTAGGCATTTGAACCAATTCCACAACTGTTTGGTTGTTCTTGTTTGATTGTTTAGTTGAAATTGTTGTTTAATTTTTGTCGATTGGGTGTCAGCATAATTTTTACTAATAATTTTTGGCACACCTAATGGGACATTCCAACAAAATTTGGAACAATGGTGAAGGCAAAAAAACAGGTTGTAAGCATTTGAAAAAGAGGCCTGTTGAGTGTGAGGAAGAGGAAGTAGACCAGGATTTGGTCTTGGCTGATGGTGGCAGTATTCAACATGTGAGTCAGGTAGTGGCTTCAAAAGGCTAGATGGGTGGCCAAGCATTAAGCACACAAGGCCAGACAAGTGGCTATGCTAAGATCCCCACAGGAGTCTTGGTGGCTCAAATGAGGGAGGCTCTGGCGAACCAGTCATTGGAAGAAAACCAAATCCTTTTGGGGGAAGTAAGAAGTGTGTTGAAGGTTCGATCGATGGAGTATTCCAGTCAGAGTGAGGTCAGGGCACAAAAGATGTCTTCTAAGGTAGGGGGTAACTTGATTCCACCAATTGGTATGCCACAACAGTTTGTTGGTGAACCAATGTCCATCTATGGGGACCCAACTGCTAAGGAAAGGATGCAAGAGGTATTTCAAACTTTGAATTTTAAAATGCAAGGAAATTGGCCTAAGGGGGCAATTTGGGCCCAATGTTTTTTCTAATCCACCTTGTGGTCAAAAGGGTGTAGAAAACAAAAAAATTGTTTCAAACAGAATTCAATAGTTATCCAAACATGAGGCCAAGAACTAATATGGTTTTTGAAAATTATGGTTAAGGTTTTGAAAACCAAAATATTGGGTATGGAGAGGTTTCTAATATGGGTTATGGAAATCAAAGGGTCAATAATTTTGGAAATGTTGGTGCATATCCTGAAGTGCACAGACCTGAAATGTAAAATGATCCAAGGCCAAGGGGACCAGGGCCACCTTAAAGTTTGATAGGCAAGAACCTTATGAAAACAACTATGGTTATGGGGAGCAAAATGATAATATTCAAAGGGACCAAATTGTACAAATTGTTCAAGACCTTTATGGTCTAGGGACGAAAAGGCCTGAAAGGCCTAGGTTTAGGAAGCCTTACCCTCAGTGGGTAGATGAGGAACCTTTTCCTAGGAATTACAGAGTGCTTGAGTTTTCCTTGTTTCATGGTGAGGAAAACCAGTCAACTGTAAAACACATAGGAAGGTTTACTTTACAGTGTGGGAAAATATGGAAGAATGATATTCTCAAAATGAGGTTGTTTCCACAGTCTTTGTCTACAACTGCTTTTACATGGTTTATTAACCTTCATGCTAATTCAGTTCATACCTGGATGGTTATGGAAAATCAGTTTCATGCCCAATTTTATAGGACTGAACCTGAAGTAACTCTAATTGGTATGTTTGAATTAAGGCAAAAGTTTTCTAAGAGTGCAGAACTGTTCATTGATAGGTTTAAAAGAGCAACTAATAGGTGTAGAATGTAGATGCCTGAAGTTGAGATTGTAAGAATGGCCCAAAATGGGTTAGAATTTGAGTTAAGGAAGAAGTTTGAAGGAATGGAATTTAGGGACTTGTTTGAGTTGTCGTCTAGAGCAACCAAATATAAGTCAATACTTAGGGAGGAAAGGCATGGAAATGCAAATTCATATGGCACTTATTTCCAAGGGGATGGCTTAGAAGCAGATACTGATGTAGATGTAGCATAGGTGGTTGGCAAAACACCAGTGGTTTGTGCGACTTTGAGAAAAGTGGACACACTAGTGAATATGCCAGCAACTCAGCCAGTTAAAAGAAATACAAACACCATATTTAGGTAGTATTCTTTTGATTTGTCTAAAGCTGATGCCATTTTTGATGAATTGTTGGCTAACAAGTTTTTAACATTGTCCCCTGGACATGTAATACCAAAAGAACAAGACAAAGTAGGAAAAGATTATTGTAAATGGCATTATACTTTTAGACATTCTACCTACAATTGTGTGACTTTTAGAAATTGTGTGTAAGATTTAATACAAAAAGGGTTGCTGCAGTATGCAGAGAAAGAGAAATGAGTCATGGCAGTAGACAGTAATCCTTTTCCAGAGATGGCACCAATTCATATGGTAATAGCCAGCATCAAGAGGAATGCCCCAAATCCAAGTGTGTTGCTAGTTGACTTGGAGAAAATCCATAAAGAGAAATAAGAGAAGGGAAAGAAAGCGATAGATGAGGGCGAGTTTGTTTGTTCAAGGTGTGAGACTAAAAAAGAAAAGTTACAAGTAATTTTGGCTAAGAAGTTGAAAGAGAGTGTGAGAGATCTTGGCTTAAGGTTCAATACCTTAGGTGGAGGGGATCTTCAAATTTTCAATGGAGAGAAGTTATTGTATGATGGGTAGGATCCTAGAGTTTTTGGACCTGTTGACAAATCATATGGTAAGAATGATGGTCCATTTCTGTTTAAATGGGAACTTGTTTACCCTTCTCTCCATAATGTAAAATGGGCTAAGATTAAAGTGAGGCAATTGAGGAATCAGAGGCCATCTAGTGGCCATAGTCATGTTCAGAGGCTGGTCTTTATGTCAAGGCCATTGCCAAGGCCATTTATTGGCCAAGGTCAGAGGTTTATGGCTGGGACGAGTGCGGGAAGTCCATTCAGGCCAAGTCAGTTTCATGGCCAAGGGGTAAGGTTTCCACAAGTTTAGCCCCCCAACTCAACTAAGAATGGTAAAGCCACTTGTTCTTACACATGTTAGTTGGCAAGGTGTGTTACATCTAAAATTTCCTTTGTCAGGATGGAAACCTATGGGTCCAACTCGAACTCAGATTAGAAGAGAGCAGAGGAAGTATCATGGCATATTTTCAACAAAGGAATGTGATAACCCAAATAGGGATGATCAAAGTAATTTAATCTGGGAAAATGAAAAAGAAAAGGAAGAGGCTAGTGAGTCAAGTAAGACAGAGAAGGTGGTGGATGAAACACCCAAAAAGATACTTTTTAGAAGGCAGTTAGAGGAGATATCTAAGGCTCTCATTTCTGATGAGAAAAGTGGGGAAGATGAGATAATGGTTGATGAGAGTGCGGTAATGGCAAGAAAATTAGAAGAAGCTCACGTCGACAGCAAAGAGGATACAAAGTTTGAAAGTTCCGTGGGCTTTAGTGAAAAGATGGCTACAATCAAGTTTGGGTCCTTACCTGCAAACCCTGATTGCAACATGATTTTGGCTCTACCAAAGAAGTTTGAAGCAAAGCTTGGGTAATTAGAACAGCTAGAAAGTGATGTAGAGGATTTGTTAGAGCTTGTTGTGATGACGATAGAGGTGAGTAAATCCATAGAGGAAGCTGGCAAGTCCATACAGGTGATAAAAACTGGTAGTAGTGAGAAAGTGGTACTTCAATCATCGAAGCCTGAAGTAATGAGTCATTTGAGACCTTTGTATGTTACTGCTCACCTGAATGGTTGCCGTTTAACCAAGGTTTTGGTTGACAATGGAGCCATTGTGAACATTTTGCCAACAAGAATTTTGATGTGATTGGTAAGTCAGTAGATAATTTAATTCCTTTTGATGTGTCTGTGAGTGATTTTTCAGGAGGGTCATTTGATACAAGGAAAGTGATTGCCTTGCAATTACAAGTAGAAGACAGAGTGATGGAAGCAACATTCTTTCTGATAGACTCCACTTCAAACTACAACCTGTTACTTGGAAAGGATTGGATTCATTCTAATAATTGTGTGCCTTTCATCTCTTCATCAGGCTTTGATTTTCTTGACAGTAGAGGGTCAAGAAGAGCAAGGCATAGAGGTTTTCTGCGCAGAGGCAAACCCTTTCAAAGCTGACATTCATAATGTGGTGGCTATGCTATATGTTGAGGAGTTTAGTCCTGTTACGTTGGAAAATGAAGAGTTGAAGTCAATGGGAATTGATCTAACTTATAACCAGTTTCAGAGGTTTATGGAGGAAGGATTTTGACAGATGAGCTAGGAAGTGGCCAGGCCAGGTGTCTTGCAGACCAAGCATGTGGATAAAGTGCTGATTAAAAGAAGAGTGAAAGTGAGTTTGATTTAGCTATAATTAGTACTTTTATTAGACTTTTATTTATTTATTTATTTTTCCTTTTCTTTTTAGAAAGGAGGTTAGGTGGTATGTTGCCCATTGTTTTTGGGCAAAATGTGTTGTAGATGACAGCCCTCTGCATTATAAAGAAGTGCAATTTGAAAGTCTGAAGGCAGCTCCTACAAAGCTTGATGACCTCAAGGCTGATGTGCAGGATCCTTTGAAGGAGTTTAATCTAGGAGATGAGGCCTGCAAGAGGCCTATTTATGTAAATGCTACTTTATCTAAAGAATGTAAAATCAAGTTAGTTAGCTTGATTTCAGATTATTCTGATTGTTTTACTTGGAGTTATAATGAAATGCTTGGCTTAGATAGGTTTTTGGTTGAACACAGACTCCCAATTAAGCCAAATTATATACCATATTAGCAACCTCCTAAGAAGATGACAAATGAAGTCACTCTTATGGTGAAGAATGCAATTGAAAGGCTTTTAAAAGCTAGCTTTATTAGATCAGCAAGGTCTGTGGAGTGGCTGTCAAATATAGTCCCAATCCTTAAGAAGAATGGCAAAATTAGGGTATGTATTGACTTTAGAAATTTGAATATGGCCACACCTAAGGATGAGTATCTATGCCAGTTGCAAATTTACTGGTAGATTTAGTTGCAAGACATAAGATTTTATCATTCATTGATGGACATGCTGGGTATAATCAAATTTTTCTTAATCCACATGATGTTCATAAAATTGTATTTAGATGCCCAAGGGCTCTAAAGACTTTTGAGTGGGTAGTGATGCCTTTTGGACTTAAGAATGCAGGAGCCACTTATCAAAGGGCTATGAACTTTATTTTTCATGATTTGATTAGGAGGTTTTTGGAGGTTTATATTGATGATGTAGCAATAAAGTCAGATAAATTTGATGAGCATTCTTTCGACAGGTGTTTCAAAGGATAAGAACTTGTCAACTAAAAATGAACCGCTTGATGTGTGCTTTTAGGGTTTATGCTGGTAATTTCTTAGGCTTTTTGGTCCATCAAAAGGGAATAGAGGTGGACATAAATAAAGCTAAGACTATTAAGGCAGCCCAATCTCCATCTAATAAGAAACAGTTACAAAGTTTTCTTGGGCAAATAAATTTTCTGAGAAGATTTATTGCCAATCTAGTAGGAAAGACTTTGGTTTTTTCTCCCTTGTTGAAGTTGAAGTCTGATAGGGAGTTTAAATGGGAAAATGAACATCAAAGGGCATTTGATTCAGTAAGGATTATTTGTCCAAGCCCCCAGTTTTGATGCCACCTGTTAAGTGGAAACCACTGAAATTGTATATTTTGACAGGAGAACAGTCAATTAGATGTTTGTTGGCACAGGAAAATGAGGAGGGTTGTAAGCAGGCTGTATATTACCTAAGTAGAAAGTTAAATGAAGTAGAAACTAGGTATAATTCTATGGAGAAGTTGTGTTTTGCATTATATTTTGCAGCAATCAAGCTAAGGTATTATATGTTGCCTTCAGAAGTTAATGTGATTTCTCAAACTAATGTGATAAAGTCCAAGCTAGTTTTGAGAGGGAGATAGGAGAAATGGATACTTACTTTGATTGAGTATTACTTCAAATATGTACCTCAAAAAGCTGTGAAAGGCCAGGCATTGGCAGATTTTTTGGCTGGACGTCTATGTAACCCTGTTGAGTTGGATTTGTATGAAATATTTTTAGTCGAGATGTCATGACCCAAACCTGCCCCTATAGATTTAGCGTCTTAACCGGCCAATAATCCTAAGATTACTGAAGGCCTCTGAGACAGATTCATAATATAAGGGGCTAGCAGAAGCAAATAACAAATATACAATGTCCATAAAGCTGTGTAGACTTAAATGGGATAGAAATTTTAAACTTTATATTTATATATATTATGACGTCACTCTTGTGTCACCACATTTATAGATAAACAAAAAGGGACTTAGACCTATATACAACATAAACAAAAAAACATAACATCTTAAAACTTGTTCACAACACATTGATTACTATAACGGCCCCATCACGTATAATGATTAGTACTTGATTAATTAAGAGGATTTGAAATTTAATTGCCGAGTATTATAATTTAAGTTGGGATTTATGAGAATGGTGGGATCTGACTCGTATATGATTCTATTAAAGATTTATTTTGGAATTAGAAATTAAGGGTCCAAATGGCTTAAGTAAGTGAAGTTAGGAAGTTGAACCAATTTAATCTTAATTACGGACCCATTTGGGAGTTTAATTAAATATTCGTTTCAGTTCAGTAAAATTGAGAATTGTAATTATTACGAATTAAATGTATTTATGGGGTGTCTAATTTGAATATGTAATTTAATTGACGGAAATTTGGAATCTAATCAGAAGTTGAAGGCCTAGATGATTTAAGAAAACAAAATTGAAGATGATGATAAGTTCAATTTAATAATTGGAGCCTTTTGGGATATTGATTTAAAATCTGATTCAGATTGATAAATTTAAATATATTTAATTAGACTCTAATGGAAGTCAAATTAGACTAATTAAATTAAGTGAGATTTGTACTTAATCATGATTAATTGGGTTATAATTTTACATAACTAATTAAAATTTCAAATGGTTAATTAAGCTAAATATAATCAAAGTTCAATCTCAATTAAGTATTTTTAAGCAAGATTAATTAGTTAAAGAATTAATCAATACATCACATGGGTGTATATAATGAGGCCAAGTGTCCCACTAAATGAAAAGAATAAAATAATAATAAGTGAAATCAAGAAGAGTTGGGAACTTAAAGCTATTGTCAATTTGTTCAGCTGGAACAAAAGAATCCGAGAGAGAGAGAGAGAGATGTAGCTCATTCAATGTTTTGGCTGGAAGGAATTTGATGGAAAGCTAGGGATTAAAGATAAAGGAAGATCTTGAAGACTAATAGGTAAGAAATTCTAACCCAATGTTTATAAGCAATCTCTTCAACACCTAGATTTATGAGGTAATTGAGTTTAAATACATATAATATGAGGGAATCAAGGAAAAGAATGAAGAAAATTAAGTTAAGTTCAAGAATTAAGGAATTGATTTAGAAATTCATCTTTGAGTATGATTTTTTTAGTCGCCTTTGATGAATTTGAGTTTTAATTTCACATGCATCATTATTTTCTAAGGGTTTATTAAAGATTTGGCCCATACAAATGAGTTAGGTTAATGATTATGGAAATCAATTTAGAAATTAATTATTTTGCATTTAATTTGTGTAATCTTGCATGAATTTGGGCCTTATTTCTACATGCATGTAATTTGGAAGAATTAAAGAATAAATATGGGTTTTGATTTTAATTATTAACCCATGCATGAAATGTAATCTAAGAGTTTGACTCAAATTAAACATATTTTGGAACATCTATGACTATGAATTAAATTGAGGTTAAAATAAATTGAGTTAAGCTTGAGATTAAGGAAATGAGTTTGGGAAAATTTATCAAGTAAGTTTAAATTGTGTTATTCCTCATGAATTTGGACTTCATCTTTACATGCATCAATGAATCTGTATGAGAGGGTTCAAGAACGTCGTTGGAAATTCGAAGATCTTCGAAGATCCTTGAAGAACAACTTCAAAGTCTCTAGAAGATAATGAGAGGCTTAGATTCTTCAATAGTCTCAACTTAAGAACACAAGAGTAAATGAGATGATGGAGATAAGAGATTGGGTGAAGAAGAAGGCAGAATGGCTAGAGAAAGAATAATAGCAAGGCTTTCCCATGGATCTCCCACTTTCACTCTCAAGGTTGATAATGGAGAAGAGAAATTAGTTCTTTCCCAAGAGTTAAATCTCCAAAATCCATCCCTTATAAAGCTATGGGTGGGTGCTATTTATAGTCACCTCATGATGTAGGATGGAACCCATGTGCAAGGCACATGGGGAATATTCTCTCTAACCACCTTGTTCGAGGAGGTGACCTCTCCGAGGATAAGGAAAACCCTGAAGAGAAGATCAACCTCTCAGCGAACCCTTCTTCTTAGCCACACCTAACCAATGATTCCCAATCATCCCTAAGGGCCGAGGTAGTCCTAGAGGACTTCCTGCCACTAAATAATGCCGAGTCTCATGGACCCCCCCGGGGTCGTGCCACCTCGACCCGGGTATAGACTAGTTTAACCGAAGAGTGAATTTATCTCCACTCACTGTCTTCGGGATCGGGTCCTTTGTTCGAACTCCATTACGCCCATGGTTCTGGTGCGTAGATCCCGGAAAGCTCCGAGCCCGCAAGTGTTCTGGGACTCATTAATAGAGCAGCTTCTAGATTACGTCTGAATCCGTTCGAAGCCAAGTGCTTCGGATCTCTAGGTTCATGGATCCGAACCCTTTCGAATCCGAGCCCGAGTAAGTCTCTACGTTCGTGGATCCGAACCTTTTTCGAGGCTTAGGATGATTCAGCCCGTTTGATGGCGATAAATCCAGGCCCATCAATCTTGGACTTGAGATAAATTCGGGCCCACCAACCTTGGACTATTGGGCCTAATTAATTTAGTGAACTCAAATTAGCTCCTCTTACATTTGCCCCTTGCGTGTATGAGAAATTGTAGTTTTTTCGAACATGCATAGTTTCACCTTGTTAGCCATGTTTCACATTACGTCTTTGGAAATATTTGGTCTTGATAGAGTCTATGAATAAAGCTGATGGCTCACCACAATTTACGGATAAAATCGACAAGTAATAATAAATAAATAAATAACACTTTCTTTTTTTTTTCTTGAACTTTTTTTTAACTTTTTTTTTTTTTTTTCAAAAGTCAATTTGAATTCTTCAATTCCATAAATCGGCAAGTATGATTCCAAATCTTCTTTTTCTTCTAAAATAACTAAAGATCCATTTTCTTATACAAGAAAATAAATAAATAAACAAAGAAATAGAGCACCCATTTTTTTAATATTGGAGAGATAAGGCCCACACTCACTTTTTATTATAAAAAGGTAAGGCTCATACACTTTTGTTTTTTCTGATTTGGAAAAAACGAACGGTAGGCTCTTATATATATACAACAATGATAGAGACCATTAATTTTAGAACTCTAAAAAGATCACGAATGACATGGCACTCAATAAAAAAAAAAAAAAATACAACACCAAGGCCAAAACATCAAATCATTCATAGTGGGGCCCACTGTCACATCATTAGTGGTAGCACTAATTAGTGCTCTCACTCATTTTTCATTTATATATTCAGAATATGAAAGAATATTCTAAGCATCAAACCTTTTTTTTTCTATTTAAAGAAAGGAATAACAACCCTAATCAATACCCCTCACCTTTTTTATATAGCCATGTCGGCTGAACAGCCTCAAAACTTTTCTGATCCTCTCCAACAAGCTTTGGCACAACCATTTCTACTACTACATCTGGGTCCTCTTCATTACCCTCCTCCATTTCCTTAATTTTACATGATTTGGGTTTGTTCTTGGTGGATACCCAACCCAGCTCTCTTCTTCTTCAAGACCGACCCAACTCTCTCCCTCTTCAACAAAGCTCCGCAGCCGCTAAACCGAAGGCAACCATAACCAGCTTGCCGTGTCACTACTGTAGACCACCGATACTTGCACGCTGTTCATTGTTGCAACTCCAAGCAACACCACTGACCTAGCCCAGTTCCTACTGCCACAGACGTCGGGGCCCAGCCACCTGACCTGTCCCAGCATCGCGATCTAAGTTGCTGCTCACCGTCGGTGCTTCACTTCGGTTTAACGATGCAGCTTCTCAGAGATCCAAACACTCCGAAGCAAGGTTCCACCAACTAGCACCAACACCGACTTCTCTGCGACGTTACTGCTACCTTCGGCTTCGGATTGTCCAACGCCGACTACGCATGTTGCCCGTTCAACGCAACATGCGTTGTCTTGCCCAGCTCTTGCACCGTTGCTGTATTTATCAACCGTAACTGAGAAGTGACGGCCACGCCGCCCACTCAACGCGGTGTCGGTCCGTCCATATCCATTTTCATCCAATGTCTGTGCCATCGCCAATCTATTCCAGTTGTCCTTGCTGCTGATTTTACTAATTTGTAGCCTATTTTCTGCTTCCCGCATTGACTCTAACTCAGCTGTGCTCTTCCTCTGTTAGTATAAATCTGTGGGTACACTCTTTGAATTTGGTGGAAGCTCCTGCGTAAACCCACCTTCCTTCTTATTGTTTTGATGGACTTTTGTGCTCAAAATAAATATGCACTAATACATTTTCGGATTTGGGAATTCTGGTGATAATTTATTTCAGTCTTGACGCTTGCGAACAATCTTGAACTAGTGCTCTAATTATATACATCTTCAAATCCTTGCTTGAGATTCGGAACTTGTATTGATGGACTGGATATAGATAAATCTTTAACACTGGGCTATTGAACTTCATTGCTGATTTTGCAAGATAAAAACGCAACATGACATTGCACTCCTCATGATATTTAAAACCCGAGCCCGTGCGTTGATAATTTGATATAAATAGAACTATTGAAAAATATTAAGCATTCGTTGGTTGCCTCGTGTGAATTTATTCATTGCCATCCCTGTGAATGTCGAAATAGGTACTGTTGAACTAATTTGGCCCTGCAATAATTTTAAAAAAAAAAATTTGTTGAATCTTGGTGGGCTTGTTGAAGGCCATTGCAATTTGTTGTTGAGCACCATTGTTGAAAATTTGAAGAGAATAGAACAAACATGTAGTTGTTGATGTTGCCCCATTCGGATAATGCCTAAATCATGATTTGAAATTGATATTGCTTATCTCGTTTGTCAGCTTTGCTATTTCAGGCAAATAAATTTTTTTGTGCGAAATCCACAACCCTGAGGCTCTCAGAATCTTCATTAATGAGAGCAAGGGCTGTCCTTCAAAAGTCTGAACGAGAGCAAAACTGTCCCTTAGGAGTCCAAAAGTAGCATACACCCTATTTCGGCAAGAAAGATCCCTTTGGAAGGCAACCGAGTCTACCAAGCTTGCACCAACAGAAGTAAAGATTGTCTCTCAGAAGTTCGAGCAGAAGCAAGGCTGTCCCTCAGAAGTTCAAGCAAAAACAAGGCTCTCCCTCAAAAGTCCGAGTGGATGCGCACATCTGCTTCGGCAGCTAATGGAAGCAAAGGCTATCCCTCGGGAGTTCGAGTAAGAGTCCACTCTACTTTGAAAAAAAAGATCCTCGGAGCTCGTATTGATGAAAGCAAGAGCTTTTCTTTGGACCTGCACTAATGAGAACAAGAGTTGTCCCTTGGAAGTCCAAACGGACGCAAGGCTGTCCCTCGGGAGTTTGAATAGTAGCACACACCCTACTTTGGCAAGAAGATCCCTTCTGATAGGCCACCGAGTCTCGAGGGCTGTTCTTCGAAAGTCTGAGTCGGAGAACACACTCTACTTCGGCAAGAAAGATCCTTGACACTCTTTGAAAGTCTGAGTGAAAGAACACACTCTACTTCAGCAAGAAAGATCCTTGAGGCTCGCACTGATAAAAGCAAGGTCTGTTCTTTGAAAGTCTGAGTGGGAGCACACACTATACTTCAACAAGAAAGATCTTTGAAGCTCGCACTGATAGAAACGAGATTTGTTCTTCGAAAGTCTGAGTGGGAGCAAATACTCTACTTCAACAAGAGAGATCCTCGAAGCTCGCACTGATGGAAATGAGATTTGCTCTTCGAAAGTTTGAGTAGGAGCACACACTCTACTTCAACAAGAGAGATCCTCGAAGCTCGCACTGATGGAAACGAGGTTTGTTCCTTGGAAGTCCAAATGAAAGCAAGGGCTGTCCCTCGGAAGTCTGGACGGAAGCACACTCCTTTCTTTGGCAAGAAAGATCCCTCCTGGTTGGCAATCAAGTCTACCAAGCTTGTACTAACAGAAGTAAAGATTGTTCCCTAGAAATCTGAGTGGAGGCAAAGTTGTCCCTTGGAAATCCGAGTGGATGTAGACTCTTTTCTTCGGCAATCAATGGAAGCAAATGCTGTCCCTCGAAGCTCGCACTGACGAAAGCGAAATCTATTCTTCGAAAGTTTAAGAAAGAGCACACACTCTACTTCAGCAAGAAAGATCTTTAAAGCTCGCATTGATGGAAACAAGGGCTATTCTTCAGAAGTTCGAGTGGGAACACACACTCTCTTCAACAAGAAAGACCCTCGAAGCTTGCATTGACGGAAGTAAGGGCTATTCTTTGGAAGTCCGAGTGGGAGCGCACACTCTACTTCAGCAAGAAAGACCCTCGAAGCTTGCATTGATGGAAGCAATGGCTGCTCTTCGGATGTCCGAGTGGGAGTACACTTCTACTGCGTCAAGAAAGGTCCCTTCAAGTTGGTAACTGAGTTTACTATTCCTCTTTCTTTTTTGAAGAGCAACAAAAATTGAAAACTGTCTCAAACAACATAACACAATGAAGATACACAATATAGAGAAAATAAATTTCTTCATAACATAAGAAAGATAGAACTTCTTGGACAATGCAGTAAATACAAATTGTAAATATAATAGATAGACTTCTACGGAATGTTGACATTTGCCCCTAGAGTTGCAAGGTCATTTGGAAAGCTTTCACCAGCTGCTCGGGTTGTGGTTGTCATACGACATCATAGCAACGTCTTCTAAGATATCCTGGGGCCCCTGTTCTTTGAACTCTAGCTCATCTGCTTCGACTTTCTTTCTGAAGATCTTCTTAAGTGTCCGACACTTTTCTGTAGGATGTCCTAGTGATCGGTGGAAAACACAATAATTAGGACCCTCGCGGTCCTTCTTCGGTAAAAGCTCTTCGATACGAGGCAACTTCAGTTCTCCATCTGCCACCCATTCTTTAACTAAGGCCTTCACATCCTCAACACTATACGGAAAAGAAGTGTCATCTTCACAATTTTTCCTCTTCTGACCTCTGAATTCCTCCCCCTGCGAATTTCGTGTAAAAGACGCGGAAGCCGCAGTGACAGAAGGTCCTCGGGATGACTTGAAGTTGGTTTTAACTAGTCTCGAACCTGTTCTCCTGAGATTGAGGTACGTTGATGTACCGAGATGCTTCAATTAGTGCCGAGAAGGTGGGTAGCTTGTGATTAACAAGAAGCATCTTGTACCCGTTCAATACCCCTTCAACATAGATTTGGACCAAGTAGCTTTCTTCCACAGCCTCATGACAGTCCACGGCTTTGTCTTGGAACCTCTTCACATAGTCGAGAATGTCTTCACCCTCCTGCTGATTTTCCTTACACAGGGTAAGTGTGGTCACTTTCTCGGCCACTTGAAAGAATTTGGCGTGGAATTTATTGACCATCTCTTCCCAACTTCGGAGAGAGTTTGGCACCAAGTTAACGTACTAACTATATGCTCGGTCGGCAGGGACTTGGAGAATTCTCTCAATCGGAGGATATGATTTGAACCATCAATCCCCAAAGTCTCGATAAACGGACAACATGTTCTCGAGCATTTCCTTGCTTACCATTGAATTTGATGAACTTCGGCACCGTGTACCCCTCCGGGTATGGATAACTCAACATCTCGATAGGGTATGGTGGTTTGATCTCGGCACCGTGTACCCCTCAGCAAGTAACATTTAAGTAAAGGGTTAGTGAACGAATTCCAACATTTCATATTTACAGTCATAAACAGTCAACAGTCATAATGGCATAATCCATAGAACCTTTCATAACCTTTCATAACAGTCAATCCTTTAACAGTCTAACAGTCTAACAGTCTACGAGATCTCGTGACTGGCCATGGGCCTTCATCTTCATGCCCTAACCCATGACTGATCAGATCATGAGCCTGCATGTTCATGTCGCTCCCATGACCTAACTATCCATGGATGCCATACACAATTTGCAAATAAGGACATTCGTTCACAACTTAAAATCATTTTTCAAGCATATCATACCATAACGTATCATTTTGAACATAAGTCATAATAACATATCTTTACAGAAACATTACTTACAGCGGGTTTCCAATACCGGTTACACGGTCTTCGAGGCTTGTCCTGCAATTAACATTATGAAACATTCCTTAATATTAATTATTATCATACATTAAATCATTCATGCCTCTCTTTTCTTTCCTTTACTTTAATTCATGTCATTCCATTCATTCATTCTTTACTTCATTTCATATTCATTTCATGCTCATGAGATGCTAAATGATGCAATTAACATAATAGAATCAAGTATACAACTTTCCCAAAATTTTCCTGAAAAAGACCTTCCCGCTCGAGCGCCACATTGGCCGCTCGAGCGTACAGAAGAAAATGTCCAAAACTGCTGGGAGGGTGATTTAGGCCTGAAGGCATTTCCTCCGGCCGAGCGACAGAGCAAAACTCCGAATCTCTGGTTCTTCTTCCCTCTTCAAACTCCAATCTCTTCTTTACAAAATCAACTTCTAATACATGAAATACAACCTCTCAAACACTTGATTAACACTTTAATTAACTCATTACATCTTCATTCAAAACTCAAATATATCATATAGAAGATCAAACCCATGAACATGTACATAAAAGCTTCATTTTCAACTTCCATGGAGGTTTTAAGGTAGAACCTTCTTAATATACCAAATATAACATGAATCATAACATATGTGCTCAAATTCAACATAGCTTCTCTTTCCTTTTCATTTACTTGTCATGAGATCATGAAGAATACAACCTTAATTCAAGAAATTAGGAGAAATTCTTACCTTAGTTCTTTAGTTTGTAGAAGATTCAACTTGATTTCCCCCTTGGTCCCTCCCTTTCTCACGATTCTCTCTCTTTCTCTCCCTTTCCAGATATTTTCTCTTTCCTTTTGTTTTTGAATCAACACAAGAGTCAAACCTTAACTATATATATCATAATAAACCATTTTGCTCCAACCACTTAGCCAAACAAGGCCCTTGTTCTTATAAATAGAATTGTGCCATAACACTTGAGCCAAACAAGACTTAGCGAATCAGATAATTTTCAGTCTTCAATTTAATTTCTGAAATCGTTCTAAAAAGTCCCGGTATCACGTAAACGTATTCAATTTCATTTTCTGTACCCATTACGGTCATCAATTTCAATCCCAAAGTCGTAGTCTCAACAGATAATTTTCTAATTAAAACAGGTAGTCTTCCATTAAATCATACTAACACATAATTAATTACTGATAATCACATCATGCAGTTCCGGGTCATTACAGTAAGTCTCTAAGTTCGTGGATCCGAACCTTTTTCGAGGCTTAGGATGATTCGGCCAGTTTGATGGCGATAAATCCGGGCCCACCAATCTTGGACTTGAGATAAATTCGGGCCCACCAACCTTGGACTATTGGGCCTAATTAATTTAGTAAACTCAAATTAGCTCCTCTTATAGAATCTTTAAGAAAGTTGGAGAATTAATTTCATGTTTGGGTTTAAGGAGAGCAAGTTTTGGGAAATTATGAATTCATGAACATTTTGAACTTAATATTGAAATAAAGGAATTTTGGATGCAATTGGTTTGAATGTTGACCCTAATCTCACACATGCAAATATTTTCTAAGAGTTTTATAACTTTAATTTCATGTTTTAGATAATCCTCCATACATCATGAATTAAGAAAGTTATGGAATTAGTCTCATGGATTTTGTAAGAAATAAGGTTTTAAGTAAGAAATTAAGTAGACTCATAGTTGTGGAAATTAATTTGGAAAGTTAATTGTTTTTAATTTGATTTTGTAGCATTTTCTTGTGATACATGAGTTATTAAGGGAATTGAGCCATTCAAGTTCATATTTTGAAGAGACAAAGGAAATGTTTTAAGAAAATCAAGTTTATGGAAATTTGGGATTAATCCTAAAGTTTTGATTTTATAATTAGATTTTTATTTAATCCATGCATGTGATGTAATTTAAGAATTTTATTCAATTTAGATACATTTTAGAACACCCATGATTATAAATTAAGTTTTTGGTTAAAAATTGAATTAAGTTGAATTTCTAAGAAGTTGATTTGTGTAATTCATAGTTAAGTTGATTTTGCTAGTAATAATAAAATTGGATCTATTTGTATTACATACATCATGGAATTTCAAGAGGTTGGAAAGTCTAATTTATATTTTAGAATTGTGGGTTGATATTAATAAGATGAATTAAAACTAAATTTGGGCAATTGGAACATGATTTTGAATGAATGTTTTCTAATTAAAAGTGTTTACTAAATCATACAATGGTTCTCTATTTTTGTGTACCAAAAAATACATGTTTTGAGGCTTTAAATATCAAATTTGAACTTCAATTGCAATTTTAGAAATTCCAGAATTTACGCTCCGCTCGAGTGAGGAAAGTCTAGCTCGAGCGTGAAAATCGAGCTCCCAGAAGTTGTTCAAATTTTATAGTCCGCTTGAGCGACCAAAGTGGCGCTCGAGCAAAGGCCCTATTTCAGCATATTTTGGAAAAATTGCATTTAGTTCACATTTTTATTCTCATCTTTTTCCAAAGCATTCTAGACATGATTTATGACTCAATAAAGATTAATTAGCTACCAATCAACATAGATTAGTTAGTTAAAGAATGAATCATTGATCTAGTGGTAATTGTTTAAGAAGCCAAGTAAAAGATCAATCTATTTGGAAAAGAAGGGCTTAGTAATGAAAGAATATGTGAAATAAGAACCCAGTTTATTTGAATGAGAAAGAATAAGTGTAGTAGAAGACTAGAAAAGTCAAGTTTGATCAAGGGAGTAATATTGTATTTCAATGTGTATATGTTATGTGCTTGTGTAGGTCACGCGCCATTGTCTGCCTAATTTATTTGATATGTTTAATCCGTCTGATTTGCTTCTGCGGCTATCTGTGAGTAATAACATAGTAAAGCTATGTTTAACTTTATTTATTTTCTGAATGGTGAATTAAGATCTGTTTTCTGAAATGATATACTCTGTACAATGAATGATTGTCCAATTTCTAATATGTATTCGTGACATCCTTAGCATCATATGATATCCGTTGGCTGTTACCCGGTATCGGAGGTTCCATCATGGAACTTAATCTGTTTGCACTCTGTTACCCGTACTGGAGGCTCCATCATGGGGCTCAGCATGTTTATTCTCTGTTACCCGGATCCGAGGTTCCTTTATGGAACTGGTTATTCGTAACCCTCACGTTTCTGCATCTGTTCTGTATCTGCTCTGTTAATGCTAATGGATGTATCATGTATATTTACGTATGACTTATGATTTCTGTATATGATCTGGACAAATTATGAATTTGATACGAAACTGAATTATGAATTCTGAATTTGTACGGACTCATTCATTAAAACCCTTTACTCTGTTATTATTCACTGGGCTCTAGCTCATTGTATTAGTTATGTATGTAGATGATCAGGCACGTGACCAGGCTTAGAGGCATCTGCCTAGAATCTGTTTTTGTCAGCCAACCTATGTGTCTCCCGTGGAGGTTCCGGATATGTCAAGTGATTATGACTATGTGATTTAAAGTTTAAGTCTTGTTTTCGTGTTTGGTTGAACAAGTCTTGTGTATTTTGTAAATAGGGCTAAGTCTCTTTTTGTCTAATATGTACATATATAATGACTTAAAGATGATGTGTATATATGTATATAAAAAGTTTTTTAAAAAAAAATTTCTGTCTCATATAAGTCTGCACAGCTCAATAGACGTTGTATATTGCTATTTGCTTCCGCTAGCCCCTAATATTATGTTAATCTGTCTTAGAGGCCTTCGGTAATTCCAAGATTACTAACCGGTTACAATGCTAAACCTATAAGGGCGGGTTTGGGTTATGACAATTATGGAACTCATCCACAAAATACATTCAGGAACCTCCATATGAGACACGGTAATTGGCTTGATAGAACAGATCCAGACTCGAAGTCTCAAGTGAATAACAACAGAGTAAAGGTTTGATGAATGATATCCATAACAGATTTAGAAATCATAATTTAGATCAGAAACAGATTCTTATACATATTCAGATTTGTAAATCGTTATACATAGTACATCAATTAGCTAACAGATCAGATTGGTCATAAAGACCCACATGTAGAGTAGTTGGTTAGAAAGACCCATATTTACTTGAGATGGTCATTATGACCTATGTGCAGAGTAGTTGATTATGCATGAATGGAACCCACATGAAACCCTGGTACCAAGTAACCGATAACACATGATACTAAGGATACCACGAATACATTTTAGAAATTGGACAATCATTCATTCTAATCAGAAAATAACATTTTAGAAAATAGAGTTTAACATATAATCAGAAAATATATATAATTAAACATATCTTTATAAAGTTGTTACTCACAGATAGCTCCAGAAGTAGAACATATAACTTAGATAGATCAGACAGATATAGACGCGCGACCTACACAAACACATGACAAATACACTTGAAACACACGCTCTGTAAACGTTCTAACTTATTATATTTCTTCCTAGGTGTGTTTCTAATTCGTATCCTTATTATTATAGCTTAATCATAGGTTAAGAATGCCTAGGATGCAATAAGAATGCAACTTTACACTTTGAAACACTTAGCAAAATTTTTGAAAACAAGGCAGTTTGCTCGAGTGATGCTTTGGTCTTGGTCTGCAAAACTTCTGAGAGTTTGCATTTTAGGCTGGAGTCAACCTTTTTAGTCACTCAAGCCATGAGCCTAACAAAGGTGAGTTAGCTTGAGCAAAGCTTTGGTTGCTCGAGCCAACTACGCTGTCTACAAAACTTTCGAGAGCTCGCAAAGTACGCTCGAGCAAAGAGTTAACCACTCGAGCGAACCCTGCAAAATCTGAAATTTCTAGATTGTTCTTCAAGCTGCAAACTTCAACTTCAAAGCATCAAAAACTCATTTTTGGGGGCCAAAACTCAAGAAAACACTTAGAAACTTGTATAACATCATGATTCGAAGATCATTTTGCAAAATTAAGGCCTAAATGCATGCCAATTAGTCAAAATTACACTTGAAACTCCACATGTATTACATGCATGTAATGGTATGGATTCTTTTCTCTCAAATCATAAACAATTAAGATGAAATGGTATGAGACATGATAAATTTTCAAAACAAAGCTAGAATAAGTACATGCATGTCAGAATCCTTTGGAAATAACTTCAAAATGTGATGAAATATGCATGCATGTATGGATTGCTCTTCTTTTCTACTTAGCTGAATTCTCTTGTTTAATCACTTAAACTTCTTGAATTTACATTCTTGATGACTCATACACTTAATTCATGGGTTGAATTCTTATATCTACTCCTCAATTGGGTTCCGGGTTGTTAATTCTTTGAGCTACCAAATCAACTCTCTCAATTCCCTTTATAATTCCTTCTTTTTTCTTTCTTCTTTCTTCACACTTTTTCCTTCACTCTCTTTCTCTTTCTCTTATAGTTTGAGGCTCAAAAAGATGATGGAAAATGAGTTCTAGAACTTATATCACATATTTATAGCTTGGATTAAGTTAACTTAATTAAATTAACTTAAATTTAATTAAGCTTGCTTATATCTAATTAAATCTAATTAGTTTATTTTAATTATTTGATTCCGAATCAAAATCTAATTAAACTTACCATAATATGCTAAAAAATTTAAACAACACGTACATCTAGTTGATTTCGGGTTCAGATACCGATAAGGCCTTCAGTTTTCATACCAAAGCAAAAATTCAGACAGATATTCCTACAACAGATAGATATAAATTCAAGTAGCATGCAAAACACGTAATTAACATATAATTTCACTTAACCACTTAATTAATATTCTTAATTATGGATTAACGGCTCATTACGGATCGGGGTTGTTACACGAGGAGAAGCTATGGAGGTTAATGTTTGATGGCTCAAAGACTAAAAAAGGTGTTGGCGTTGGAGTGGTGTTGGTATCACCCCAAGGGCAGGTGTTTCAGTCTTCTTATCAGTTGGATAAGTCTCAAGCGTTGTCAAACAATCAAGTAGAATATAAAGCTTTCATTATTGGCTTGGAGTTAGTAAGAAGTCTTAGGATTCCATACTTAAGGGTGTTTGGGGACTCACAACTGGTGATAAGAGAGGTTATAGGCCAATATAAGTGCAATAGTGTAGTGCTTGGGGAATATCTAGACCAAGTATTACAATTGGTTAAGGGTTTTGAGACAGCAGAATTTGAGCATATGTTTAGGCTTGAAAACAAGAAAGCCAACAAAATGGCTCAAGCAACATCTGGTTTGAGAATTATAGAAGGCTTTCAAGAAAGGATAATAAGAATTCAAAAGAGAGCAATATGTTGTGCCAATTATAGATAGCTGCAGAGTTTGTCAATTTTAGCCTTGGATGTGTCAAAAGATGATTGGAGGTCATCTTCGATTAAGTATTTAAGTGATCTAGAGGCAAAAGTAGATAGGAAAACAAAATATCATACCATGAACTATGTCATTTTGGGGACTGGTTTGTTTAGAAGAACCCAAGATGGATTGGTATTGTTGTGTATCGGGGGTTTGAAGCAATTGCAGGTCATAGCAGAAATTCATGAGGGCATTTGTAGTACCCATCAAGCTAGTGAGAAGATGAGATGGTTAATTAAGAGACATGAGTATTTTTTGCCCTCTATAAGGAAGAATTGTATTAGTTATGCAAAGGGATGTCAACAATGCCAAAAACATGGTACTGTGCAAAAAGTGCCAGCTAAGGGCTTGCATTCAATTGTCAAACCTTGGCCATTTAGGGGTTGGGTGATGGATTTGATCGGCCAAATATTTCCTCCATCATCAAAACAGTTTACATTCATATTAGTGGCGACTGATTATTTCACTAAGTGAGTGAAGACAGTTCCATTAAAGGTGGTGAATCAGTCTCATGTGATTGACTTTATTAAGAAGCATATAGTGCATAGGTTTGATTTGTCACAAATAATCACTGTCAATCAAGGGGACAGTGTTTAATGGTGATAAAGTCATGGAGTTTGCCAAAGTGTATGGCATTTAGATGTTGAACTCATCTCCATATTATGCTTAGGCAAATGGGTAAGTAGAGTCATCAAATAAGACAATTAAGTCCACATTAAGTAAAGTAATAGCGGATAATCCGAGGGATTAGCTTGAGTTGTTATCTGAGGTATTGTGAGCCTACAAGAATTCAATGAGGGATACACTCAGGTATCCCATTATGAATTGGTTTATGGTTATGCTGTAGTTTTACCATTAGAGGTAATAGTGAGGTTCATTAGGGTAGCTAAGCATTATGATATTCCTATGGATGAATGCAATGAGACTATGTTTATAGAGCTGCATGATATAGAGGGTAAAAGGGTTGATGCTATTGCATGATGGGTCAAAAGAAGAAGATGGAAAGAGTTTATAATAAAAAGGTTAAGCTGAAACTCTTTGGGAAAGGTGACTTAATGTGGAAGACTATTTTGCCATTAGGTACAAAAGACCCTAAGTTTGGCAAATGGTCACCGAATTGAGAAAGTCCTTTCATGATCCATAAGGTCCTCAAGGGAGGTGCATATCAATTAGAGTCCTTAGAAGGACATCTGCACATAAGAAATATAAATGGAAAGCACTTATAAAAAATATTATCCATCTATGTGGAAAACTTTTAAAAGAAATTATTAAAGCAAACCATGCAAGATAAAGTGTTGGTATTTGTTAGTCTGTACAAGAAGGTGTATGCTTACATACACACACACACACACACACATACACACAAAAAAAAAACTAGCTAAGTCTTACGAAAAAGAATGGCAAGAATGCCCCAGTCTGATTGGGCATCTACAAGCATGGCTTGGGCTTAATCAAGTTATGCTTTGATGGCTTAGATTGGTGAATGGCCATTTTCAATTTATGAGAGCATGGTCCTTGCTTCCTGGCCAAGTTGGTTGTTTTGTTGTTGCAGTAGAAGTCCTTTTTGCCTAATAGTGGCTAGTTCTGCCTCAAGCCTTGACTCCTTAAGTGCCAGCATTTTATCTTGCTCAAAGATGTTTAAGGAGGTTTGATGAGTGAGTTTGAATGAAGAGGATATGGTCTGGGCTTTGGCTAAGAAGTCCTTTTTGGATTAGATGTCCATGGAGCAGGTTTGAACCATCTCTAAGAAATTTGGCCATCCATTAATGATTCTGGCTAGCTGTTTTAATTTAATGGAGTTGAAAGGATTAGGGGAAAGGTTTTGGACAACAATAAGCCAAGCCAACGCTTCTTCGAGTTGGTTAAGGGCAATTTCTTCAAGAGGAGTGTTGATGAGGTTGATAAAGGTGGTCAAGACTTGTTGGACCTCAGATTGGAAGTGCTGAAGCCTCTGGGAAATGGGTGATATGTGGTCCAAATTCTGTTGAGGATGGCAATTTCTTCCCATATGTCTTGAGTTGTGGTTATGGCCTGTTGATAGTAAACAGTTAAGACTTAACTAATGATGGGAAATGAAGAAGGTAAGGTTAAGAATGTTACCTGTTCGTCAGTAGGAGGTGGAATAGGTGTTAATGGAGGTATGAGTTATGGGGTTATGATTTACCAGTTGTGGAAGTCTGAGCTGGCTCAAGATTGGCTGAAGTGAGAGACTCATGTGTAGGAGAGTTAATGGTGTCTCCAGCATCTTGGGTTGGGGTTGCTTCTGTGTTTGTAACCTTAGGGTTTGTGTCTAGCTCATTGGTTAATTAGGGTGGTTCTATGAGTGTTTATGTCCTTGTAATAATGAGGAAAGAGTTAGTAGAATAAGGTAAAGAAAAGATGTAAATGAGCAGTTTGAATTATACTTACCATGAGTGGTTTGAAGTTCAGGTGGAGGAGACTCAGTAGTTTGATCCCTTGAAGAAATTTGTGGACTGGAAGGAGATGTTTGACCAGTTGTAGATGGGTCAAGGTCAATCATCTCTTGTTGTATGATGAAGATTTGAGAATTAGCGGAGTTAAATGTTGATGGATGAAAGGAGAACACTAAAGAGAAGTTGATAGGCACAGTCCCTCTAGGATAGAGGGCTTTCATTGGAAAGGCTCCAAGAGTAACATCTTTAAAGTCAATGGGGTGGTTTAGAATGAGAAGGTGGAGTAGGTTGATTTGGTATTGGTATGTTGGGCTCATTGTTGGATGGAGGGATGTAAGTTTAATTGGTGGTTTTAGAAGAGTTGCTAGGGGTCTTCTCATCATCAGCAATGGTGGAGATGAGTATTCTTTTTCTCTTTCTCTTCAAAAGGGGGAAACAATAATAAGTACAAATGGAATCAAGTTACAAGGAGAGAAAGTACAATAAGTAGATAACAAGGAAAAGTACCTGATAGAGCTGGTCTGAAGGGTTCTGAATAGCTTGGCTAAGTATTCGACTAAGTGGAATGTCCCACTCATGGAGATTTGCTTCAGGCAATGAGGCAGCAGAGGGCTCTTGCCTTTTCTTGGTTCTTGTCTCTCTTTCATTGGTAGGAGATCTGGTGGTCCCTTTCACTCTTTGTGCCCTTTTTGCTTGTGTTTGAAGGGCTGTGATGGAGGCTCCCATCAATTTAAGAGCAAGAGGAGTGACCCTTAGGGTTGACAGTTGGGTCCATTGGGGCCTTGCCTTTATGCTTATCCCTGATCAGGGGTTCAGCAGCAAGTACCATGTGAATAGTATTGGCTATAAGATTTAAAATTAGTTAGTAATAAAGAAGAGTAAATGATGACATGAGGTGGCTTGAGTTGAGAGTAAATAGATCTACCTATAGCCTTGAGGTTAGAAGATGGAGACTCAGGACCTTGGTTGTCAATAGAAGTGTTTTGAAGGCAAGCCTCAAAGGGTTTAAAGAAAACAATGGCAGCTATAAGGGTCCACCAGTGTTCCAAATTTGTTGTGAAGTCAGAAGTAGTCTTGAAGAAGAAAGTACTAAAGGCCTTGAAGAGGTTTTCATTTTCCAAAAGAATGAATTTGGCTTGGGAGGATTCTTTAATATTGGCTCTGGATCCAATTTCCTCATTAATGGTTGGGTAAAAGTAGGGATATGGTATGCATTGAGAGAGTCCAAATTGTCTGGATCATTGGTTTGGATAGTAATTTTCAAAGCTGCAAATAGACATCTTGGTGGATGAGATAGATTGTAATGACCCAAATTTTTTTTTAAAAAAAATGTAGACAGTGCATAATTTAATTGAGCAAATTTTTGAATTTGACTTCTGTGTAAATTCTGTGCGAAAACAGTTCGGTTTAGTATTTTTTTAAAATAGTTTCTAATATCAGAAAATTATGAAATTTTTATATGTTGTTCCCATATGAGTCTAGCACGTTGCATAAAATTTTTAGAATTAAATGATGAGCATTTATTTTATGAAAATTCACAGACTGATTGATGTTTAGTTTAATTTATAGCAGAATTTTGTTATTTAATTTTTAATGTTTAGATCATGATTTGGATAATTTGTTGGGTCTATTTTGGTATATAATTGGACCATGTTTGGCTTATGGGTGGGACCCATGACTTAAATTTAATTTAATTTGAATTTGTTTAGTAACTTATGTTTAACTGTTTGATCCTTTTTAATTTTGTGATGGGTGGTAACCAACTTAGGAGTTGTTAATATTTATTATATAGGGGTTATAATAAATATTTGATAGTTGATTTTATGGTGTGTACTATATGGTGAAAAAATTATATATTTTATAAAGAATGAAAATATGTATATTTTGTAGTGAGCAAAATATTATATTTTGTGGTATACAAAAATGTTATATTTTGTGGTGAGAAAAAAATTATATCATTTTATAATTTATATTATAAAATTTTGAGGTATTATTACAAAAATTATATTGTATTTTAAAAAAAATAACCCATTTTAGGAAAGTGAACCCACATGGGGTTGTTCCCCACACATTCTCCCTTATTTCTTTTCCTTTCTTTTTCTTTTCTTTTCTTTTCTTGGATGTTGAGAGGTCAACGTCTCTCTCTCTCTCTCTCTCTCTCTCTCTCTCTCTCTCTCTCTCCATATTCACCATTTTTGCTCAAGCCTCAAGCTTAAAATGGGAGTCTTTAGAGTGAGATTTTGAAAAAGTGTTGTAAATGAAAGTTGGAGAACTCGTCGTGATCTTCGCAATGGTGATCTCGGATTCATGATCGGACGATGTTTTTTTTTTGGATTTGCTTTTCTTTATATTTGAGGTAAGGACTTTTTTCATATTTTTATATTAAAACTATGTTAGGGTTATTTTGAGAAAATATATCATTATAAGAGGTATTGCATATATATTTTTTTTCAGATTTTTGTTAGGTAATTTTTGGAAGAATAATTATGTTGGAATGTTAAGAAAAGTGATATTTTGAGGTTGATTTGGGAAGACCACCTTGTGTTGAAATTTTGTTGCTAAAAATCTGAAAATTTAATTTTAATAGTTGTATGGATTATATCGACATCATATTATGATTAGATGATTTATTTTGAGAAATATTAAGTTGAAATATTTTTTTTATCTTTGATTTGGAATTTATTTTTGAGAAAAAATAAATTTATGTTGATGAATATTGAGTAAATGCTTAAGTTGGGATTATAGAGTTGTTTTGGGATTAAAAACTCTAAAAGTATTATATTCATGATATTTTATAAAAGATGATATGTTGATGATTAAGTTATGTTCGTTTTTATGAAAATAGAAATGTGAAATGTAGACTTTCAAACTCATAACCTTGAAAATGTTACTATTGGGCATATTTCATAATTTTTTATGTAATATCATGTTGGTTAAGTAATTTTAGAAAAAGTTGTAAAATTGTTATTGGTAGAGAATTTGGTAAAAATATTACTTCTTAAAATAGCTTGGCATGAAAAATGGTTATGTTGAAATATAGTTATATATATGTTTTTTTTTTGTGCAAGATCTAGATGATTTTCGAAATCATCCTTTGATTTGTTTTGAAAATTGATTGTTGATTCAAGAAGATGAGAGTTTTTTTTTTTTTTGAAAGTGGGTTTACTTTCTTATTCCTTTTAAAATAGAAATTGAGGGTTTTGAACTATGAGAATTGAAGAGAGATGTTTTTAGTGACTTTCTTTCAATAAATGAAGATGGGTGGTTTTGGTGAGAAAATCTAGAAATTGAGGGTTTTTAAGAAAGATGTTGAGAAACTTTGAAGATGTTGTTATATTTATTTTTTGTGCCAAAATAAATGATGTTTGAAAATTTGTTTATTTGTTTACATATAAATGATGATTTTCATGGAATATGAGAATTGTTGAAGTTTTAGAAATTGTTGTTCAAAATGTTGATATAGTCTTGAAGTGACTAAATGGTTGAGATTACTCTAAGTGTGGGCATTATGTTGTTCCATGGATAAATTGGAATAAAAATATTTATATTCATCTTAAGAAATTATATTGAAATGAGAAATTAGAATTTTGATCACATTGGGAATATTGTGTGGAAGTATTGAAAGTGGAAGAAATATTGCATTGTATTATTAATCATTGCATTGGCATATTAATTCATTTGATAATGATAAGCTTTGAAATTTGATTTCAAAACTTTGGATTGAGAAATAAATGTTGGGAAATAAGTTTTTATGAAATGATTTTGGGATAAATACGGTGGTAAGTCTTGAAAGGTGGTGTAGATGATAGGTGTCGAGCCTTCCAGTTAATACTGGTAAAAATGACAAATTGGTAGTACTTGTATAGTCTATTTACAGACACCAGCTTAGGGATCACCTGAGTCATATTTACCATATTGGAATTTTATTGACATTGTTGGATTAATGTGTTTTCAAAATGGCATTATGCGTAAGATTTTTAAAAGATGAGAAAAATATTTTGAGCATGACATGGCATATGCATTCATCTCATAAGACCGTATAAAATGGATTTGATGAATCGTTTAATTATTTGATCCAATTGATAGTGAGATAATTGAATGAATTGAAAAAAAATGTCTTGTTGCTATTAAAACATGTTTATTTATTTAAGTTAACTTGTTGTGGTTGATTAAATAAATTGGATTTAAGAGATTATGTAATAAAATCATATGGTTTGGACATGATATGGTTTCACGTATATGTATGAGTATTTTGGTACCTGCATATCTTCTAATGTTTTAATATGAGATTGTTTGGTGAGCTAGTGGTTGCTCACTTCCTGCCTGTACATGTGTACATGGAATGCTTTTCGGATTTGAAGATCAAACAATGGGTTTTACCATTTCATAAGTGTAATGTAGTGATAGATTGTATTACTTCATTTGTTGTTTGGCTAAGTGCTATTTTTTTGTAAAGAGCAATGTCCTCTCTTTTATTGTAAGCCTCAGGGCATTTCTTTTATTTATAGGTAAATGTCATTGTTGTATAACAAGAGGGAATATGTATATTTAATTATTCATCATTTCATCCAAGAATGAAATGTTATTTGTAAATGGACTTAATTAATTAATATTGGTAACGTTATCCGAGTAATAAAATATGGAGCATTTCATAGAGCAACCAACTAGGATGTGTCTACAAGTTAGGATGTGTTTTCAGGTTTTAACCTGTGACTGGATTTGGTCATTGGTTAATTTAGAAGGGTCCGTGGAAAGGAAATCTAACCTGGAAGGTGATAATTGACAGTCTTGGAATAGTCTGAGGAGAGCATGAGGTCTTTCAAAGGGAAAATTGTAAAAGATGGTGAGATAATTGAAAAAGTTGAGGGAAGGTTTGCTAACAAAGGTGAGAAAGTGTTCTGCATAAGAATGATGAATATGCCTTATAGTGTTAGGTTTTGAAGGTTATACCTCAGGAAAATATGCATACAACCAGGCCTGAATGAGCCAAAATGGCCCACTACAGTTAGCAGAAATTTTCTTTTTAACAAGGGAGAATAAGCCCTTGTAAAGGGTAGTCAAAAGGTAAGGTGCAAAGGCCATAGCTTGGCCATCTTGAATGCACAAGGCTATGGGAAGATTTTTCTGGTGATTTTATATCCAGGGACACAGAAAAGGAACTGCAGAGCTAGAATAGGTAAAAGGTAATTCTTCTTTGTCCTCGACAGGGGAGCCTGGTTTGCCTTTGTACTCATTGGTTAATTTAGTATAGCTCATGTTAGTATTCAAGGTAAAAGTTACTTTTGGGGGTTCTAGTAAAGTATTAATTTACTAGCCTAGGATGGGTAACCCAGTCAGATGGGCTACATCAAGAATGGTGGGGCAATCATTCCGAATTTTAAAAGTAATGAGTTGCAAGATTAAAACCATAAGCATGCAGCAACAATAATTAGCCACTTGTCCATGTCATATTTCATGGTCGACAGTCGAGTTACCTCACTGATGCCTTGGTGTTTCTACGTCTCAGAGTCATGGGCTTTAGTTCTTCTAACTCAATTTTGCCATGAGGGGTCCGTTGCCTCTAGGACTTGAGGGGATTTGTGCTATTGTTCCAGTTGATCCAGTTGAGTCTAGTTTGATTAAGAAGCAAGTTTTCACCATTGGCAAGAGGATAGCAAGGGGATAGTTCATTTGGAAAGTGGGATAGAACTGTGGGGCCTAGGTTGCCTTGGCAATAGAGGTGGTGCTTAGAAACAAAGTGACGTCTAGTTTCCAAGAAGGGATGAGGGCTCTGATAGAATCTGGGAATCGAAGAAGGTCGTCATTGTTGTCAACTTCTTTGGTAGGCTTCGATTTCTTGGGCGCCCTAGATTAGCGTTTTGAGATGGTTAGAATTCGAGTGAAGGTTTTTGAAAATGAGAGGGATAGTCTAAGGATTCCGAAAGAAGGAGGATGGAACTAAAGTAGTGTGAAGTTGAAAATGTTGGCTTTTTATAGTTTGTGATAAGCCTAGTGTTGAGTATGAACCAGAGTTGCAGGTTATTTCCATTTGGGCCGTGGTTTCTTTATTTGGGCACAAAGAAGTGAATTTGTTTAAGTTAAAAACATTTGGTATTTATTTAACTTAAACAAGAGAGGCATTATTTGCATCCATTTTTGTTGGATTCTGTCAATAATGACATATGGTAGGGTCAAAATGAGGATCTTGCATCAATTAGAGAACATGTGTCACCAATGAAAGTTGAATCCTGTGTGTAGAGTGGCCTAAATAGTGGAGCAGTTATTGGTAGAGTCATAGGTTTAATGGGCAACTTGAAAAGGAGTCATGTACGAAGTGGGTGTTTTTTTCTGTCAGTGAGGATTAAAAGTGATGATGGACAAGTGGCATCTTGTGGGGGAGCCATTTGATAGACAAAGTGGAAGATTCAATGGAGCTTGGGTCTTTGAAAATAAGAGGGGTAGCTGCAACAGTTACACAACAACAGTTACAGACTTGGAGGATCATGAGATCATGAGCTAGAGAAGTAAGGACAACTATAAAGCCAAGGATTCGCAAAGAGAGAAAAGGAATCAACAACTTAACAACATATAGTTTTAAGACTTATGAGTAGTTTATTGTAATTTAGAAGTAATTTCTTTTGTAATTCACAGTTTGTAACTAGGTGAATTTCAGTAGTTTCATTCTGGAATTACTTTGTGTTTGCGTTGTTTACTTTGTTATTATCAGTTTTTCCAAAGAAGTCCTTATACTTTTGAGGCATTTGAACCAATTCCACAATTGTCTGGTTGTTTTTGTTTGATTGTTTAGTTGAAAGTATTGTTTAACTCCTGTTGATTGGGAGTAAGCATAATTTTTACTAACAGATATATTTGGAACATTTGATATGTGGAATGAATAAAACAAAAGATAAACAAATTTATAAGTGTGTACACTTGAAAAATGATGTATACTGGGAGTAAATGAAGTGTGCAAATACAAATTATTCCCAATTGAGTGATAATTTTTTGTAAAAAGCACTAATGACATTATCAATTGATTAACACAAGGAGGTGTAGCAACTTGGTAAGGCCTTAAGGCATAATAACCCTTGAGTTCCCAGATTTCTTTCTCTTTAGGGCCAGCAATTTGGACAACAACACATATGATTGGTAGGATGAACCTTTCAGGTCTAGATGAATCGTACTAAGTATTAAAAGTGTGGGTTCGAATATTTGTCTCTAGACGAGTCCGTGACTTACTACTACATAGTTAAGTGGCTCTGCTGTGTAACATTACCTAAGGGTGACCTCCGGGGTTTCGGCTGCTTAGGGTCTAACTCCAAAGGTCACTCTTCTGTGTTGTTGTCTTTTAACATCATTAATTGAATTAAATTGACATAAAATTTAAAATTAAAATAAAGATAAATGATAAATACACCCCTAAGATTTACTTAAAATATGAATTGCTCCTTGTGATTTGAAAAATTATAAATACTCATTTGTAATTTATTTAACAAAATTAAATTTTAAAATGGATAAATTACACCGGTAGTCTATATATATTTTAGACCTTGTGCCATTTTATCCCTTTAATTTCAATTTACTCCACTTTTGCCCTTAACTTTTGATTTTATCTCAATTTAGTCCAATTGGTTAAAATTATTAGTATTTTTCTATGAAAAATGTGCACATAAATACGTTTTTTGGGGCAAATTTATAAACATGATTAATTCAATAAGTTAATTTCAACCAACTTAGTAATAATTTTATGATAAAAATCATAACATTATCAATTGGACCAAAGTGATACAAAATATAAAATTAAGGGTCAAAACTGAGTCAATGAAAAGTGTAGGGACTAAAATGATATAAAAATCAAAATATAGGAATTACTAGTGTAATTTGTCTTTCAAAAAATAAAATTTCTAACTATTCTCTTATATAATAATAAATTAGTTGAATTATTAATTGAAATAAGAGTATATTTTTGACATCATTAAAAATTATTATTGACTTAATAATTTATTGATAAAAGGGCAATTTATTATAAACTTCTAGAAGTCAAAGGATGTAATCTATTTTCTAAAATTACAAGAAATGATTTATATTTTAAATAAATCTCAAAAAATATATTTAAAATTTACATATAAAAATAAAAAAATTAATCAATTAAAAATATGTAAAAAAACAAAGACGGAAAGGGCAAAACTCAATTTCCTGGGAAAATAGATAGAAAGAGAAAAAAAACAGAGGAGACGCATTGAATTGAATGAGCTCGGCCGTTGGAATTTGATAACTGGTCTCGCGTCGACTCTGCCAACCCTTTTTCTATTTCAGTTTCGGTTTCAGTTTCAGTTTCTCTTTCTATTGATGGCATTGTCTATCTCCTTTAGCCGCCCTATTTTCTCTCTCAACAACACAATCTCTTTTCACCCATCTTCTCCTCCTCCTCGTCCTCTGTGCATCTTCAAATTCCACCACCAGAATAATAATGTCTCCACGACGACGACGCGTTACCAGGGCTTATGTGGTAGCATGGTAATCAACTGTTCTTCTTCTGAGCTGGGTCCCACCTCCTCTGACCCCATGAATAGCAGCAGCAGGTACCCATTCACCACCACTTTTCATTTTGCTTGTATACAGACGAGACGAGACGAGACTAGACTTGACTAGACTTACGGGTTGTGAGCGATAATGGGTTGTTTGCCAACTCTGGGACTAATTATGCCTCTTGGGTGTTTGTTAAATTTTCTGTGAGGAGGGGTAGGAATATTATGGAGGTTTTGGTAAATTTTTAGTGAGGTTTCTCCAGGCTGCTCGCGAATTTTGTGAATGTTTTACACTCCGTTTGGATGGGATGGGATGATTTGGTGAGAAATGATAAGAAAGATTATTCATTTCTCATGTTTGGTTTATAAGTTTCGTGAGAAATGATGAGACAAACAACTTCTTGGCTATTTCATTTCTCACCAAAAGCAGTGAGATTTGGTGAGAAACAAGTTAATTGGGGGAGCATCTATTTGCACACACTTAATCCTCTATTTGCACATCCTTCTTAATACACACACCTAAAAAAATAAAAAATAAAATATTTACTCATTACACACACTCTTGTTCCAATTTTATCCCCCAATCCACACACCTTCCGGACCTTCCAGACCGGCGACCACCTCGCCGGCGGAGACGCAACACCATCGTTTCCACCTCCCTTCCAGTCGCCATTCGCACCCCTTCCTCTACCCACCGGCAACACTACCGCGACGCCCACCCCATCCCCTCGATCTCTCTCTCTCTCCCCTCGCAGTTGTGAAAAGGGGGCTGTGGCGGGGTGGAAGCTGAGGGTCGCGAAAAGGGGGCTGCCATTCCCACCCCTTCCCAGATCTAGGTTCTCCCCTCTCTGTCTCTCTCTCTGCAGAATTGAGGGTCGCGAAGGGGTGGAAGCTGCGGCGGCGGTGGTGTTATGTCCTGAAGTGAGGGGTTACGGGGGTGGTGGGGAGGGTGAGTGAGTGACGAACGATGGGGCAGGGTGGAGCTTCAATTTGAGAAGAGAGAGGCTGGAGGAAGGCGATGGACGGAGGAAGGAGATGACCGGAGGGGAGGCACTATGTTGGGAATTAGGGTTAGGGTTAGGGTTAGGGTTTTGGTTGGAGAAGAAAGGGATATTTTGGTAATTTTATTTTAGGATAGAAATGTAATAAAAAAAATATCATTAAGTGTGTGAGGAGAGGGGAAGTGGTTTGTGCAAATAGAGGCTCCCGTTAATTGGTTGTAAAATATTTATAATACCAATATTGCCCTTTAAAATACGAAGAAAGGCAAAAAAAATCTCACTCATATCTCCTTTTCACATGCTTTGCTTTCTTACTCATCCAAACATGATAGTGAGGAAATACAATCATTTCTTTATTTGTTTATTTATTTATTTTTAATTTTTCTCACCTAGATGAGAGACTACAATAATTTCTTTTCTTTTCTCACCCTTCGATGGTCTTATATTAGGTCCAGATAATGAGGAGAGAGTTATGTGTTAAGTAGCTTGATAACTAACACGTAAAATATCCCATGAGATCCTTTATAAACATGAATCCTAATATGAATAATATATGAATATGTGTTAGGATGTTTTCTTGTACAATTGACATGTTGCACTTGTCGTCAAGCGTTTACAAAAATGTGCAAGGTGGTGAAAAATAAGCAAGGATCCCCATGACAAATGAGCAAGCTTTTAAAATAAGTGTTTAAAAAGTATAGGATATGATAGTAAGGCCTTGTTTGGGGTGTCCTAAAAAAGTCAAAAAGTCACTATCTTATTTAAGTCACATCATCTCTCTACCACATAACTTCAAACCCAACCCATATTTTATAAAAAGTCAAAAAGTGCACTTATTTAAAACATCCCAAACAACCTCTAAGTTTAGATTAACCATTTCGAATATAAGAATATTAACTAGTAAGACTATAGAAACATTTTGATAATGTAGTAATCATAACAATTAATATGTAGGTAGAGAGAAGAATTAATGTGATAAGTGCAACATATTAAAGGACAATTTTACAATGAATTAGATGAGCAGATGCAAGAAGTACTTGTAGGAGAAAATATAATTATAGGTGGACATTTCAACGATTATGTAGAAAAAGATAAAGGTACCAGAGGGTACGTAGTGGATATGGTTTTGGTGACTGAAACAAGGTTGGGGGTGGCATCTTAGATTTCACAATAGTATTTGTTCTTATAAAACTGATGCAGTGAAGAATGTGGAATGGATGGAAAAACACAGGGAAAAGAACAATATATAAAATAAAAATAAAAACTTTTTCTAAATTTTATTACTAACAATTACTGAAAAGCCTCGAAGACTTGCAACTCAATTTAAAGAAAACAAGTATAAGCCCATATTAGTAGTTGTCCCCTTTGACAAATTTGACACATTTGCACAAGTTTTCCTGCATCTCTAGTCATTCGCGAGCAATAATATTCACCTTGGAATAACCCATTTAGATATGCCATTGGCAGTCTTGAAAGCATTTTCCATTCATCACCCGGCCGAATTTGAATTTTATGATAACCACTTTTAAGGTCAATCTTAGAGAAGATTCTTGAATTGGCAGGGCAACCCAAAATTGTCAACCAATCTTGATGATAATCTTGTTGATACATACGCCACGATTTGTCCTTCTTAAGTGCCAAAAGAGTTGGCACATTACAAGGACTAAGACTTGTCCTTATATACTCCTTTCCCAAAAGTTCTTCCCTTTCCTTTGGAGGCATTTGATAGGCTGGTTTGTTTGGAAGCGCCAAACCAGGCACCAAATCAATACAACGTTGGATATCCTGCATAGGAGGCAATTCGGAAGGAAGCTCTTGCTGAAACACATCAGAATATTCCTCTAAGAGTGTGCTTACAACTGTATTAGCCTAAGGTTTCTAAGTTTCATCCATATGTAGCAACAAAACCATCACCAAAAGGACCCTAGATTCCCTACTCGCTGCCAAGAACCCCTTAAAGGCAAATTTATCCACAAAGGAAGAAAAAAAAAAAAAAAGAACCCCTTAGAGGCAAGCGAAGTGTTGGAAGGCAATTTTGTAGTGACCTTTGAGCTCATGGGTAGCAATGTACAGTGTTTCTTATCCTTGAGAATGGTGTAGGTATTATGTTTGCCATCATGCAAATTTGTCTATCATATTGCCATGGTCGCCCAAGTAGGATATGACAAGCATCCATGGCAACAAATCACACCAAACCTCATCAAAATACTTCTTCCGGATAGAAAACTTCATCAAACATCTCTTGGTAACCTTGAACTCATTACCCTTCTTGAACCAAGAGTGTGTGTAAGGATGAGGGCGGTCTTCCATTTGAGGCTCAACTTGTTAACTACCTCTTGGGAGACCACATTCTCACTGTTTAGCAAGAATGTATTATTTAATTATTATTAAGGGTAGATTAGTTCTTTGCTTATCTTTATGGCTTATCGTTTATTATTTATATTCTTCTCTTGTATTCACTCTTGTTAACTTAATAATACGATATCTATTTTTTGTCTTTAAGTTCTCACTCACTACTTCCACATGATCATATGTTGCAAACATGGTCTCCAATGTTGCAAGTAGTGTACAAAATGTTGATTTGCAATTAATCCTCTTCATAAATCCTGTGAAATTTGCAGACTTCACAAAACTTTGTATGGTCTCAAACAAACTTCTCGAGCTTGGTTTGAGAAATTTTCTATGGTGCTTTACGCATTGGGTTTTCGCACGATTCGGCTCTTTTTTTTTCGTTCAACTTTTGCAGGGGAAATTATTCTTTCCTTATATGTTAATGAAGTGAAAAGATCATTACAGGTGATGTTTTTAAAGGCATTTCTGTTCTCAACAGTTCAATTGCACCAGCACTTTGAAATGAAGGATCTTGGTTCACTTCTTTAAGTCTTGGGGATTGAAGTGGCTTCCTCTCTTAAGGGGTATCTTCTTTCTCAATCCAAATATGCAACTAAGAGTGGACATTGGTCTGTTGGCCTAGGGTTTGGGAAGGTTGTTTTAGCCCATAGGGTAAAGCTAACATTTTTAGCCCAATATCTTAATAGGCTGGGCTTGGGATTTATACTTCCAATCCGGCCCGGCCCGGCCCGTTATTAAATTATTAATTAATAATAATATATTAAAAAATATATTTTTTGTTAGGATCTGTACTTTATCTTTTTGTTGATTTTATTGAAACTTATATTTGTGGTGATGCGTGATTGAATTTATTTAAGAAATCTTTCAATTTATACACAAAATCCTTCAATTTATACACAAAATCCTTCAATTTATAATGGTCTCAGTATATTTATTCAAGAAGTATAATGTATGATTGAATTTAATTACGGAGTGTTTTATTTATTTTTTTAACATATAGCTCGATAGGTGGGTTTGGGGTTTATAATTATTTTTGGGCTGGGTTGGGCTGGGCTTGGGCAAATGAAGATGCCCGACATTCGGGCTGGGCCGGGCCTAACTTGGCTTGGGTAGACACAAAACCCCTTATTATGTAGTGATGACCTAGTCTGCCCAAACCCTAACTTGATTCAATAAATGTCCACCCCTATATGCAATTGATGTTATTCAGAGGGCTGTGTTGACAAATTTCAAGGCCGTTGACACTCTTGTGGAACTATGAGGGAGTTCCTTGGCGCTTGGGAAGTGATTTTAATATTTCTAGGTACCTTTTTGAGATGGCATGCATGTCTCTAGACCTATGAAGGGGTTCTCGAACTTTATTAATGATTTAGATATGATGGATCGACAAGTTCGGGTAATACTTTACATGGTCCAATAATCATGAGGCTTCTTCAATGTCTCGGATTGACAAGTTCTTGGCTTTTGTAGATTGGAGGAGTACGTTTTTGTTGTGATGTAGAGCCTTCTTCCTTGTGGATTGGAGGAGCAATTTCCTGCTGCGGTGTAGAACCTTATTCCAAGGATGGTTTCAGATCATTCTTCTATTATGTTGGATTGTAGCAGCATAAGGAAGGGTTAGGATCCCTTTCAGATTTAAGAATATGTGGCTTCATGCAGAAGGGAGAAGAAGTTTCAAAGTGGGTTTGCAAAGTTGTAATAAGGAAGAGTTTGCATTTTGGGAGTTTAGAAGGTGAGGGTCTTGGAGGATATTTTCATTCTGGACGAGTTGGAGGAAACTAGGGGTTTGTTAGAGGAGGAATGATAACAAATAGCTAAAAAAATGTGGAATTCACGAGAATATCTTCAGAGATTTCAGTAGAGGATGGAATTTGTCTCGAGCGTCCTTTTTCAAAGATGGAGATGGTGGCGGTGGCTTTGAAGTCCCTTAATAGGGACAAGGTTCAAGGTCAGATGGCTTCACATTAGCTTTTCTCCTATGGTATTGGGATGTTGTTGGGAGGAGGTTATGGGCTTGTTTTATTCGTTCTTTGTGTCTGTTTGGAGAGTTTTTATGTTTTGTTTGAGGCTTTAATCCCTAAGAAAAGTGGATAAAGGGTATTAGGGATTTCAGACCTATCAGTCTTCTTGGAGAGGGGTGTACAAACTGTTGGTCAAGGTTTTTGCCTTGTGCTTGAAGAATTCTTTTTTTTGATGACCGGGTGTCTGAGCCAGCTTACATGCACCTCAACTAATTGTGCTTAAAGAATTCTTGCCTAGGGTGGTTTCTGATTTTAAATAATGCCATTATTTATTTATGTATTTATCATTTTGGGTGGAGTAGAAGGTCAGGTTGATATGTAAGCTTGACATAAAAAAAGGCTTATGATAATATCAATTAAGAGTTGCTTTTGTATTGCTTGGATAGGTTGGAGTTTGGCCTAAAATGGAGAAATTATATTCTATTTTGCATATGTACTATTAGACTCTCAATTCTTGGCAACGACTCTCCAACTTTCTTTTTACAGATTTTGAGTGGTTTGCATAAAGGGGAACCTCTATGTCCCCTATTTTTCATTTGGTCATGGAGTTTTTGAGTAGAATGTTAGATAGGAGCATATAGGACGTTTCCTTGAAGTATTTGAGGTTGGAAGAGTTGATTGGTCAGTTTTGGTTGTCTCACTTGTTCTATGTAGATGACACCATTATTTTTTGTGGGGCAGATACTTGACAGTTAGGATATCTTCAATGTGTTCTCATTAGTTTTGAGGTAAAATCTAGGTTGAAGGTGAATCTTGGGAAATCAATTTTGATTCTGGGAAGAAGCATTATCTAAATGAGGGGCTTACATCCATTGAAAGTTCTTTATTGAGCTTTGCCTACATACTTTATGCCCTTGTTACCGTAAAAAATTCTTGAAGAAAAGATGTATTATATTTTTAATAATGATTACATGGCTATTGAATCTCTTAAATAGAGATGCACAAAATTGATATAGAAAAACTACTAAATAGGAAACTTCTAACCTAAATTACAATAAGAAAGATACCAAAAATACAATATACGTTTTACACCCCTCTCAAACTTACGAGGTGAGCCCCAAGAGCGTTAAGAGTTTGCTAAGCAGAAACTAGAAGTGGGCAAAGTGTTTGAGTATTAGTAAAGAAATTAGCAAACCACAACGCGGAAGGGATAGTGCCAAATTCAAGCGGTGATGCACAAAGTGGCAGTCAATCTCGATATGTTGGTTCACTCATGGAATATGGAATTGTGTGCAATTTGAATGGCACTCTAGTTGTCACAATAAAAAGGTGGAGAAGCGAAGAACTCCCAAGTCAGCGAAGCCAATGAATTGATGAAGTAGCATGGGTCCGCCTTTGATACCGGCTAACAAAAACTAAGCAATAACAGTTCTTCTTGCTCTTCCAAAGATGGGAATCACCACCCAAAAAAAAAAAAACACACACACACACACACACAAAGGCCGGTGGTTGAATTGCAATTAAAGGAAACTTCCATGTGCCCAATTAGCATCAACATAGGCATAGGCATAGGCTTTGAAAGAGTTAGAAGAGGTAGAAGATAAGGAGTAAACAACATTAACTTTCGTATCAAAAGCTTGGCCCAAGCAGTAGTGCGTGGAATTGGAAACAAACAAACTAACCACATGCATGACATGCGAGCAATATCGGGGAATGAATCACAATGAGGGTGTAGACCGAACAACAACCAACTCCCGATACAAAGTGGGATCCTCAAAGAGGCACTATTAGTAGTGAAAAGCTTGGCATAGAAGTTCAATCAAGGTATCGGTTATTAACACGTGATAGTAGAGACATGCCTGATGGACAACACTCATTGGCACTTATTTAACTTGGGATAGAAAATAGCCTTTTGGAGAAGATGCTAGATTCAATACAAGAAAGTATCATCAGTAGGACCAAATTATGTATTTCCAAAAAGTCCAAAACAAATGTGTAACCATGGTAATCGAGATGAAGAATCAAACTTAATGATGAGTCATATCATCAACATGCTCAGAGAAGATATGTTGATGACTCACTGACTCACAAACCCGAGGAGATGGAATCACCAATCTGCAAACAACGATGTGCATTTTACTAATGGGGATGACATGTCACAATCTGAGAGGAGAACAGAACCAAAGATTGATGAGAGAGATGACTTAGAGGTAAGCAAACAGCTTCTAGCATTTTCGTAGGTGGTGGCTCTAATACCATGTAAAAATTCTTGAAGAAAAGATGTATTATATTTTTAATAATGATTACATGGCTATTGAATCTCTTAAATAGAGATGCACAAAATTGATATAGAAAAACTACTAAATAGGAAACTTCTAACCTAAATTACAATAAGAAAGATACCAAAAATACAATATACGTTTTACACCCCTCTCAAACTTACGAGGTGAGCCCCAAGAGCGTTAAGAGTTTGCTAAGCAGAAACTAGAAGTGGGCAAAGTGTTTGAGTATTAGTAAAGAAATTAGCAAACCACAACGCGGAAGGGATAGTGCCAAATTCAAGTGCCATTTGGTGGATTGGAGAACGGGTTGCTCTCCTATCAGAGAGGATGTCTTGGTGTGCAAAGACTTGATATCTTTAACCAAGCTCTTTTGGGGAATTTGTTTTGGAGATTTCCTTGTGAAAGGGATAGGCATTGGCGGAGGGTGGTGGAGTTGAAGTATGGAGGTATGGGAGGGGATTGGTCTTCATCGGAAGTGTCCATATCTTTGAAGTGTATTCAAATTGGGTGGACTATGTTTTTGAGCCAAGCTCAATGCATTGGTGGGAGTGGGCACAAGATTCTTTTTTGAAGTCATCATTGGAGTGGGGAAGAGGATTTGGAGCTCTCTTTGCCTTTTCGTTCTAGTATTACGACTAATAGAGATGCTTCTATTAGTGATTATTTTAGAAATAAGGGAAATCAAGTTTCTTCAGATGTGGCTTTCCTTGGGAGGTGGTGGAATTGATGAGGATTTTTTGTCTTTTTATATACAACTGCCTCTTTGCTCTATGTGGAGGGAGAGGACATACTGAGTTTTTTTTTGGTTCTAGGGTGTTGTTGAACAGTCCTTGAACCAATTTTTGGATTTTGTAGTCATTGGAGTAGTTTGATGTTTAGGTGACTGTTGTTCCTTTTTCTTAGCCTCTGTAGACTGATGGCATCCCCTTGCTGCCTTTCTGATTTTTTTTATTTTAGACTCTTCTCTTATAAAAAATAAATAAACATAAAAATAAAATGCTGCTTTTTATGCCCGTCATCTTAGCATTTGGTATCCTCTTTGTTAACTTGATCTTTTTCAACAGGAAACCTCAAATACCTTCTATGGCCCCTTTTAATGGCACAATGAATGAAGTTGGCATGTCGAATTCGTCATATAAATGGCATAGGGTTTTGCTTAAAGTAAGCGGAGAAGCACTTGCAGGAGATCAAACACAAAACATTGACCCAAAGGTTGCTTATGAAAGGCATGCTGCTTAGCATGTTGTAATACCTTTATTTTCTTGACGGAATTAGAACATGATATTAGTGTTGCAATGTAGGTTACAATGTCCATTGCACGAGAGGTTGCAGCTGTAACTCGGCTTGGCATTGAGGTAAATTTGACACCTGCTTGTCTATATATCTGATTCAAATGCTTGTTCAATTATGGAGCATATATTTTTGGAGTTTTGTAGTTTTATTGGTAATTAGTAATACATTTATACATTTTATAAATTTTGTAGTAAATTCATATTTAAGCATTATTAAGGGCTTAAAATTACTTTGGTTTTGTGTTTAATTGGAAGATATTACAATGGCTTCGATTGACTTAAATAATGAAGTTTGTATTTATTAATTTATTTTTCCAAAGAGGACTTGATGTTTGTTAAAAATTAGACTTAGGAAATGGTAGGTTGTCGATCTAGAACCCATTCGGAATAAATATGTTAAGCAATTCAGGAATTTTTATTATAGTTTATTTTATTTTATTTTTTTAATACCATATTAGCTAATTCTTTGATCATTCTATTGCTTGGGAGAATTTTGGTTAGTTGTAACTTTAGTTGTAGTGATTAAAAAAATGAAATCAGATATCTACTCAAGAATCTGAAGGTTCTGATTAGCTTTCAAAGAATGGTGTCTGAGTTATTATTGGCTTGTGTTTCAGGTCGCAATTGTTGTTGGTGGGGGAAATATCTTCCGTGGGTCCTCTTGGGCAGGAAGTAGTGGTCTCGACCGCTCATCTGCTGATTACATTGGGTATTCATGTTAGCTAGATTTTATTTATTTATTTATTTTTCTCGCTTTCCTAGTGTTCTTGTGGAGAACACTATTTGTTTTTCAAGTCATCTGCTAGTGATTGGATTGGTTGATTCAGGATGTTGGCAACTGTTATGAATGCCATGTTTTTGCAATCAACAATGGAGAGCATTGGCATCCCGACACGAGTCCAGACTGCATTTCGAATGTCTGAAGTTGCCGAACCATACATACGTAGAAGGGCTGTTAGGCATTTAGAGAAAGGGAGAGTTGTGATTTTTGCTGCAGGAACTGGAAACCCATTCTTCACTACAGACACTGCTGCAGCCCTTCGTTGTGCAGAAAGTAAGCCTGTATTTGCTATATTTTAAAACTGCTACCTTAGCATTGTAATGCGTTGTATCCTTTAATTTTATAGGGAAAATGCGATTTAACTCACTATTTATATGGAAGACTTTCTGAAACCCAAATTCTTATTAAGGAGCCTCCTAAACTATATATATTCCTGACCTATTCACTTCATAGTATTAAGGAGTCTCCTAAACTATATATATTCCTGACCTATTCACTTCATAGTATTATCAAGATAGATTCTGAAAGCTATGAATACTTTCCTGACCTATTCACGGTATTTCTGAGCTCAGTATTGGATTCAATTGTTTATATCCAGTTAATGCGGAGGTGGTGCTGAAAGCTACGAATGTTGATGGGGTCTATGACGATAATCCCAGGCATAATCCAAATGCTTCTCTTCTGGAAACTGTAACTTATCAAGATGTGATGTCAAGGGACCTTTCAGTGATGGACATGACTGCTATTACGTTGTGCCATGAGAACAACATTCCTGGTATGGCTAGATTGGTTATATTTGTTTTGTTTTGTTTTTTTTTTTTTCAGAATCGTTCGTACTTTTTACTTATGGCTAGATAAAAGTTAATTTGGCACTATGAAGTTTGTGCCATTTTTGTTATGGATAAGAAGGGGTGTAGTTATTGCAATAACTTATTTTTGCTGTGATATAGTTGTCGTCTTCAATCTTAACAAACCGGGTAACATCTCAAAAGCCATTATGGGAGAAAGGGTTGGAACATTGATTGGAGGGACAAAGGATTCAGCACCAGCAAGGCCATAAGCAGGACGGTTTGTAATCTCTACTGCTATTGAATTTGGGCCTTAACATTTGAGGACATTTCAGTTTTGTTACAACTAGTGTATGAGTTTTGGCACGGAAAAGCATTTAGCTCTTTACCTTTGGGGATTGAAGAGAATTTATGAATTTAGAAGTACCAATCTTGAGCATTCATATGCTCGCTCCAATGATTATGTGTATTGATGCTGACACTGTAAATATTATTGTGGAATGTAGGACTTTAATTATGCAGAACTTTGGTTAATTAACCTTTGTTAGATATTTTGTGCCGGGGCGAAGAGCATCTAGCTCAAATGAAGCGAAGCATGAATCTTAGTCCATAACTTGGTAGCCTTTAGGCTGAGATGAGTAAGGAATGGCTGAATGTGCAACGACTGCAAGAGCAACTGGGATGAATGGGTTAGCCCGACTCGATTGCCATTGGAGAAGTTGATAGGCTTCATCTGTGTAAACCTACAAGGTTAGGGTAGGGCTGCAAACGAACCGAATTGTTCATGAAGAGCTCGAGCTTAGCTGTTTAAAGTTCATTTGAGCTCGATTTGTTTACTGAGCCTTCGTTTGGCATGCCAGGCTTTTTGGCTATTTTAGTCACAAAAAGACAAAATAGGCTTTTTAGTCCAATAAGACAAAACATCACATCTAACCTATAATCAATTTATTTTTTTTCTCTCACAGAAGTCAAAAAGCTTATCCCAAACAAGACTTTTTAGCTCCAGGCTAAATAGTCGAAAAATCAACCTACATTCCAAATGAACCCAACGAACTCAAGCTTGATTTTTAGGCTCATTTATTAATTGAGTCGAGCTCGAGTAGCCCTAAGCTCGGCTCGATAAGGCTCGTGAACATAAAAATGAATTAATTAATATTTAAATTTAATAATATATTAAATAAATTTTCAATAATCTATTTTATTTTTTATTTATGCTTGGTGTTTGTGTAAATTTACATATTTGATTGATGAAATTTATTATTAATATAAGTATTATTTATATTTTACTCATAATTTTGCATTTTTTTAATCTTATTAAGTAAATTAATTTAAATTTAATTTCTTTTCAAGCTTGAGGTCAAGCTCAAACTCCGCTCATTTATGTAATCAAGCGAGCTCGAGTTGAGTTCGAGTTCAACAAATATTTGACAAGCCGAGTTTGAGCTTGATTTTTGAAGCTCGATTAGAGCTCGGCTGGAGCTCGAGCTCGACTAATTCTTAGTAAATGAGTTTGAACATTTAAAAATTTGGTTCGGTTGCAGTCTTAGGTTAGGTGCTTAAGAATATGATTTATCCTTAAGAGGTAGACAGGAGTGGGTTGTGTGTGTGAATGGGAATTGCAAACCCACTATGACTACTAATATAAAAGCCACAAAGTTCATCCAGTAAGGGTAACATAGTTCTAAATACTCGAACTCCAGTGTTTTCCTTGTTATTGATCCTTATTGATCCTAAAACTAACTTCTGCATCGAAGGGGTTTTCTTCAACATACACCCGTTGGTAGTTTTCCGAACTCTATTTTATAGATTAAACAGTATTGTTTGTAAGAAACTAAGTTTGATCATGAGGTGTTCGCGTGCGGAGAAATTCAAGGTCTGTATAGATTCATTCCCACAACTATAGAAATGGAAAGATGAACCCTATCTCAACCGAAGAGAATAAGAGAGTGAAAACCCTACAAATGAAATGCGATCTGCGACAAGGAGGTGGAAGCCCTTGAGAAGGTCACACATGATCATAAACGCAAAACTAAGCTTCCGCGGGGTAACAATGGAGAGGAGGAAGAGAGGGAATAGAGGAAATAAAAAGAGAGTGAAGCTAAAGCAAAAATGAGTGTTCTAAGATATGAAAGGGGATGTGGGTCACAAGGTGCCATGTTGCCAAAAAATATCTAAGTTGCGACACTCCGCTCGAGGAATGTTTTAGCAATCAAAACCTATGTTTGCAGCCAAAGTTGCTTGGGCGAAATTTATTGGCGCTCGAGTGGAAAATACTTGTTGCAACACCAAATTCTCTGGATTAAATTTTTGGGATGGAGCTCCTCCACCGTTCCGTAGGTTTCCTGAGAAAATGGAGTAGGTCTAGATTTCAAATGCAAGAGCCAAACTCAATCTCCCACCTCTAAACCAAGTTACAAATCAAAATCACAACGTAAAGGATTCAATTTAGCTCTTCCAACATTATAGAAACGATTAGAACAAATAAACAACCAACTCAATAAAACATGATAACTCAAAACTGAAATAAACAACCTAAAACCAAAAATAATTCATTAAGACTCAAATTTAGGTACTAGAAATACTACAATAATATAATTTGTGAGTTCAATGCTTAGAGCCTAAGGCTCCGTTTTATTAGAAATAAATAAATTATGAAAAGTGAAATTGGTAGAAAGTAAAGTGAAAGAAGAAAAAAAAGGAAAAAAAAATATTTTTTTGCTTGTATGAATTTGATTATGATGAAAATTTTGTAAGAAAATAAGAAGTCTAATTATAAGTAACTACTTTTATAATAAATTTAATTTTTTTTGTATTTTCCTGTATTTTTTGCAAGAAAGTAGAAGCTTAGTTACCACATTATTATGAGTTATACAAGAAAATTTTCTTGTACCTTCTACCAATTTCATGCTAAACAAAGTTTTTTTTTTTTTTTTTCCTTTTTCTTTTTTCCATTTCTTTTACTTTCTATTATTTTCATCCTTACCAAATTGAGCCTAAGGTTTTGCTTGGGAATAGACTATTTTAATAATTTTTTGACTTTTTGACTAAAATATGAGGTGAAAAAAATTAATATATTTGAAATGATTTGGACTTTTTTACGAAAAAGGCATGCAAAAAGTAGAATAAAAAGAGAATTTTTGATTTTTTTATATAATTTTTTAGTTTTTTGATTTTTGGGTAAATTATACTAACACCTCTTGAAGTTTCTGTTTAATACAGATTTTTCTCACATTTGAAAAATTACATTTCCCTCTCTGAGATTTGTAATCTCACTATAAATTGCTCCCTGAATTGCTGATGTCATACTCTAAAATTTTTAGGGTAAATTACATTGACACCCCTGAGATTTGGTCAAATTACATCCCATTTCCTAATGTTCTAGAAATTACATTCTTACTCTTTTGGTTAATAGTCTCATTTCACAAACCCTTCTACCTATATAAAAGGCAACAACTTCTAATAGAAAATAAGAGAAAATTACATTTTAAAAAAAGTAAAACAAAGGAAATGAAGGGAAAAAAAAAAAAAAAAAGAGAAAGTAAAACAAAGAAAGAAAATAGAGAGTGCGTAAGTTCAATGCCTTCATTTTATTTAAATAATTATAATGACAAGGGGGTTAGTGTAATTTTCCAAACGTTAGAGGGTGATATGTATTAAACCCAAACCTCATAGGGTGTAAGTGTAATTTACCCAATTTTTTAAATGACCATCTTATCCTTTTTCCTATAATTTCTTCTTCCTATCATCATGACTACTTTCTATAATTTTTCATCATTAAATTCTACCTGAACATATTCTTATTAAGTGATGATATACAAACATAAATTTTATGTAGAATTTTCAAACACAATGATATAACTTAAGGGTGGCCTTTCACTTTAAAACAAAACACTCATAAACATGATTTATATTTATAGCAATATCATTATCACAACATTTTTATGATATTTTTGTATAAATTTTTATATATAAATATAATTTTTTATTTTTATTTCCATCATTATATCTAGATTAGATCAATTTAATCTAGAAATATTTAAAAATGATATAATTTGTACAAATTTTTTTTAAAAATATCCATTGAATGCAACAAAATAAGATAATGTATTGAATTTATATATATATATATTAATTTTTTTTGTATTTGTTGAATTTAAAAAAAAATTACTAAATATTATACTTCTTAAGTATATCTAAATTAGGTGTATCTAAAAAATAAAAAAAATTGCTTAAAATATTAAAAAAATTCAGTAAAAATATAAAATAAAAAACACGAAAAATAAAAAAAACTCAATTTTTTGTGTGAGTTAAACCAAAGAAGATGATTGTTATTTCTCTTGAAAAAACATGAACAAAATATCTGTATTATTTTATATGTATAAAGGCTAAAGGACAAATATGTCATTTTAATCTAACAAGGACGTAAATGTAATTTTTCAAATGCGAGGGGTGGATCTGTATTAAACAAAAATCTTAGGGGGTGTCAATGTAATTTATCTCTGATTTTTTTTTTTAATGACTTTTTCACTTTTTAACTGTTATGGTTACTTCCCAAACTTGCGAAGAATTTTATTTGCACCAAAAAAAAAAAAATATTAAGTGTGCCCAATTTCTCAATATACTCAATTAACTTATTTAGGTTTATAATTTATTCTCAGTACACTATATATTCTTTTTCAAATTATCCTTCAAGTTACATTTAAATAATAAACAAATTAAAAAATCCAAATTAGTTTGAAAAAAACTTTTCAAAACCCTTCCCCCTTGTGAAGCTGAAGATTTCCATTTCTTATATGTTCTATTTCCCTTTGATGCTGAAATTTTTTTTAGGAATTAATTTTTCACATTTAATTTATGAATGAAGATGGCTTCTCTCAAGTTTATATAGTAGAGTAGTGCGTACTGTTAAGCCCGTGGAGCTCACACAGATTCCGTTTCGATGATTCGAATTGTTTAATGTGTATAGTTCGCCGAGTACTTTATGTTTATAAAAAATCATATTGATTGAATATCGATAACCCTTTAATCGGAATACATTTTTTGCAAACATAAAGTACACAAACTCTACCTATTAAATAATATCCGTAAAAAATTTCACGAATCTAATAATACGCTTCAATCTACTACATAGATGGAAAAAACCTCCCCCTATATCAATTATGTTGCATCAGACCAAAAACATGCATATAAAGCATTTGAGTTATAGCGGCTTCAATCAAATGTCAATTCTTATGCTGCAGCTGCACTACATTTTCCTGAGTAGTAAAAAAATAAGTGTCGTGTTGCATCAAAACTTCAACAAAACCGAATCACATTGTTTGAACTTTCAAATTCAAACACGGTTACTTTGTTTGGCACTGTCAAATAAAGTGAATTTGTTTGTATTTAAAAATTTGAATAGTAATCACATTAAACATGTTGAATATTTATTTTTACGTTGAAAAGAACACAAAAATTAAGAATTATATTTTGATATTTATGTGAATACTTACATTTTCTTTGATTGATTGTTTTAAAAAATAGTTTTCATTATTATTCTCATTCATTGTTTGATTTTGTTCAAATTTTCTTCTGTTTACAAGAATAAGAAACAATCAGTGTGTTTGGTTTGAGTTTTCTGAATTAAGTTTTTTGAAAATTGAGTTTTTTAGTTTTCGTATTCTTTTGTTTTTAGTGAATATTTTTTAAATTTTAAACATTTTTTTTGCTTTTTTAGATGTATCTTAGTTAGATGTATCTAAAAATTAAAAAATTTGTAAAAAAATATTTTAAAAGATTAATAAATACATAAAAATATAAAAAATATATTGAATTCTTATATTTTTTTTTTGTATTTTTGGTATTTAGTGAATTTTTAAAAGATTTTTTTTACAATTTTTTTACTTTTTAGGTGTATTTATGTTAGGTGTGTCTAAAAAGTAAAAAAATTGCTTAAAATATTAAAAAAATTCAGCAAAAACAAAAAAAAATACGGAAAATAAGAAAGTAGAATTTTCTCAAAAGTGTTTTCTGAAAAATGAAAACAAGCAAGCTGAATGATGTTGATGATAATGGTGAGTTTTAATGGATGAATTGGAATTTTGGAACGAGGAAGAAGAAAAAAAATGATTAAAACTTAAGGAAGAAAATGAAGAATACTTATAAATGATTAAGGTATACCATGAGAAAAAAAATATATTTTATTTTAAATTTAATATGTATTATCATTATTAATAAATTTATATTAAAATATAATAACAACCAAAATTTGAATTTAACGTATTCAATGATTTTTTTAGGTACAAATAAAGTTACTCCAAACTTGCCCTAAAAGTGATTAAAAGCTTAGATGCAAAGTGGGCCTCTCTCTTGAGCCGACCAAAAGAATCATCCAATGGGCTACTTTTAGTTCATATGTTCCCAAATTAAACATATTATTAAAATTAAATATGCAAGAAATTAATTAGACATCATAATTATTAATTAATAAAATAAAGAAAATTATTAGGTCTTACATTGTTGAGAATAGCTAAAACAGTGAAAACCACATAAATTTTATCTCTAAAATTTGAGCTATTGAAATTTTAGAAAGGAAAAAAGTTTTAGTTTCATAATTATTTTTTTTATTTTTATTTTTTTTTTGCATTCAATATTTTTATTTTATGTGATCAAGTGCAAAGAAAATTTATTAGGTTTATTATAAAGCACTATGTAATTTATTGTTTGAATACAAAATTGATTATAGAATCCATCACAATCCATTATTAAAGAGAATGTTTGACTTCCATTTTTTGATTGGTAATTTTTGTAAATAAATGCTATGATGGATTTGTGTCTTGAACTTAGTTGATTGCTGAAATCTCAATAGCACAATTCTTACTCTTGCCATTTCAACAGTCACAAGAATTCTATGTTATAATTTTTATGCACCGCGTCAGCAAATATATATATATAAAAAAAAAAAAAATTTATATTTAAACTTGAAATAAATGATAAAAATTTACATACATTTTTTAAATCACATAATTTAAAATAAAAGTATTTTATTTTAATCTTACCATTGCATTGTAGAGAAATCAATGAAAAAGTATTTATCATGATTGAGGTCATTTGAGTCCTTCAAATTTTAACCGGGATAATAGCTAGTCAGGCTTTATTTACAAATTCATTTGTAACTAAAATAAATATGCTTTTTTTTGAATATGAGACATACTCATTTGAATTATTGTTAACCTACTCCAAAACTAACAACTTATTTTTCTTAATGATATATTCAAATTATTAAATTGGAAATAGATTTAAAAAGAAAAAAGAAAAAAAAATATAAAAATTATATTTCATTCACATTTCAAATTCTTATCCAAATTCAAGAACAAAACACAATCTAAAAATTTCAAACAATTGTAGCCTCTATTTGGTTTGGAAATCTTCAAAACCGCTTTTTCAGTTTTCAATATATATATATATATATTATTTTTTATTGATTTTTTTAAATATTTTAATTGATTTGTTTTAATTTTTAAATTCACTTAAAAAATTTATCAAATACAAAAAAATATAAAATAAATAAAAAATATTTAGTACATTTTCATATTTTATTGTATTCAATAATTTCTTTTTATAGATTTTTATACAAATTTTATCCTTTTTAAACATATCTAAATTAAACGGATGCAAAAAATTACAAAAAAAAAATAAAAATAAAAAATTATATTTTGTTTTATTCAATAATTTCTTTTTATAGATTTTTATACAAATTTTATCCTTTTAAACATATCTAAATTAAATAGATACGAAAAATTACAATTAAAAAAAAAAAAAAAACGAATTTAATTTTTAAAAAGCTAGTAACTGGATTAAATACATTTTCTAAAAAGGGCCAAAGACAGCTTATTTGGGGAGCTGGGCACATCGCATTCCGTGCGCACAGTGAGCGCACGGTAGCCCCACCTTTGAACTCTCGCCACCTCAGCGTAACGTAGCCACCCTCCCCCCGTCCGCACTCTAATTCCCCCTCTCTCTCTCTCTCTCTCTCTCTCCATTTTCATACATTCATCTTCTGCAACCTCATCACATATACAAACAATACAATTGAATACACTACCATAATATATTTTATCATTATTTTTCTTTCCCGTTAATTAAATCCGAATCAACACTCCCACCTTTGTAATTTCCTCCCAATAACTCAAAATGGCGCCGTCCAGCTCGCCGGCGGGACGTGTGTTTGCTCTCCGCCGCAAGGAGGTGGTCCGGCGACCATCTCCGCCCCCTTCTCCGCCGCC